>OW386289.2:69049066-69649066 GCA_936432065.2 Rutpela maculata
TAAGCAAATTGATATATGTTCTTAAAATTTGGACTGGTTATTCTTCAATAATATTAGTCTCACCTAGTTGAGAACAATCCAGAAGCACAATTGTTAAAAAAGATAGAGGCCCGATAGTCGGGCTTTTAGCGATTATGTTAGAGATCCAAAAATCGCCAAATAGTCTAAATGTGATATTATGGTTTTACAGATCATACTTCACTCGTAAGATAATTCAGTGTGTAAGACGACCAACACTTTTTTTTTTGATGCAACTCTGGTTCAAATCCTAACTGCGATTTTTTTTTATTGTATCAGTAAAATTAAAAGTTACAAAGCTGTGTACATAGACATAAGAATAACTGTTCAGGTTAGGTTTGTTTTCCCTTCCGCGACAAAAATGAATAAGAAAGTAAAAAAAAATTGACTAAGTGTGTTATAATCTCAAAGCCGCTTTATTCGATGTAATTTTAAAAAACCGCTGCCCAAGGAATCACTACTTCCACATCCAGATTTTCTATCCAAGTCACTCACAACGAAAAATTTTGTATGTGGAAATAATTGTTTATGGAACTCTGATAATATAATATTTGAAATCCTCTACCCCAAAAACCCATAAAACGATACCCCACATCGGTAGTGGGGTGGGGGTGGTGATAGGGGGTAGTAGTGGGGGTGGATAAAGTACGAAAATATTTTGAGGTTTCTGGTTCTTGTACACACACTAAATCGCAATTTTTTTTCATCCCCTTTAATAATGGGGTGGGGGTGGTAATGGGGGTGGCTAACGCCAAAGTTTTTTTTGAGACCTTAGCTTCTCTTGTATATACTAAATAACAATTTTATGAGCTCTTACCTGCTTGATTTACCTATTTACCCCAAATTTACCCCAATTTACCCCCCAACCCTTCGACGGAACAAGATGAAAATATAATCTAGTTCTAGATCTCGTTAAAGTACATATGTGTACCAAACTTGAAGTCAATATCTCAAACGGTTCCAGAGTAAACGTGCGCACAAAAAAAGTTACAGACCGACAGACCGACAGACAGACAGAAATTTTGTTTCCGCTCAAACTTAAAATCTCGACGTTTCATAACATTCTAAGCCTATTTCAACAATCCACTGGATGTGGAAGTAATTGTAGTTTTGACTCATTTTCAAACGGCGGAGACAAAAACATAAGTATCGAAAAACAATCAGTCCAAATTTCTAGAAAAAATATCGACTTGTTTATTTATAAGTGACCTAAACACAAAAATTGACGTTTCACGGCCCCAAATGCAAATAGATCATTAATTTCTTTAGAAAAATGTTAGATATTTCATCTATTTTCATAATTCGTTTCCCGCTTTTGGTTTCATAAAAATCCAGAGTTATTTGAATTTGTTTACAACTGTAACTTTGAAAATAATAAATAAATTTCAAGCAAAAACCGTTTAAGTGAGTATTCTTTTTTCTTAACACTGTTGGAAAATACATGTAAAAACCAACATTTTCAACAAAAATTTACCGCACACGAGTCACTGCACTTAAACAACAAGCGATAAAAATTTCGAAATTTTTATTGGTTTTTAGCCGTTTGAGTTTTGTTCAAAAATATTTATTTTGCGCTAAAATTTAGCACAGGTTTAGTTCAATAAAAAGCTTAGTTCCACGGACTTTCGTTAAAATTGATGCATTATTATATTATATTTTTATTAAATTATTATCGAAAAAGGCAATTTTTGGTGTTTTTTATTTTTTTTACTAATTAACAAACTATCATCTAGTTTTTGCATAGGCCTAGCCTTATTCAAGATTTTATTGCGAATAATTCGCTATTTTTATTTTTACGGTACGATTACTAGAACCGGAGATACTAATGAAAATAACAGCAAATTTCAGTGTTTAAAAATAGGTAAATTGTTAAAATATTACAAGAAGCAATGGACCGATTTAATCCAAAACAGCTCATAGCACTTGTTATTATTCATAAAACAAAAATTACAGCAGCCAAACAGTTTCATTCAAAATTTATTTTCACTCCACTAATAGTGGAAAAAAGTAAGTTATTAGAAAATCGATTGGATTTGAATGAATTTCCCTGAAAAAAACTGTTGTTATTTAATAAAAAATCTATTGATACTTTTACTTCCACGTCCAGTGGAAGTATAGTAACGACAAAAAATTTTTTTAAAATTTTTATTGTCCAAATAGGCTTAAAATGTCATGAAACGTCGAGATTTTAAGTTTGACCGAAAAAAAATTTCTGTCTGTCTGTCGGTCTGTCTGTCTGTAACTTTTTTTTGTGCGCACGTTTACTCTGGAACCGTTTAAGATATTGACTTGAAATTTGGTACACATATGTACTTTAACGAGATCTAGAACTAAATTATATTTTCATCTTGTTCCGTCGAAGGGTTGGGGGGTAAATTGGGGTAAATTTGGGGTAAATGGGTAAATCAAGCAGGTAAGAGTCCATGAAGTTGGTATTTAGTATATACAAGAGAAGCTGAGGTCTCAAAAAAATTTTTGGCATTAGCCACTCCCATTACCACCCCCACCTCCTTATTAAAGGGGATGAAAAAAAAAATGTGATTTAGTGCATGTACAGGAACCAAAAACCTCAAAATATTTTTTTACTTCATCCACCCCCCACTACCACCCCCGTATCACCACCCCCACCCCACTACCGATGTGGGGTATCGTTTTATGGGTTTTTGGGGTAGAGGATTTCAAATATTATATTATTAAAGTTCCATAAACAATTATTTTCACATACAAAGTTTTTTTGTTGTGAGTGACTTGGATAGAGAATCTGGATGTGGAAGTAGTGATTCCTTGGGCAGCGGTTTTTACTTTTTTACTTCACTAAGATTATATAGACTGTCTTTCTTTTCCGTGCGTTCAGCAGCAAAAATCGTAATTATAAATATAATTAATTTATGATTTTAAGTACACCTATACAGGGTATTAACTAAAATGTTGAGGATATTTCTAAGTAGATTCCTTAGCAAGAATTAAGGAAAATTTCTAGTATTAACTGTTCCAAAATTAGCCCTCCCTGGAAAGCTACCCCCTTTTAAAGGGGCGAGTTCAAATCTCCTCTACTTTATATTTGTTAAATATTTCCCATCTTCTTTGTTATTTCCGTTCATTTAGTTTACATTACTTTTAATCTGAATAATTTTGAGAGAAGCGTATTAAATACATATGGAAGAAAACGGCTTATTTTTATGCATGTCAGGGTATTTTTTTTTTAAGCAAGAAGCAAAAAGTTTTAAAATTTTCTGATGAAGTTATAAGCTAAGTTTCAACCGTTAAGAACTGTTGAAAAGTCATAAAGGGTGGTTTATTTGATACATTTAAGAGATGCCACGGAGGATGAAAAGACTTTTGCATAAATATCATATTGAGTAAAAATTATTGATAAAAGCACTATAATGAGTCTGAAAACAATAATTTCAAACATTATTTTAATGCATGCTTTACAGAAGGATGCAATTATCCAGGAAAAGCTAATTTTAAAAAAGTTCATATGAAAGATCCGACTTTATTTTTGTCAAGTAATCTAGTTACTTGCCGAATATATGGTAGATATATATTATTCCGTAGTGTGGAAATAATAGTATATTAAGTATCATCAGAACGGTAACGGACGTTTACCGCCGAATACCGGTATAACCCTTAAGGTTCGCGATGCTTATACTGTTTTTTGTACAATCGTATTAAATTCCAATTCAATTAAAATAATTTAATTTCTACTAAATAAACGAAAAGTCAAAAGCCACGTTTATATTTCGTGGCAAGTACAACTTGTCAAATATGATATTTGTATTTTGACATTTCGTTTATTTACTAGAAATTAAATTATTTTAATTGAAGTGTAATTAAAAACGATCGTGCAGAAAGTAATGTTATTTTTTTTTAAATACATAGAAATGACCTTATTTTTTGTACTTATTTTTGTGAAATAACAATATGACAATACATGTCAAAACTCTAATTGTCAAACGTATAAAACGTGTATGAAACTTTTATAGTTTGTTAGTTATGGACATCGAAGACATATTATTAACCCCCACAGAAATGCTAGAAAGTGCAAATATAGCAACTCTAAATTTACTTCCAGATAAAAGCAGAAAACTTCACGAGAAAACTTATGCGGGTTTTATTTCATGGTGCAAGAAGAGAAGCAGGTATCGCGCTATTCGGAATCGGTGCTATTGGCATATTTCTCCGATGTTACAAAAAGAGGCCTAATGAATTTGTAATTGTATTTTTGATATTTTTTAAGTTCCATATGTGTTACCATAATTAAATAAATAAAAGTAACACTTAGAATTCAATTTTGTGTTATAAAATAAAATAAGATTTTTTCCTATGTAATAATATACAATCAACGGAAAATTTATATAACTTACTCGTGTGTTAATCGGCGATTAATAATCTCGACAAATAATGCGCTCGCTACCGCTCGCACGTTAAAATGTCTCAATTTATTAATCGCTCTCATTAACATACTTGTTTGTTACATAACTATTATCTTATAGGTGTGTATTGTCTCTAGATATATGGTGGAGTGGGGTGAGAACAAATAGTAAAATAAATCATGTAGGTACTTATTTTATTTTTAAATTTTTAATTAATTTTATTTGAAAAGAAATTCTGTTTGAAAGGAAATTGACAATATTTATTTTATATTTATTGCGGAGAAGGAAAAGTGGTAGAAAACTTCATATTTGATTATAGAAAGCCATTAAATCAGTTTTCAGGGAAATTCATTCAAATCCAATCGGTTTTCTAATAACTTACTTTTTTCGTCTAAGAGCACCCCACACTATTGGAGTGAAAATAAATTTTGAATGAAGCTGTTTGGCTGCAGGAATTTTATTGTTTTAATTTGTTTTATGTATAATAACAAGTGCTATGAGCAGTTTTGGATTAAATGGGTCCATTGCTTATTGTAATATTTTAACAATTTACCTATTTTTAAACACTGAAATTTGCTGTTATTTTCATTAGTACCTCCGGTCCTAGTATTCGTATCGTAAAAATAAAAATAGCGAATTATTCGCAATAAAATCTTGAATAAGACTAGGCCTATGCAAAAACTAGATGATAGTTTGTTAATCAGTAAAAAAAATAAAAACCACCAAAAATTGCCTTTTTTGATAATAATTTAATAAGTATAACATAATAATGCATCAATTTTAACGAAAGTCCGTGGAACTAAGCCTTTTATTGAACTAAACCTGTGCTAAATTTTAGCTCAAAATAAATATTTTTGAACAAATCTCAAACGACTAAAAACCAATAATAATTTCGAAATTTTTATCGCTTATTGTTTAAGTGCAGTGACTCGTGTGCGGTAAATTTTTGTTCAAAATGTAGGTTTTTACATGTATTTTCCAACAGTGTTAATCCGTTTTTTCTTGAAATTTATTTATAATTTTCAAAGTTACAGTTGTAAACAAATTCAAATAACTCTGGATTTTTTTATGAAACCAAAAGCGGGAAATGAATTATGAAAATAGATGAAATATCTAACATTTTTCTAAAAAAATTAGTGATCTATTTGCATTTGGGGCCGAGAAACGTCAGTTTCTGTGTTTAGGTCGCTTATAAATAAACAAGTCGATATTTTTTCTAGAAATTTGGATTGATTGTTTTTTGATACTTATGTTTTTGTCTCCGCTGTTTGAAAATGAGTCGAAACTATAATTTTTAGAATTACAATTAGAATAAAGCGGTTTTCACACATAGTCAATTTTTTTTTACTTTCTTATCCATTTTTGTCACGGAAGGGAAAACAAACCTAACCTGAACAGTTATTCTTATGTCTATGTACACAGTTTTGTAACTTTTCATTTTACTGATACAATAAAAAAATGGCAGTTAGTTATTTGAACCATCCTGGAAAAAAAAGTGCTGGTCGTCTTACACATTGAACTATCTTACGACTGAAGTATGATCTGTAAAACCATAATAAACCTTTAGAGCTATTTGGCGATTTTCGGATCTCTAACATAATTGCTAAAAGCCCGACTATCGGGCCTCTATCTTTTTTAACAATTGTGCTTCTGGATTGTTCTCAACTAGGTGAGACTAATATTATTGAAGAATAACCAGTCCAAATTTTAAGAACATATATCAATTTGCTTATTTATAAGCGACTGAGACGCAAACACTGACGTATCTCGGCCCCAAATGCAAGTAGATCATTATTTTTTTAAGAAATATTTCATCTTTTTCATAATTCGTTGCCTGTTCTTGGTTTGATAAAAATCCAGTTATCTGAATATGTTTATACCTATAATTTTGAAAATTATAAACAGATTTAAAAAATGGTCTAAATGAAGATACTATCATTGTAAAATTCATGTAAAATACCTACATTTTGAAATAAAAATGTTCTACGAATCGATGCACTTAAACAGTAAGCGATTAAAATTTCGAAATCTTTTTTTATTTTTAGCCGTTTGAATAAATATTTGATGGTAAAATTTGGCACGAAGGTTTAGTTCAATAAAGTGCATAGTTCCTCCAACTTTCGTTAAAATGGATGCATTATTACGTTATATTTCTTAAATTGTCAAAAAAGGCAATTTTTGGTGGTTTTTATTTTCTTACAAATTAACGAATTATCAGAAAGTTTTTTTCATAGCCACTCGCTATTTTTATTTTTGCGATACAATTATTAGGACCGAAGATAATAAGGAAAAGAGCAGAAAATTTCAGCGTTGAAAAATAAATTGTTAAAATTTTTTTTACCGCTGAATTAAAAACTTCTCGGTGGCACTTATTATATCTACGACAAATTAAAATAATAAAATTGCTGAAGCCAGAGAATTCCTTATTCACCTATTTTGTTACTTAATTTGACTTCACTATAAATATATGATTTAAAATGTTAACATATTTAAAAACTAAATTAAATAACTAAAAAATCAGAACGTGAAAAATTTATAATACTGTACATTACAGCAAACTGAGAAAGTATTAGTCACATATTTAAAATTACTAACTATAACAGCCCATTGTAGTGCCTGGCCGACCAGATGGTAGGTCGACACTTTCTATGAAATTCCCGCTAAAATTTTAGGTACCTACCTGATATATGTTCACTGGCCAGTACCACTTGTTTACGAAATGTTAAAATCCACTTTTAAACCATTTAGAAATATTGTCATATGGATTAAATTTCGTTTACTTCCCTCGCTAACCGAAGGGAAGTAGGATATTGTAATCGTAAAAAAATTACCCTCCGAGATTTCTTTGCGTTTCAGACTATGCAGATTACGAAAATTAAAGCCATTTAATTCCATCAGTCTGTCTGTCTGTTGGCGCTATATCTACAGCTATATCTACAAGAGCCAGAAGTATGTATCTATTTCTAACAATACACATAACAATTATTGTAGTTTATAAGATATATATTGTGGGGAAAATATTACAAAACCATTTGACGCAGAAGAAAAATATTTGGTCGTTAGTTGACGCTACTGTCAACAAAGAATAGTGGACACCTGAAAAAATAATGAGGAAAAAAATGTGACGAAAGACAATTATATTTTGCGTGTAGTTAATACAACTGTCAGGGGAAAAATATGTACAGGGTGTTTACTCTAAAAAAATAATGAAAAAATGGATTGCGGACAATAATGTTTCGCATATAGTTAACACAACTGTCAAAGAAAAATATGAAAAAATATACAGGGTGGTCGCCCCAAAAATAATAATAAAAAATGAGACGAAAGACGATATTATTTCACATGCAGATATCACAATTGCCAAGTAAGAAAAATATGAAAATATAGAAAAAAATACCGAAAGAAGATTTCGCATGTAGGTAACATAACTGTCAAAGAAGAAAAAATGTGAAAAATTTACAGGGTGGCCACTTTAAAAAATAAGAAACGACACAGTAAAATGATATTTGAAATGTAGTTGTCAGTCGTTATTGCCAGGAAAAAAATTTGATATAGTTTTTATAAGAAAAATATGCAGGGTCGTCATCCAACAGAAAAAATAATTCAGAAATAAAGTAGGTCAATCAAAGGGGGAAGAAAATTTTAGTCCGTTCCAATATGGTAGAAAATTGACCGAGAGGTGATTTTTTTTAAGATTAAGTGTTTTTTTTCCTGCTCTCCAAAAGCCAAATTTCGACGCTCGTTTTTCGCGATTAACTCAAAAAAAACCGCTGCCCAAGGAGTCACTACTTTCACTTCCAGATTTTCTAACCAAGTCTCTCACAACGAAAAAATTTTGTATGTGGAAATAATTGTTTATGGAACTTTAATAATATAATATTTGAAATCTCTACACCAAAAACCCTTAAAACGATATCCCACATCGGTAGTGGAATGGGGGTGGTGATAGGGGAATGGTAATAGGATGAAGTAAAAAAATATTTTGAGATTTTTGGTTCTTGTACACACACTAAATCACAATTTTTTTTATCCCCTTTAATAATGGGGTGGGGGTGGTAATTGGGGTGACTAATGCCAAAAGGTTTTTGAGACCTTAGCTTCTCTTACATATACTAAATACAAATTTTATGGACTCTTACCTGTTTGATTTACCTATTTATCCCCCATTTACCCCAATTTACCACCCAACCCTTCGACGGAAGAGGATAAAAATATAATTTATTTTCAGATCTCGTTAAAATACATACGTGTACCAAATTTTAAGTCAATATCTTAAACAGTTCCAGAGTAATCGTGAGCACAAAAAAGTTACAGACGGACCGACAGACAGGATTTTTTTTCGCTCAAACTTAAAATCACGACGTTTCATGACATTCTAAGCCTATTTGAACAATAAAAATTTTCAAAATTTTTTAAAGTGGAAGTAATTAAGACTTGAGAAGAAGAACGTTGACCACAATGTTGAAAGATATTTTAATTCTCTACAATTTCTACAAGTTATGTCTATTCTTTGTTCAAAAATTCGTTTATATGAAAATCGAATTTTGCGAAAATGTTTTCTTTTAAATTGCGTTCTAATAGAAAAGTTCATTTAAAGTTTTTTTTAAGCTTTTTAAATAATTAATTAAATGGTTTAGATGCCTACATTATTTTCCTTAAAAATAATTTATAACCTAAAAAATCCCACTTTATTGTAAAAAAACATTTTATACATTTATAAGGAAACAAAATATTAGAAATTTTTGTTGGAAAATAAAGTTTATTCAATTACCTTTCAACTGGGACCAACCGATTTCATTTACCCTAATTACAGCGTCTTCTGTAAACACCCCCTATAGACAAGGCCGACGCACAAAATCGATGAGTCATCAACACAAGACTGCAGTTTTGGTTGCTTCATAAAAATTTAAACAATTTATGTAGCAATATTAAATTTCTGCTATTTTTCTTATTATGGTCATAGTCTCCATATCGCAAATAATAAAAAAACTAATTTTAAATAAAAATAGACATAAAAAAACTTTCAGATAATTTGTTACCTTGCAAAAAAATAGGCACCATTAAAAATTGCCCTCTTCGTATAATTGGGGTGAAATTATGCCATTTATTGCTTTAGTTTTCAAGTTATGTTTACTTACTTTTTTTTGATAAAATAATAAAGTTAAAAACATGGTGCGTCTATTCAAATAATAAAGAAAATAAAAATTGAAAATAATTGTATCATCTACAAACAATTTTTTTCGTAAAGTATGTATTTTTACGTAATTGAGAATTACTTTTTCTGCACTAAAACATTCTTATAAACGATGACTTTCATGTTACTTTAAGTTTCCAACTGATCAGGTAATTTGTTGTAATACGCAGTATTATGTATTTCTCATATTCTAATGTTTTGGTTATTAATTTTAACGAATTATAAAATAATTTTTCCGCTCTATTTATAAATTTTTTTCGTCATAATAATAGGACTATTAATTTTTTAGATAGATTTACGACTAAGTACTGTCTTGCTTCAAAGAGGTGTAGCTTTACCATTGCCAACAGTTCTTTTGACATTTACTGGACTATTCACGAAAACGCCATGTGCTTTGTAAGCACGATAACTGAAGGACCAAGAGTCCGGTCGTATTTAAATTTGGACAATAAGTTAAAGTTAGCTAGAGGAAGAGCCACGTTGTTATTAAAAAAAGTCCAATCTGCAAATACAACAGTTAAGACATCTTAAGCAAAAAATGCAAATATAAACTGTTGTAACTCTTGATAAGATTTGACAATAACAAAAATTCTGCAGAATGTAGCTAGAAGCTCTTCGCCAACCAAGCTGGCATCATCAGGAGACGATTAGAATTACAAATTTAGCAATTATATCTAGAAAAATCAACTTATTTTCAACAAACTGCAGAATGTCATATAGAATGTTTAACAGTTATGTAAAAACTTCAGAAAACTGGCGAAAAATAATATTTACATTCAGTTATTTCTTTTTGCTTTCTATTGACTTTGACTTTTATCATGTGGGGAGTTCCAATAGAAAAAAGAACAGTTACATTAATTCTTCAACGTTTTAATAACATTGTTCTATTTTCAAACTTCTCAAACAGTCTAGTTCACAAGTTCACGTGTTAATTCTTGATAAAGCTCGTAAAAATCTGGGCGAGGGTTCATTGAATTCGGAATGACGTCTACAAAAATGTGCAAAAGTTTCAAACCCGCACATAAACAATTGCAAAAGTTATAAACAAATTAAGATTGAAAAAACAACGACATTCGTTTTTTGCAAATAACTCGACAACTATTAATAGTTAAGAAATTAAAAGAAAAAGATTCTTAAAGAAATTTCCAATAAAAAACACCCGGTACTCTATCTCTATTATTGATAATTTTAATTTAATGTTGAAAACGGGGCTACAATGCTCTGAAACCGACCGTAGCAAGTAAAAACATTTTTTAATATTATTAAATATTAATTTAGAAATAAAAAAAAATTATGGTATTATTTAGACACTTAAAGGAACAATTTCTCGTTGGAAAAAAAATTTTTTGCCGATTTTTCATAAAATGAGCCTATTGTTAATTTATACATTTTTTAGAGTTTGTGTTTGTTTTATATTTCAAGTCGGATAATTGTTAAACAAAAGCCACTAAAACTATTTCGCTCCGTGGAGACCCCATGTCAACTATACTTTATGGGATTATGACATTGCGATGATTTTAATTATTATGGTCTATTAGTTATTAATTATTTAAGCTAACAAAAAACTAAAAAATGAAAAAGAGAGGTTGAAATTTTTTTTTTATTAATTTCAATTATTATTACTGTTATTAAATTTAAAAATACTATAAGATTACATAAACTTTAAATTTTTGGTGCTATTTGTTTAAACAAATTTTATAGACAAATATATAAATTACGTATTTTTGAAAAACATTTTTTGCCATTTTATCTGTTATAAAATATTATGTGATTTAATTTTTTTTCTAACTGTTTACAACCAATTTTTTCCTGTTTTCATTATTTAAATATATTATAAAAAAAATGATTCTTAAAATTTATTATTTGCAATTCTCTACAAGGGAAAATTTTATTTGTTTATTTATTAATAAACAACTCGTTATTAACAATCGCTGAACGTGTTTATATTTTTTTTTATAGAAAAAAAAAACAAAAACAACCTTATACATAAACATGTAAAAAAAAATAATATTTAAAATTTAAAATTCTATAAAAAAAATATTAAAAATTTTTATGTATACGGTTGTATACGTTATTTTTTTCCATAAAAAAATATAAACACATTCGGCGACTGTTAATAACAAATTGTTTATTAAATAAACAAATGAATTAACAATAAATAAAAATTTCCCACCTTGGAGAGAATTGCAAATAATAAATTTTAAGAATAAATTTTTTTCTTAATAATTTGTATAACTAATGAAAAAAGAAATAATTGATTATAAACCGTTAAAAAATTGTTTTAGGAATTTTTTTAAATCATTTTATAACAAAATGGCAAAAAATTTTTTTTTCAAAAATACGTAAATTATCTATTCATAAAATTTGTTTAAACAAACAGCACTAAAAATTTAAGGTTTATGTAATCTTATAGTATTTTTGAGTATAAAAACAGTATTAATAATTAAAATTAATAAAAATTTCAACCTCTCTTTTCCATTTTTTAGTTTTTTGTTAGCTTGAATAATTAATAACTAATATATTGTAACAATTAAAAACATCGAAATATCATAATCTCATAAAGTATAGTTGACATAAGGTGTCCATGAAGCGAAATAATAATAAATTTAGTGGCTTTTGTTTAACAATTATCCGACTTGAAATATAAAGGCAAACTCTAAAAAAATTTGTTAATTCACAATAGGCTCATTTTATGAAAAACGAGGATCCAACGGGATATTGTTCCTTTAAGTATCTAAATAGTAGGTACCATAATTTAAAAAATTTTTAAATTAATATTTAATAACATAAAAAAATGTTTTTACTTGCCAAGGTCGGTTTCAGAGCATCACAACAGCTTTGCGTTCACCGCGCGGATCTCTATTTTCAACATCAAATTAAAATTATTAATAATAGAGATAGAGTTCCGGGAGTCAGGAGTTCTTTATTGGAAATTTCTTCCTTTTTAAGAATCTTTTTTTTTTTAATTTCTTATATATTAATAGTATTCGAGTTATTTGCAAAAAACAAAACTCGTTATTTTTTCAATTTGAATTTGTTTATAACTTTTGCAATGGTTTATGTGCGGGTTTGAAACTTTTGCACATTTTTCTAGACGTCATTCTAAATCTAATGAGACCTCACTCATATTTTCACGAGCTTTATCAAGAATTAACATGTGTTTGAACGTGTGAACTTGTCTAAAAGAACAAGTACATAAAATAATTAATTTAATAATCATCATAAATTGAAAAATGTTTGTAAATAAGCATAGGCAGGGTGTGGGCTTCAAGTAAGCGAGGAATATGCTACTTTGCGCTTTATTTTGAGGCTTCATATTTGTACAAAAAACCTATTTTAGTCAAACGTCAATAATGGAATGAATACCTTGTATCTGTTACCTATTTTGCATTAGAATAAATATAAACTATATCAATTATCAATTTTAACATGCATACCCTAAACATAATTATTTATATTAGGGCGGCCCCTTTGGTGCCATGCGGCCGTGACCTACAACAATGCAATTATATTATTAACACATCGACTACGCAATTATATTGTCGCACACAGTTATATCATTTAGTTAAAGAATTAGAAGAGAAGTGGCAACTATGTATGGCTTCGTGTAACCTGAAACATATATACATTTTATACAACGGGCTTCGTAATGTACCATAATTATAAAAGGCTTCGTATGACATGTCGTGTTGTTTTTAATCTGCATGTCCAAAAAAGTTCCCCCCTCTCATGTTGCTCGCGTTATTATTCCCACTTAAAACATTATTAACAGATGTACACACTATTTAAATTACAAATAAGGCTGGGCTTCTGGTACCCTGTGGTGTATGGTGGGCTTCGTTTCATGCGTACCGTACGTATATATATATATATATATATATATATATATATATATATATATATATATATATATATATATATTTATATATTTATATATTTATATAAGGTATCAGTTGGCATCCAACCTAAAAACGTTCTCCCTTGGCATCCACCAATATACACACTGATATACACACATTTTTTTTTTCACGATCAAAATGTATCTAAATTTTTTCATGATACAAAATGCATATTATTATAATCTCTGAAATTGTAATTAATTTATATATATTTTAATAGAAAAATATCTAACTTGTGAATAAAAGACAGAAAGAAAAAATTTCTACAGCAGTCTTCGTCAGCAAATATTAAACCACCTTTACCCTTTCAAATAGAAAGATGTAATGGGGAAGTAAACTGGAGTGTAAGTCGATGAAGTCTATTTATTTTGAACAATACACAATTACACAATACTCATCCTTTAAAATATCTGTACAGAAAACGAATTTAAAAAAACAAACATATGGTCAGAGTATGTTGAAGTTAATATATTTCGAAAAGGGTTTTTTACAATAGAGGCCTTACCGCACAAGCGTCCATAATAAGATGCAACACAACTGTCTTTGAGAAATAACAATTGAGAAATATATTCGCTCACTTCAAAGAGACAAGTCAATTAGTTTCAGCAATACGACCCATTATTGTCTGTTTAACCGAAACAAGAATAACAAAACGCATTTTAAACTCAATGTAAAAAATTTCAAAATGTATCTATACAACTCTCTTAGCTGGCACATTCTGTATTAGTGATACTTTATATAATCAACATAATAGAAAGTAGCTTAATTGAAAATATTACATTCATCTATAATTATATAACATATAAAATATACTATAGTTTAAATATACAAGAATGTTATTTTTAATTTTTGTCACTTTGTATTTAGTAGTCAAATTATTAAGCATTTATTTTATTTTGTAATATATTGATGTTCATGTCGATTTACGTTTATTTCAATATTGAGTAACTGCTAGTCTATACTAGTAAATTATAAAAATTATCACATCGCCTGAATATAACTGTTATATTACGATTTTACCTACGGACAATCTCTGTTTAATTATTATACAAAATATGGTTTTCTATTCTCTTCCAACATGCACGACAACATACCAGTTGTCTTATTAATTATAAACTAAAATAAACGATAATTAATGGACAATATTGAACAAAATAGTTCGGGTCGGTAAGTCTGTTAATTATCAAATTAAATGGCTGAGAATCGCATACGAAAATGCAAGTCCGTCCGTCAATTTTTTTTCAATATTGAAAGGCACTGCTCATTCTGCATGCCTAATGACATATATAATTACCAAATATAAGCCACTTTTCGAGCGGCTTTTGCACCGTTATTGTAATACATTCTGGCGATTAAGTGAAATGCTAGAGTTCTTATAATGATGTGTTTCAGATCTCGTTATAATACATACATGTAATAACTATCAAGTCAATATCTTAAACCGTCCCACAGGAAACGTGCGCACAAAAAATACAGACAGACAGACCGATAGATTTTTTTTTTTCGCTAGAATTTAAAATCTCGATATTTCATGACATTTTAAACCTATTTCAACAAAAAAATAGAAGTTTTTTTTTACGATTTAGTAATCCACTATGTGGATGTGGAAGTAAAATTTACGACTCAAATCATCCAATGTCCCAAATTGAGATACAAATTGTGCGAAATTTATTAAGTAATTATAAACACTGATTTAATAAAGCTAAAATATTATGACAGGGGGGTTTATTGATACATCTTAAAGTGTATTTTAAATAAAAAGAAACATTTCTTATTATAAAAACACAATTTGTAATGTTAAATGTTAATAAAATTAAACATGCCTCAAGTTTTGCAGCAGTTTTATTTATAGTGGTGTAAAATATTTAAAAAAATCTGAGGCCTTGGCTTCTAGTAGGTATGTACAAAATATACACCAAATCCCAAATTTCTGTGCTCTTACCAGCTTGCTTTACTCATTTTCCCCTATTTATCTCTATTTAACTCCCCCTCCACGCCGGAATTAGTGCAAAATATAATCTAGTTCCAGATCTCGTCAATGTGTACCGAATTTCAAGTCAATATCTTAAACCGTTTCTGAGAAAACGTGCGCACAAAAAAAGTTACAGGCAGAAATTTGTTTCGCTCAAATTTAAAATCTCGTTTTATGACATACTAAGCCCATTTCAACAAAAAAAAATTGAATTTGTTTTACGATTACTATACTTCCACTCCACTACGTGGATGTGGAAGTAAAACTAAACAGTAAAAAAGAAAATTCACCCGTGATTGTTTAGTTGTAGTGTACTTAAAGAAACTACACTAACATTTTTCTTTGTATGTCTTACAAAACATTTTTTACAATAATTATAAAGTGCTTTTTCCATTATTTTATTTTAAGGATAACTAAATAACTATATTTCACAATAGAAATATAAAACATTTTATTTCTTATTTATAACAAATTCGGATAAAAACGTAAATTAGTTTTAATGAAAATATATGCCATTTGATTTATTACTTCCACATCCACGTAGTGGAGTGGAAGAATGTAACTATAGTAATCGTAAAAAAAAATCAAAACTTTTTTTGTTAAAATGTTGAAATTGACGTAAATAGGGAAAAACAAGTAAAGCAAGCTAGTAACAGTCCAGAAACTTAATTTTTAAAAGCTTCTATTTAACTCCATTTTAAAAGCTTTGTATGGTAGTTAGTATGTTTGGGTCAAATCTTGCAACCAAAATGGATCCTGGAAGGTATTGTTCAATAGTGGATTCGGCGGCGCCCGGAGAGATTCAGCAGTGCCCGGATACAGATTCGGCAGCGCCCGAATGTAGATTCGGCAGCGCCTGAAAATTGCCTTGGTATTCAACAGAGTCTGGAAGTCACCTTGGTGTTTAGCAGCGCCCGAATATGGATAGCGCTCGAATATAGTTTCGGCGGCGTCCTAATTTGAATTTGGCAGCGCCAAGTTACTTTGGAATTAGGCAGCGCCCGGAAATGGATTCGACATCATCATAATATTGATTCGGCAACGCCCGGAAATTGCAAATAGATGAATTACGTATTTTTGAAAAACATTTTTTTGTCATTATACTTATAATATATTATGAATTAAACAAAGATGCCTTAAAAAAATGTTTTAATTGTCTATAATCATTTTTTTTTTCCTTTTTTTCATTATATAAACAAATTATTAAGAAAAAATTTTAGTCCTAAAACCTATTATTTTCAATTCTCTACAGGGTGGAAAAAGAAAAATTTTGTTATTGTTAATTTATTTGTTTGTTTAATAAACAATTTGTTATTAACAATCGCCGAATGTGTTTATATTTTTTTTTAGATAGAAAAGAAAATAACAAGAACATATATATAAACATATAAACATATACATATCAAAAAAAAAACTTTTAATATTTTTTATAGAATTTTAAATTTTAAATATTAAAAATTTTTTTTGACATGTTTATGTATAAGGTTGTTTTGGTTATTTTTTCCTATGCAAAGAAATATAAACACATTCGGCCATTGTTAATAAGAAATTGTTTATTAAATAAACAAATAAATTAACAACAAAAAAAATTCCACCTTGTAGAGAATTGAAAATAAAAAATTTTAAGAATAAATTGTTTTCTTAATAATTTGTTCAAATAATGAAAAAAGGGAAAAAATTATTACAAACAATTATAAAAAAATTTTTTCCAACGGGATATTGTTCCTTTAAGTGTCTAAATAATACCATATTTTTAAAAAAAAAATTTAAATCAATATTTAATAACACAAAAAAACTGTTTTACTTCTTACGGCCGGTTTCAGAGTATCGTAACGGTTTATTATTTGCCGCCCGGAGCCCCACTTTCATCATTAAATTAAAGTTATTAATAATAGAGATAGAGTTCTGGAAGTCCAGACTTTTTTATTGGAAATTTCTTCCTCTTTAAGAACCTTTTTTTTTAAAAATTTCTTAAATATTCATATTTCGAGTTATTTGCAAAAAACGAAACTCGTTATTTTTTCAATCTTAATGTGTTTATAACTTTTGCAATTGTTTATGTGCGGGTTTGAAACTTTTGCACATTTTTCTAGACGTCATTCCGAATCCAATGAGCCCTATATAGTGACTATAGCGACTCACTCACTGGAAATCGAGAAGTTCCAAAAGCGAGAAGTTTCCATTGAGTCGCTAAGAAACAAAAAGGAAAACTCGATCCATAATGGAGAAGTTTCCATGGAGTCGCTAAGAAAAATAAAAACATTCGATATAAAAATATAATATCAATATACTAAAAAATACCAAAATCACATAAAATATGAACATGTATTAAAAACAAATATACGTATATTTACTTCGATTTTAATTTTATTTATAGCGATAACGCTATAAATTTGGTGACCCCGACGTGATAATTTTATGTCCAACGTGATAAATATATGCCAGAAGTGAAAATTTTATGTCCAACGTCATAAATATATGCCAGAAGTGAAAATTTTATGTTCAACATGATAAATATATACCAGAAGTGATCGATATATATGTCCGAAGTTATCCTATAACTTACATGATGAGATCTACGTTATTTAATTAATTTGAAGGAGAGATAAAATCATTTCCACTTCAAAAGATAGAAGAATATCTCAGATATAATTACCGAAGTATAACGCTTTCCTGTTTTGGAACAATTATTATCAATAATTTCAAGAAGAGATTCAATATATCAACTACCGTTATAAATTGACCATTTTATGAAGAGAAGAATTTTCCCGATGAATTTTGAATAGAGGTTCCAAATTTGAATAGATGTTCCTATAATTTATGGTAATTTCCTAATTCAATCAACTGAAGTTGTACATTACAAGTACTGTCATCTGTCGGTGAGTGAGTTAAAGTACATTCCCATTTTTATCTGAGAGAGTAGTCAATCAATCAATCAATCACAATCGATTAGTTATGCCAAGACAACCTTCAGACGAAAATTTTCCTCAAACCCATTATGTCACGTCTGTCAAACTACCCCCATTCTGGAAATCAAAACCAGAAATTTGGTTTACCCAGATCGAATCACAGTTTTCTGTTGCAAAAATTGTCAATGATAAGAAAAAGTATGATCAGGTTATAGCTAATTTGCCATTAGATGTGATAGATAATATATACGATATAATATCTAATCCCCCGGAAACGGATCTCTATATAAATTTAAAGAAAGTTTTAATTTCACGTTTATCATCGAGTGAGGAAAAACGTCTGAATGATCTGTTATCAGGTTCCCAAATGGGCGATCTGAAACCTTCAGATTTCTATAGATCCATGCTGAATATGGTTGGAGGATTCAGCATGGTTAGTCAAGATTTATTGATAAAATTATGGAAAAGACGTTTGCCTCAAACTGTATATATCGCTATTACAGCTTCCGGGAAAACAGACACAAAAGAGATTCTCGGTATTGCAGATCGGATATGGGAGTCTTGTCAAAATTCGATGGTTGCATCGTACTCCAAAAATCCTCTTAACTCTGAATCAACCCCGTTATCAGATTTAACTACCACTATCAAAAATTTTTCAATCACTTTCCATGATTCAATTAATTAAGTCTTACAAAGACAAGAAATTTATAATTCTCGACTAAACTCTTTAGAATCTAAATTACCTGATCAATCTTTCGAGCCTCAACCTTCTACTTCATGCTGCAACAATTGCAAAAGTAGAAGCAATTCACAAACTAGTACCACTAATCGCAATCGTTCACCCAGCCGTAATAATGTTTCCAATAAATTTGATCGTACAGACAATACTATTTGTTACTACCATCAACTTTATGGTGCCAATGCCTATCGTTGTGGAGGTGAATGGTGCAAATTTAGTAAGAATTGTAAAAAATCTGATAATTCTCAAAGATGACTGAAGTTTGATAATTTTATGACATCTGATTTTGACATTTCTAACAGCAAACGTCGTCGACTTTTTATTTACGATAGATCTAACAACCTGAACTTCCTAATCGACACTGGTGCCGATTTATCTGTGGTGCCACGCAATGCTTTCACAGATTTAAAAAAGAATTTCGATACGATATTAACCGCGGCTAACGGTTCAACCATTTTTACATACGGTAAGAAATTGTTAAAAGTCAATCTAAACTTACGTAGATTATTTCCTTTCGTTTTCAATATAGCAGACATTGACATACCGATAGTCGGAGCAGATTTCTTGTCTCATTTTGGTTTAGTTGTCGATCTTAAAGGAGCTCGAATAATTGATAACAAGACTAATTTGTCAGTTAATTGTTTTATTAAAAATAGTCCTTTAGACAATTATAGATTAGATACACTTAAATTATTTCCTTTCACAGATAAATATAACAAATTACTTTTACAATTTCCTAATTTAATTAGTTCACCAGATTACAATTTACCTATTAAACATTCTATTGTACATCATATAGTTACTGAAGGTCATTTGCCTTTTTCACGACCTCGTAGATTAGACAATCTTAAATTTAAAATAGCTCAAACAGAATTTAATAACATGGTAGAATTAGGTATCTGCAAACCATCATCTTCTCAAGTTTCCTCTCCACTCCATCTAGTGGCGAAAAAAGAGAAGAATGACTGGAGACCTTGTGGAGATTATCGACATCTAAATACGATTACCATTCCAGACAGATATCCATTACCTCATATCCACGACTTCAGCTCTCAGTTGCACGACTGCACTATTTTCTCCAAGGTTGATTTAGTGCGAGCGTACCATCAGATACCTGTCGCTGAAAATGACGTTTATAAGACAGCTATAACAACTCCATTCGGACTGTTTGAATTTTCCCGCATGCCTTTTGGTCTACGCAATGCCGGTCAAACTTTCCAACGTTTTATGAATGAAGTACTTGTCAATTTACCTTTCGTTTTCGTCTATTTGGATGATATATTAATCGCAAGTCAATCAGATGTACAACATTTGGAACATTTGGAAAAGGTTTTCAAGAGATTAGACACATACGGAATTAACATTAAACCATCTAAATGTATCTTAGGAGTTGACAATTTAACCTTTTTAGGTCATCACATCTCTTCATCAGGTATTTTACCATCAACTGAGAGAGTCGAAGTCATTAATAATTTTCCTTTACCGACAACTCTCAAACAACTACAACGTTTCATAGGTATGGTGAATTTTTATCATCGTTTCATACCTCATTTTGCTGAAATATTACTTCCCCTATATTCTCCTTGTAACAGTTTATCTCATGATAAAATTACAAAGATAAATAGTTGGCCTGATCAATGTTTAGACGGATTTTCGAAAGCCAAAGACGCAATAACTAATGCAGTAGTTTTAGCTCATCCTTGCAATAATGACGATACTATCTTATCTCTCTCAGTCGATTGTTCTAACCTTGCCATGGGTGCAGTTTTAGAGCAAAAAGATAATAAGGGATTTCTTGCTCCTTTAGCATTCTTTTCCCGTAAATTACCCACAGCACAAACCAATTATTCGGTTTTTGACAAAGAACTTTTAGCATTATATACTGCAATTAAACATTTTAAGTTTATACTTGAAGGTCGAAAGTTTAATTGCTTTACAGATCACAAACCTTTAATCAACGCTTTATTCACAAAAGCAGAAAGATCTCCTCGTCAAATACGTCATTTAGAATACATAGCTCAATTTTCTTGTAAAATACAACATGTTAAAGGAAAACATAATGTAATTGCTGACAGCTTGTCACGTATTTACGACACTTCTTCCTTAAAACAAGATATTTTACCACTTCAACTTAAAAATTCTCCCTTCCTTAATGTTAACTTTGACCTAAAGTTGCTTAGTGAAGCTCAGGAGAAAGATTCAAATCTCAACTATTTATTGTCAGATAAATCATCACTAACTAAAACCAATTTCATTTTAAAAAAGATACAAATTCCAGATTCAAATGATTTTATTTGGTGTGATGTTTCTCGTGCAAAAGTCAGACCTTTTGTCCCACTTGTTTACAGACGAACGATATTCGATATTTTTCACAACTTATCTCATCCTGGTATTAAAGCCACTAGACTGTTGATTTCAAATAACTATTTTTGGCCGAAAATGAACACAGATTGCAATTTATGGTCAAAATCGTGCATTAACTGTCAAGCTGTCAAAGTCAGTCGACATACGCGAAGTGCACTCGGGAACTTCACCATCCCGAAAATCAGATTCGACCACATCCACATAGATTTGGTAGGACCATTACCTCCATCCAAAGGTAACTCTTACATTCTTACGGTGATTGGACGATTCACTAGGTGGCCGGAAGCGTACCCTCTTCGCGACATCACAGCAGAAACAGTTGCGCGTACTTTCTTTCAAAACTTTGTTTGTCGATTCGGTGTTCCTGTAGAAGAACGCACTACCGGGCGTCAAAATGACGCGACACCAATTTATTTCTCAGGGGGCGCCAGTCGCGTATTACCCCGTTCTTCTACCTCCCAGGCGGGTTCGAGATAAGATGACTTCGGTAGCCGAAAAGCGGGACCAAGGCTGCACTACCACAGATCGGAAACTACGCTCTCTCTGGACCCGAATTCCCTCGTTAGGGGTTTAGGCACCTCTTAATTTCCTGAATTTTTGCATAAAAAAATCCCAACCGAAGAATTTCTCTGCGGAGGGATTAGTTTTGGTACGCGAAAATCGCGTTTTGGTCCATTAATAACGGAATATATTTCTCAAAAAACGCATAAAAAAATCCCTATCGAACCTCCGTACAACAACCAGAAGGTCGAACGTTAATGCGAATTAACTCGACACATCCGGTTTTCTATACGAAAGTTCCAGGGATTATAGACCGTCAACAGGCCTCAAGATCAATTAAGAAACATTAGTTCAAAGAATCCGTTTATTTAACAGAATTGGTTATACAAAATTCTCAAGAAAGAATCGTGCCTTCCCCAATCAAGGTAGTGACTTTCAGACCATACAAGCGAGAGCGCTCGCGCTAACGATCGATTAGGTAGAAAAGATTCATACGTACCTTCTCAGAATCAAAATGCGAGCTTTTAGAATCATTTCAGACTCTGGGTAAATGAATAATTAAGGCTGACTGAAATTAACTTAAAAAAGTTTTACTAAATGAATTTAGTTTCGCTAGAGACTACCTAGCTTTAAAGTTCTTGTATCGTGGAAATTCACGTACTCAAACACATTCTGAGGACTTATTACTGCATAAGTTGAGTGGCGTTCGATCAGTCCACGACTTACTAACCCTTATCACAGTCGATTAATATTATCGATTTGGCAGCGTCTCACCTTCGAGCGACTTTTAGGCAAAATTGAATTTTTGGATTTTTATGCATAAGGCGTTTTCCTCTATAACTTTGTCATTTGAAAAGCCCTGTTATTGGCTTTTCTACCATTGCTTTGTCTGGACCACTCAACGCGCTCGACCAAATTGCGAGCCGCTGAGTCAATCCAAACTCTTTCTATGCGAGAAACCGGCCTTGTACATGTGCATTGATTTTTATCAATTTTTGCTTATCGGCACTACGCCGGCTTTGACAAAATCTTCTATTTTGCCTTTCGGATGCAGTGCATCGTTAAAATTTTATGCTCATACTTTAGAATTGGGCTTTCAATGACCGTACCTCAAAGGTCAATGTCTTTGGTTGAGGAATAAAAAATAAAAAATAATTTAAATTATATTTTCGTGGTACTTTTTAAACTGACTTTGTGGTACTTTTGAAATATCCATTTTAAGACCAATTTTAGCGTACTTTTGAAAAATCGATTTTCGAGCCAAATTTCAAGGTACTTTTGAAAAGTTAATCCGCGGGTGAAATTTTGGCGTACTTTTGAAAAATCGATTTTCAAGCCAAATTTCAAGGTACTTTTGAAAAGTTAATCTGCGGGTGAAATTTTGGCGTACTTTTGAAAAATCGATTTTCAAGCCAAATTTTAAGGTACTTTTGAAAAGTTAATCTGCGGGTGAAATTTTGGCGTACTTCTGAAAAATTGATCTTCAAGCCAAATTTCAACGCAGTTTTGAAAAATTAGTCTGCAAGTGAAACTTTGGCGTACTTTCGATAAATCGATTCTTGGGCCAAATTTTGACGCCCTTCCAAAAATATTATTTTTCAAAGTCCAATTTATGGTACCTTGAAAAAAGTATATTATTCATAAATCTTTGTCATTATATACTTCTACTCTCATATTCTGAACCAAAAACATTTTTCCTAAGTGAAAATTCGGTGTTTCTTCGAATTTTCACCTGGTCATTTCCAACGCCTTATAGAACCCAAAACGGTTCTTATGGACTGATCTGCGCCTCTGCAGACTCCCAAAAATGTCTTTAAATGAAATTTTTGCCTAAGTCGAATTTTGATTATGTCTTCAACTTAGGACGATTTTGGAGAGTTCTACAACACTCCCCTCCTTTGGTTGAATCTTTTCTACTCATCGATTGCCTTTAATTTCCATATTCACTTGTATGTCTGTATGCCTTCATTTGACGGTCTGACCTATGGTACAGATGTTTAAAAATAACGGCCTTAATTGGGGCAGACGGCTGATTCGCCTATCTAACTTAAAAAATAAATACATTTTTTAAACAATACGCCAAGTTGATACAACATTTTTATCAACTTAATTACACCCGCGTCGAGGTGCGAAGCGAAGCGAAGCGTAGCACAATTTTGATTAGCGTCCACTCTCACTAATTCGTTGCACTCGCTTTTTTGCCCTGGTCTCGCTCTTGCTTAACTTCGGCCCTTTCTAGAAGAGGCTGTCTATATCTCCATGCCGCAGCTTGGACGGTTCTCGCCTTTGAGTTCCAGACTTCACCATGCCGCGCCCTTGCGACAGGCTGGGTCATCTTTCCATTTCTGCACATGGAAAATGCAGTTCCGCAACTAGATTGACTTTTTAGCAAGTCGTCGACTGGGACGCGTCGACTAACAAACACAATGTGTTGTCTTTAATGAAATATTTTTCTAACATGAATTTTGTTAACTTATAATGGTTAGAAATTGGTTCTTCGTAAGGTAGATTGAATCGGCTTACGATACTCGTGCGGTCATCACTACTTTGTGAAAAAAGTATAAAAAAAAAATTGAAGCGTCTTCTTGAGCGAAGAACGGCTTCTGAAACTCGTCTCGTAGTTTCTCCTTCGTAAGGTAGATTAAATCGGCTTACGATACTCGTGCGGTCATCACGACTTGTGAAAAAAGTATAAAAAAAAAATTGAAGCGTCTTCTTGAGCGAAGGACGGCTTCTGAAACTCGTCTCGTAGTTTCTACTTCGTAAGGTAGATTAAATCGGCTTACGATACTCGTGCGGTCATCACGACTTGTAAAAAAAAAAATATAAAAAAAAAATTGAAGCGTCTTCTTGAGCGAAGGACGGCTTCTGAAACTCGTCTCGTAGTTTCTACTTCGTAAGGTAGATTAAATCGGCTTACGATACTCGTGCGGTCATCACGACTTGTAAAAAAAAAATATAAAAAAAAAATTGAAGCGTCTTCTTGAGCGAAGAACGGCTTCTGAAACTCGTCTCGTAGTTTCTACTTCGTAAGGTAGATTAAATCGGCTTACGATACTCGTGCGGTCATCACGACTTGTGAAAAAAGTATAAAAAAAAAAATTGAAGCGTCTTCTTGAGCGAAGGACGGCTTCTGAAACTCGTCTCGTAGTTTCTACTTCGTAAGGTAGATTAAATCGGCTTACGATACTCGTGCGGTCATCACGACTTGTAAAAAAAAAATATAAAAAAAAATTGAAGCGTCTTCTTGAGCGAAGAACGGCTTCTGAAACTCGTCTCGTAGTTTCTACTTCGTAAGGTAGATTAAATCGGCTTACGATACTCGTGCGGTCATCACGACTTGTGAAAAAAGTATAAAAAAAAAAAAATTGAAGCGTCTTCTTGAGCGAAGAACGGCTTCTGAAACTCGTAGTTTCCATTTGGGGTATACGTTAATTTTGTTGACTTAAAATGATTAAAATTGAAGTTGTCTTCTTGCATAAGAAAAACAGCTTCCGAAACTCGTACTGATTCGTACTTATGCCTACGTCCATTACTCGAACTTGGCGGCTCTCGCTCTTGAGAAGCTAGGCTTACCGGATCGCGCTCTTGCGTCGGGTTCGCCGTCTTTCCATGTCTGCTCATGGGGTAGACTTTAAATTTTCGATTCGACCGCATACAGGTCAAAATCGCCACTTAGAATTTTGAGAAAAAATATAAAAAAAAGCGAAAACGGCTATTAGCCGTGGTCGACCTCAGAAATATCTAGAGGTGACTCTTCTATATCTGGCTCATCTCGAGCATCTTCGGGATCTCGACTTATTACATCCGGCTCATCTTGAGCACTTGCGGGAACATTGATTTGAACTAGTGTGGTATCGCTACGTCGCTCTGACCTGGGCGCGATCTCATTGTCTGATGAGGAAGCGTCGTCACTAAGATGAGTTTCATCCGGACTATCTTCTGATTCTTCAGACAATTCCAATTCAACATCGGGGTCTCCCTTAGGTGCCGGCCTGATGGCATCGACATGTAACCTCGTCGAAGTTACCCCCTTGTGAATGAGGTAAACTTCATTAGACAATCTCTTTAAAACCTTGTGTGGCCCACTCCACGACGGTGTGAAGGTATGATCCTTCCTGATCCTTTTAGTCATTACCATATCTCCCACTTTATATACGACCGGCGTTACCGCCACTTTGGGCGCGTAACGCCATTGGTAATTTGTTTGATTTTTACGAATTTCCTTGACTCTTTCAAGGCGGGGAACGTCCGCTTGATTACGACGTTCTTGTCTATAAGCGAACATATTCCAATCACCAATCTGCGGTAATTCATAGCCGAGCACTACGAAACTGGGCGTATGCCCCGTAGCGGCGTTTTTTCTTGTTCTCAAGATATATGCCATCTGACTAACATGTCGATCCCACTCGTCGTTGGGTGAACCATATAATAAGGTTTTTAAGATCTTCTTAGCTTCTTGCACCCTCCTTTCTATTGGATTAGCCTGTTGGTGGTAAGCTGCTGTGAAGAATCTTTCAATATTGTTACGTGTACAGAACGTATCGTAAAAGCCGGAATTGAAGTGGCCTCCCTGGTCGGAAATGATGACCCTCGGAACGCCATATCTCGCCACTAGTTCCTCTTCGATAAATTGTGCTATTGTTTTTCCACTGACTTGGGTGAACGCCTTGGCTTCGACCCACTTACTAAATACATCCTCTACCATTAATATATATCGGTTATCTGCATCTTTGGTTCGCTGAAGCGGTCCGATTACATCGACGCTTAGAACTTCGAACGGATGCGATGGAGCATGGCTTCTGAGAGGAGCCTTCGGTTGTGACTGTCTGCTTTTTACGGAATTACAAATAATGCACTCATTTAAATATTTGTTAACTAGTCTCGACAAATTATTAAAATAATAGCGGCCCGAGATGATTCTAACAGTTTCATCGCGGCCGGGGTGACCTACTTCCGGTCGGTCGTGAAAATGAGATATTACTCTCATGACCATACGTTTTGGTACGTATAATTTTTCTATAACATTTTCGCCTCTCGTCCAAAGTGTGCCGCCTATCACTTGTCTTGTATTGACGAATTTCACCTCTGCCTCGGTTTTATCTGCTTGTCGCACTAGAGTATTCCATCGTTCAATTTGGTCTTGGATATCTCTGGAGTGCGTTTGCGCTTCTCTGACCTGATCGTTTAATTCCAATGTGGTAATCACTGATATTCGTTCCTTGTACGAGAATTTTGGTGGGTACATTCTCTCCTCTTCGTCGTCTGCTTCGACGTTTGGGCCTTGAGGATTCCTGCTAAGATAGTCAGCCAATATATTTTCCTTGCCGGGACAATGTTCTATGGTGAAGCTGTATTCCTGAAGTAATAATGACCAACGAGTAAATTTCGTTTTCTCGTCCTTATGCTTATTTAACCATAGTAAAGCTCGATTGTCGGTTTTGACTATAAATGGACGGTCTGCCAAATATATTTTGTATTTTCTTATATAATTAACGACGCTCAAACATTCCAATTCATTAATATGGTATTTTCTCTCCGTCGGAGATAACGTATTACTAGCATAAGAGACGATATGCTTCTGGTCATTATCCCCCAATTGATATAATACTGCAGATAATCCTATTAAGGATGCGTCCGTCTGCAGTATGAACATTTTATTGAAATCTGGCCGGTGCAGTCCTAGAGGTTTATTCAATACTTCTTTTAGTAAAATAAAAGCTTCTTGGGCTTCCGGATTCCACTTGAAGCGCCAGTCTTTCGAGAGTAGTCGGGTCAAGGGCTTTGTAATTATTGCAACATTAGGGATATATTCACGTACCCAATTACATAGACCAAGGAAACTCTGAAGCTGGCGCCTTGTCGTAGGGGCCGGATAATTTTGTATCTGTAATATGTGTTTTTCTAATGGTTGAGTGGTGTTGGCATTTATTTGATGCCCGAGATAGGTTATGCTTGACGTGGCTACCACACATTTTTCCGGTGACACCTTTAAATTATGCAAACGCAGGCGTTCAAAGACGGCTCTCAGATGGTTTACATGCTGTTCTATATTTTCGCTGTAGATGATAATATCATCGAGATATACTTTGCAGAAATGATGCAAGTAGCCGGTCAATACGTCTCTTGCCATAAATTTTTGGAATGTACATGGAGCGGTCTTCAATCCGAAAGGCATCACGTTAAATCGGTAAGATGCTCCATCTAATGTTGTAAACGTAGAATAGTTTTTTGACGACTCCTCAAGAGGGATTTGCCAATATCCGCTCTTGAGGTCCAACACCGTAAATATGTTGGCGTTTCCTAGATCCTTTATACTCTCGTATATCTTTGGTAAGACGGATGCTTCGTCTTCCGTTACTTCATTTAAGTGACGATAATCAATGCAGAAGCGAGGCTTCTTGCCGGGCCTTTCAATTATAATGGGAGGCGAACTGTACTGAGCGGTACTCGGTTCTATGACCCCGGCTTTCAGCATCTCTTCAATTTGATCGTACATAACTTTTTTCTTAGAAGGAGACATGGGGTAGGGTTTGATATTGAACGGGCGGTCGTCTTTAACTTTTATTTTATGTTTCGTTGTCACCGTGGTAGCTTGGGTAGGCACCGCGGTGAACAATTCAGCGAATTCCTCGAATAGAGGTTTTAAATTATCGTTTCCGATGATCAGTTCTTCGGGAAGCCGGCATTGCTTCCTTGCTTGATGTGCTGCTTGATTCCAGAAGACGGTTATTCGCTCTTCAGTGCCGACGTAGACACATTTACGTTGATAATCGAATACGACATTGTGAGCATATAAAAACGGGGCTCCCAGAATGAGCTCTTCATTTAAATTTTGAATGACCTGAAATGTGGTCTGAAAGGGTACATCTAGTACATTAACGTTTATGGTCGTAGTCCCGAGGGATTCTACTAAACCATCGCCACAAGCCATAACAAAAGTTTGGGGAGCTGTAAGTTGATCAATGTCGTTCAAAAATTTCGGTTGGATAATATTCCTTGTCGAACCTGTATCCAATAAAGCGTTAACCGCTCGATTATTAATTATAATCTTAATGCGAGGCAGAGGGAAAGCGTCGTTGGTTTGATTGATAGATTCTAATGGAGTGAATCGGTGGGGAGATAGGTTGACTTCTTGATCCTTAAACAGGTAATTAAGGTCAGGAAGGTCATCGAAGTTTTTTAATTTAAACTTCTTGCTTCGGAGCTTCCCCGAGGGTCGCTTCGAGCCTGCTGGGGCCTGGTAGGCGGGGCTGGTACAGTTCGGCCTGGGCCATCGCCTCTGACCCCCGCTTGGTTTCCCGTATTCATATTACGATAGGGATTGTTTGGGCATTCCGCATGAAAATGCCACTGCTCCGTTGGGCAATATCTGCAAGGGCGATACGGGACTCGGGAGTTCCTTACGTCTCCAGTACCCCTTCTCGGTATATCCCCTCTAGGCAGCGAGGAAATATTATTTGCAAAATGCACCCTTGGTGCTGGCGGATTATCTCTTCTTTGAGATCCATTGAATGGTGTCCTAGATGCACCAAAGGAACTGGAGGACGGCTTCGTTAATGCGGAGGGTTCCGTTCTCCAGTTACTGCTCGATTGCTGATTCCCTTGAGCTGAAGCGGTAGAGGTGGACGCTTCTCGGTCTTTGCTTTTCTTTGCATTTTGCAGAATCTCGAATTCTTTATTCTCATCCATGATTTTGGCCATTTGTTCGGTCATCGTCACTAGTGTATTTGTATCTAGTATGACGGCACTCTTTAGGAGCATTTTCATATCAGGTCTCAACTGATTGAAGATGGTAGCCGCCTTCATCGCCTCCGGCTTAAACGGATCGATCCTCTTGAAGAGGCATACCTTCCTTGAAATAAATACTGACGTATTTTCCTCGGCATCTTGTTTCTTGCCATATAAATTAGCTACTGCTTCGGTGAGTACTTCACCTGAATCATAACGGCTTCTGAACCGCTCGAGGAATAGAGGATACGTGGTAATTAGGGTTCGATATTGTTCGAACCATTTCTTAGCATCATCTTTGAGCTGTTCTGATATTTTATATAGTCGGTCGTTATCCTGCGTAATTCGTACTCGGACGAAAAATTCCTCCATTTGATAAATGAAGGTTTCAGGGTCTTCGTGTTCGAAGCCATGAAATTCCGCATTTGGATGCTTCGACCGATACTTATGCTCGTGCGTGGCTTCGCTTAGAGCTTTGGCAAGACCTGCTGCCATTTGGGCGAACACTTGTTCTGAGGAGGGCTGTATGACTCCTTCAGTGGTACTCGGGCCAACCCCCGAACTACCCAGTACATCCTCCGCGCACGGCCTCTCTAACCCTCTAGAGACGTTGTCCATCACAGATGTCGGCTCGTCGTAAAACTGGAAAGGCGTTGATTCATCCATATCCTTTCCAGAAAGCCCTGCTGACTAACAACGCCCCACGTTGGGCGCCATGTAGAAGAACGCACTACCGGGCGTCAAAATGACGCGACACCAATTTATTTCTCAGGGGGCGCCAGTCGCGTATTACCCCGTTCTTCTACCTCCCAGGCGGGTTCGAGATAAGATGACTTCGGTAGCCGAAAAGCGGGACCAAGGCTGCACTACCACAGATCGGAAACTACGCTCTCTCTGGACCCGAATTCCCTCGTTAGGGGTTTAGGCACCTCTTAATTTCCTGAATTTTTGCATAAAAAAATCCCAACCGAAGAATTTCTCTGCGGAGGGATTAGTTTTGGTACGCGAAAATCGCGTTTTGGTCCATTAATAACGGAATATATTTCTCAAAAAACGCATAAAAAAATCCCTATCGAACCTCCGTACAACAACCAGAAGGTCGAACGTTAATGCGAATTAACTCGACACATCCGGTTTTCTATACGAAAGTTCCAGGGATTATAGACCGTCAACAGGCCTCAAGATCAATTAAGAAACATTAGTTCAAAGAATCCGTTTATTTAACAGAATTGGTTATACAAAATTCTCAAGAAAGAATCGTGCCTTCCCCAATCAAGGTAGTGACTTTCAGACCATACAAGCGAGAGCGCTCGCGCTAACGATCGATTAGGTAGAAAAGATTCATACGTACCTTCTCAGAATCAAAATGCGAGCTTTTAGAATCATTTCAGACTCTGGGTAAATGAATAATTAAGGCTGACTGAAATTAACTTAAAAAAGTTTTACTAAATGAATTTAGTTTCGCTAGAGACTACCTAGCTTTAAAGTTCTTGTATCGTGGAAATTCACGTACTCAAACACATTCTGAGGACTTATTACTGCATAAGTTGAGTGGCGTTCGATCAGTCCACGACTTACTAACCCTTATCACAGTCGATTAATATTATCGATTTGGCAGCGTCTCACCTTCGAGCGACTTTTAGGCAAAATTGAATTTTTGGATTTTTATGCATAAGGCGTTTTCCTCTATAACTTTGTCATTTGAAAAGCCCTGTTATTGGCTTTTCTACCATTGCTTTGTCTGGACCACTCAACGCGCTCGACCAAATTGCGAGCCGCTGAGTCAATCCAAACTCTTTCTATGCGAGAAACCGGCCTTGTACATGTGCATTGATTTTTATCAATTTTTGCTTATCGGCACTACGCCGGCTTTGACAAAATCTTCTATTTTGCCTTTCGGATGCAGTGCATCGTTAAAATTTTATGCTCATACTTTAGAATTGGGCTTTCAATGACCGTACCTCAAAGGTCAATGTCTTTGGTTGAGGAATAAAAAATAAAAAATAATTTAAATTATATTTTCGTGGTACTTTTTAAACTGACTTTGTGGTACTTTTGAAATATCCATTTTAAGACCAATTTTAGCGTACTTTTGAAAAATCGATTTTCGAGCCAAATTTCAAGGTACTTTTGAAAAGTTAATCCGCGGGTGAAATTTTGGCGTACTTTTGAAAAATCGATTTTCAAGCCAAATTTCAAGGTACTTTTGAAAAGTTAATCTGCGGGTGAAATTTTGGCGTACTTTTGAAAAATCGATTTTCAAGCCAAATTTTAAGGTACTTTTGAAAAGTTAATCTGCGGGTGAAATTTTGGCGTACTTCTGAAAAATTGATCTTCAAGCCAAATTTCAACGCAGTTTTGAAAAATTAGTCTGCAAGTGAAACTTTGGCGTACTTTCGATAAATCGATTCTTGGGCCAAATTTTGACGCCCTTCCAAAAATATTATTTTTCAAAGTCCAATTTATGGTACCTTGAAAAAAGTATATTATTCATAAATCTTTGTCATTATATACTTCTACTCTCATATTCTGAACCAAAAACATTTTTCCTAAGTGAAAATTCGGTGTTTCTTCGAATTTTCACCTGGTCATTTCCAACGCCTTATAGAACCCAAAACGGTTCTTATGGACTGATCTGCGCCTCTGCAGACTCCCAAAAATGTCTTTAAATGAAATTTTTGCCTAAGTCGAATTTTGATTATGTCTTCAACTTAGGACGATTTTGGAGAGTTCTACAACATTCCCTTGTCAGTAACGACTGATCAAGGAGTACAATTCGAGTCAAGATTATTTAATGAATTTGCAAAGTTTTCAGGTTTTCATAGGATACGTACAACTGCATATCACCCCCAGGGCAACTCTTTAATTGAAAGATTTCATCGCTCACTTAAAACTTCCTTGTTAACTAGAGCCAATACATCACATTGGACAGATGAATTACCCATCATTTTATTAGCATTTAGGACAACTCCCAAGGAAGATCTGCAATGTTCACCTGCTGAACTCATATATGGTCAAACCCTTCGTTTACCTGGCGAATTTTTCGTTGAATCGTATAATTCCCCAGATATTCCTTATTTCATTGACAAATTACGCATTTATTTTAATAATTTAAAATTTGTTCCTCCTACTTCGCATGGCAATTACAAAACTTTTGTTAGTTCAGATCTTGCCTCTTGCGATTTTATTTTCGTTCGCATTGAACGTTTAAAACGTTCATTTACTCCTTTATATGAAGGACCGTTTAAAGTTTTATCTCGTTCAGATAAGTTATTTACCTTTAAGAAAGGAGCCAAAGTCATAACTGTCAATATTGATAGGGTTAAACCGGCTTTTGTATTAGTTGACAGATGTGACACTTTGCCTACCCCGATTAAAAAAGTACGTTTTGCAATCGACACGTTGATTGATTGACTATTTTTCTTTTTTAACGAGGGGGTGTATATAGCGACTATAGCGACTCACTCACTGGAAATCGAGAAGTTCCAAAAGCGAGAAGTTTCCATGGAGTCGCTAAGAAACAAAAAGGAAAACTCGATCAATAATGGAGAAGTTTCCATGGAGTCGTTAAGAAAAATAAAAACATTCGATATAAAAATATAATATCAATATACTAAAAAAACCAAAATCACATAAAATATGAACATGTATTAAAAACAAATATACGTATATTTACTTCGATTTAAATTTTATTTATAGCGATAACGCTATACCCTCACTCATATTTTTACGACCTTTATAAAGAATTAACACGTGTTTGAACTTAAGAATTAGACTAAACAGAATTTTTTAACGTTAACATAATTTTGTAGTTTAATACGTATCGAAAATATTTTTACTAATAACTTTTCTCTTCTGTAGTTTAATTAAACTACAGAATACTATTTTACTTATAGCCTCGCTGAACCATCCTTAACAAAAAACGTTTACAATCAAGAAGTACAAATTCCGTCCTCATTTTGATAGTTACACGAATTGTCTCCACTAAGTTTACTTTTCCTAGTAGTAATATTTTCAAGCAAACTAAAACATCTGGATCAACATGTGGTATATAATAACCTACTTCCACGATGTTGCCAGCTGACTAGATGCCATCCGAACCGCTTCTGTGGTTAGCAGGTATTCAAAATGGGTCATTTGACCTCCAACGTAAAATAAGTTTTAATGACATAATACAACATCTACGAAGCCCCTGCGTTAATATCTCTAGCAGGTAAGATGGCATCCGAATACCGGATGCCATCTGACCCGTGGATGCCAACTGAACCTAAAATTTTACATTGTGGGATGCCAACTAATACCGTATATAAATATATACCTATATATTTATCAAGAAAATCATCAAGCAAGGAAATTAAAATGATTTGAGATGTACTTTTTTTGAATCCACGTTACTACAACTTAATAAACCATAATAATCATGAAGTGTACGTACTTTTTAACGGTTCTCAATGAAGAAAGAATTTGTTTGAAGGGTTTTCATTTTTTCCTATATTTTTTATTGCGACGATTGAGTTCGGGCATGATAATATATATAAGTATATTTTTCCCATCCATCGTTGGCTTGTATTGTTTAAAACAAAAAAGCGTCAGAAAGCTACAATATCCATCTTTTAAATGAACCAACACTTATATAGATTGAACAAATTCTGATTTAATGATATGTAATTCAGTGCGTCGGTGTTACAGTTATGCGTATTCAAGAGCGCGCACGCATGTATCTCGCTCCGAGTTATAACGTTACACTTGACATTTTTTTCCGGGAAATCCGTGGCTTTAGCGATAAATTTTGTTCATAAATACGTGTTCCATCCATCTGAATTGTTTATTTTTTCCTAGCTTGACTTAATTTCAAAATTTTGAAAAAATGGATGAAAAAAATTCTTTCTTCACTTTTCTTTTATGTTCTGCATCCGAGCGAAATGTAAACTTTTCAGGATATTACTCTATACACTTTCACGAACTTATTAAAAAAAAAAATTATTCATTTTACAAATTTTTGTACGTAAATACCTTCATCGACTGACCTAACATAGGTTTATTCAGAATCAATTTTTTTTTCAAGGCGCTTTTTATGAATGTTTTGAACTTTCTTCCATACATGGCAGTGTTGTTATTGAAAGTATAATAGAGAAATGTACAACGTGAGAGATTTTAAATGTTATGAGGCCCAATGTGATTAAAATAACGAACGCACGTTTCGACTAATTAATTTTATCTAGTGATGCTGATTATGTGTTAGAGCACATGGTATAAATTTCGAACAGTTATTGTAACAATTGAAAAACAATAAAAAAAACCTTAATTTACTAATTTTGTTTTATTTCTAACAAACCATCAGTTACCTTAGCTCTCAAAATTTTACAAAATATACTTTTTAATCAACACGACTTAAATGTAAAAAAAGTGATGAAACTGATGAAAAGAGCTGTGTTTTGAATAATCTGAATAACCCTATGCGTTATACCGTTTTCGAATCTGCATTAAATGGACAACTGTGCCTAATAGTTGGTCAACTTTCTGTGGCACAATTTTTTCTGCCAGGGTCCCTTAAAAATTAACTAAAAGTAAAGATAACAGAGGTCATGAAAATACTTTTATTAGAAAGGTTCACCGATTTAAAACCAGCTAAAAGAATTAAAAACTGCCAAAGAATTCATATATTTTTTTAATTAATTTTTTTAGTGGACCCTGTAATGTTCTTGATATTTAAAGATTACAACTTACAATCAGGTTTTCAGGAAAAGCTTTATTTAACAATCTGAATACATACATGATCATGAAGTTATCTACGACTAACTTGCTTACAGCCAACTATTACTAAAAGCTGTTTCACACACTTTGTTAAATCTAAAGAGCCGCACGCACTAAAGCCATATGTCCCCCTGATTTTTAGCTAACACTGCACTACTCACAAACATAGTCCTTAAATCTAGTAGGTCTAATAACATCTCCTCCTGACTTTGTCTTACTAACATCATTACTACTTACAGAGGGTAATGTAACATTAAAATTGTCACTTTCTGAGATTGATCTGAGATAGGTAAACTTTCAAAATCAAGTTTAGTTTTCTGTTCAGGGACAGAATTAGTTTATTTTTTAATAAATGAGGAATTTCTACGTTTAACTGATCCATACTCATCCCTTATTTCATATGATCTGGGTGTGTTACACGTACCTACTATTTCCCCAGGTACCCAATATTTATTATATTTATTGCCTGCTCTAACCATAACACTAACCTCTATTTTAAAATCTTGTCTTTTCCTACCATTCTCATCATAATATATTTTTGATCTATTCCACTTTTATTTTAATTGATTGTACACATTGTCATTTAAATATTGTCTAAATACTGGTTGTGGCATTTTCTTAATTTTTCTCTATTTCTTATTGAGATGCTCTGCCACATGTATTTTCTTCTATACAATGTCTGAAATCTACAAAATAATACAATTAACCAGTATTTTACTGGAAAATAACCTCTACGCCTGTGACTTCTACGTCAAACAAAAATATAAAAATGACGTATTTTGCTGACGTTTCGGAAAACGAATCTGTTTCCTTTCTCAAAGCGTATTATAATGTTTGTGTGCTGTGTATATTAAATACACAGCTTTAAGAATATATTTGTTATATTCAGTATCCATAGATACTTACTGCTTACACAGAACTGTTGATATCTATCTAGTTGAATGTTGAGTTTGTTAAGTTCTTCTTTTAACATCGGCAGCCAGGTTGTGCAAATATCTACGGAACAATTCGACACGCATTTGTCCTCATTCAATAATATTATAGCCGCTTCTTTAATTTTTCTTTTCTTGCTATCTGCCTCTTTTGTTAAAATTTTTGTCGAGTCCCAGTTTATTCTATGTCCGTTCTCCCAAGCGTGTTTGCAAATCTTCGATTTCTGAATCTCATTTTTTCTAATGTAAGCCTTGTGCTCACCCAATCTAACACTAAATGATCCGGATGACTCACCCACATAATGTTTATTACACTCACACAGAATACTATAAATGCAGTTTTTTGAATTTTGCTCATGATTTAGCGGTTTTGTTTTTGTTAAAATAGATCTCAATATCGTCCTAATATCAAATCTATTGCCTATACGGCGTAGCTTTTCAGATAATCCGTGTACATAAGGAATTAACGTCGTGTACCGTTGTTCAGGTTTTTGTCGTATATGATTATTATTTTCTATATATGTGAAGTTGTGTGAAGTTCTATCAACAAAAGCTTCAGGGTATTGATTGTTTATAAGAACCTCTTTTATAAAGCGTTTCTCATTGTCGAATATTTCATCATTAGAAGAAATTATTTTGGCCCTATCATATAAGCATTTTATGACACCCTTTTTAACATGCATCGACTGATTTGAGTTAAAATTCAAATACCTGTTGGTGGGTGTTGGTTTCCGAAATGTCAGCAAAATACGTCATTTTTATATTTTTGTTCTTATTCATTATTTGTCAAAAACCACCCTCTAACTGATCCTTTGACGTAAAAGTCACAGGCGTAGAGGTTATTTTCCAGTAAAATACTGGTTAATTGTATTATTTTGTAGATTTCAGACATTGTTTAGAAGAAAATGCATGTGGCAGAGCATCCCAATAAGAAATAGAGAAAAATTGTCATTTAGTTTAGGTGCTAAAATTTTATTAGAAACAGGTAAATTAGTTTTTAGTAGTCTAGAGTTTAACAATTCCGAGGGAGTAATATTTAAACCAGATATTGGAGTTACTCTGTATTCTAATAATGCACTGTGTAGGTCCGTATCAGAGTCTCTACATTTTTTAATTTACAAATGCCAACCGACTTTTCAGCTAATCCATTTGACTGAGGATATCGTGAACTAGAGGTTATTAAATTAAAACTCCACTCTTGTGCAAACTGCTTGAATTGTCTGCTATTAAACGGAACATTATCTGATACAAAACCACAAGGACTACCATGAGTCGAAAAAATAATTTTTAATTTCTTAATTACTTCTTCTGCACTTTTGTGTTTCAAAGGTATTAACTCAATCCAATTACTCTAATAATCAGCAACAGTTAAATATGATTTACCCGCAAAATCTAATATATCTGCAGCAATTTTAGAAAATGGTAAATTTGGCCTTTCATGGTTTATCATAGGTTCTTTAGTAACAGCTCTACTGTATTTTAGACAAATTTTACATTTTGAAATGTAGTTTTCAATTTCAACTAACATACCAAGCCAAAAGAATATTTTACGAGCTCTGGCTTTAGTTTTTTCTATGCCAAAATGTGCTTTATGTAATTTTGATAACATGGGTGATCTCATGCTTTGTGGTATAACTATCTTATCATTAAAAAACAATATTTCGTCTTTGACTACTAAATGGTCTTTTATTTTGTGATATCGCTTTACTTCCGATGTTAAAACTTTTGACTTTCCATTTGGCCAACCCGTTAGACAATAATTTTTTATTTCACTTAGAACAACATCTTTTAATGTAGCATTTTTTAACTCAGCTAATCATTCATTAGAAATAGGTAACGGTAACTCGATACAATGAACCATATCACACATTTCTGGATCTTCTAATACTCTATTTTTAATGTACGATCTGGACAGAAGATCTGCTATGTACAGAAATTTTCCTGGAACATATTCAATTTTAAAATCATACTTTAATAGCTTTAATTTCATTCTTTGTAACCTACTACTCACTTTACAAATATCTTTTTCATGTATCACAACCAATGGTTTGTGATCACTATTAACAACAACTTTACGTCCATAAACAAATTGATGAAATTTTTGGAACGTAACGCAAATGGCCAAATATTCTTTCTCTATCTGGGCATATCTTACTTCTGTTGGAGTTAAGCTCCTTGAACAGAATGCTATTGGTTGTCCATTTTGTAATAGGCATCCGCCAAGGCCATTTTGGCTCGAATCAGTCTGCAAAACTATCGGTAATTTAGGGTCGAATATTTTTAATGTTGGGACTTTACTAATTAACTTCTTTATTTCTGAAAAAACTTTTGAGTGATCAGGTGTCCAAATCCACCCAACATTATTTTTAATTAAATTTCTCAATGGAGATAATTTTTCAGACAAATTTGGTAAGTATTTTATTAAATAGTTTATCATATCATATTTTTAATATATTTTTTTTATTTTTAGGTTCCCTTAACTCTGTGATCGCTTGTATGTATTGAGGATCTGGTCTGACACTTTTACTCGAAAATACTTGTCCCAAATAGCTTACTTTGTTTACTTTGTGTTGTATTTTACTAATATTAAATTTTATTCCAAACTTTTATTCCAAACTATTCATTACCTTTGCCAGTAACTCATTGTGCTGAGCTTCAGTCTCGGTACCTATTATGAAATCATCAAAATAAATCCCTATATCAAGATCACCAAATATTTTTTTATTTGTTCTTTGAAAGACTTCAGGGCTTACATTAAGACCAAAGGGTAATCTTTTAAATCTATACTTCCCAAATGGTGTGATGAATGTACATAATTTACTGCTTTCCTCATCTAATGGCACATGACCTTCTTTAAGGTCCAAAACGGTAAATATTCTTTTGTTTTTTAATTTTCATCCTAATTCTTCTAGTATGGGTATCGGAAACTGATCCGCAGACATATTTATTTAGAAAAAGTGGGTCTAAACAAATTCGAATGCTTTTATTAGGTTTTTCAATTATTACGATATTGTTAACCCATTCGCTATGTTCATCAACCTTAGCTATTATGTCTCTGTTTACTAAATCTGTTAAAGCTTCTTTTAACTTAGGCTTTATTACATCAGGAACCCTTCTACATGAACTTACAACTGGATTTGCATTTTTATTTAATACGATTTTATACTTATAAGGAATTTTGCCTGTTCCTTCAAATGCCGTTTTATTTTCATTTATGAAATCTTTTACCTCTGAGTTTTCCTCTATAGCGTCAACTTTTTTAATTAAATTTAATTTATTACACGCATTTAATCCTAAAATTGGTTATCCCTTCACCTCAACGATTACAAATTTAATGTTACATTTTTTACTTTTGACAATACAACTAATTATTACAGATCCTACAGTTTTTATTTTATTGTTACCATACGCAACTACAGATAGGTTATCTTTTACAATAGCATTATTCTTTAAATTTAAATTTTCAAAATATTTTAATGGTAACATTACATTGTGCACCCGTGTCAAGTTTTACTAAAATTTCTTTATTATTAATCACTATTTTTTCTACCCATACATTGCATTGTTTTTATTAATATTATCCGAGTGTAGTTCATCAATGTATACATCATCGCTTTCCACATCATGTACATTTTACTTCCACATCCAGTGGAAGTATAGTAACGACAAAAAAAATTTTAAAAATTTTTATTGTTCAAATAGGCTTAGAATGTCACGAAACGTCGGGATTTTAACTTTGCGCGAAAAAAAATTTCTGTCTGTCGGTCTGTCTGTCGGTCTGTAACTTTTTTGTGCGCACATTTACTCTGAAACCGTTTGAGATATTGACTTGAATTTGGTACACGTATGTACTTTAACGAGATCTAGAACTAGATTATATTTTCATCTTGTTCCGTCGAAGGGTTGGAGGGTAAATTGAGGTAAATTTTGGGAAAATAGGTAAATCAAGCAGGTAAGAGTCCATAAAATTGGTATTTAGTATATACAAGAGAAGCCAAGGTCTCAAAAAAAAATTTGGCATTAGCCACCCCCATTACCACCCCCACCCCATTATTAAAGGGGATGAAAAAAAAAGTGATTTAGTGTGTGTACAAGAACCAGAAACCTCAAAATGTTTTTTTTCTTCATCCACCCCCACTACCATCCCCTACCACCACCCCCACTCCGCTACCGATGTGGGGTATCGTTTTATAGGTTTTTGGGGTATAGGATTTCAAATATTATATTATTAAAGTTCCATAAACTATTATACTCCAGTCGAATTAGACATAATAAAAAATTTTGCGTACTGCGGACTTTTTTTTGTGGAAGTTGTTTAAGAGGGCATAATAAGCAAGCACAGAAAACTACACCCTGCTACACCATGTGCGTCCCCTATTTTTAGGGGTTGAAACTTTGAAATTTTACTTATGTGCCCATATCTTTTTCCCTATTGCCCGTAGGGCTCTTTACCAAGTTACACTTTTTGAAAATTCATCCCTCCTCTACATAATATATATTCTACACATCTGCCGTAGGACAAACGGTTTTGGCTGTACGAGGCCGGAAAGGTCGCGCTGTCCGAATTTGGGGGTCTTCTGTACAGGACAAACAGCTATTATTTCCAATCTACAATACTAATGCCCTTAAGGAGGGATGATGATTTGTGAAAAAACTTTCATCGAATACCGCGCGGTTTCCATGATACGGGATGTTGAAATTTTGAAAACCCCCTTTTTTTAAAAAAAAGTGAACCTACTTTTTTTCGCTCATTTTTTTTTCATGTATGTACGACCCCAATATAAGAAAATTTACGTTGGTTTCATTTTAATACATTCATTGGTTTAGGAGCTAGACAGCAAAATATGCCAAAAATGGCTATTTTGGTATTGTTGCATTAAAAAAACCAAAACCAGTATAATTCTGGTAAGTGTTTTTGTTTATCCTAAAAGTCCAATTCATTGTGCATAGAAAATATATTTTTGTATTTAAGTAGGATCAACACTTATTGTGTAATAACGGTATATGTCATGTGTTCTCCAGTCTCCTTTTTCACAATTTTTTTTAGCGGCCTTATGGTTCATAGTAGGGCAGAAAGCAATGTATACCTAAACAGGGCACATATTAGGGTGTTAAAATAGATCTCTTGTTAAAATGCGATAGGACGTACCGTTTTCGAGTAAAACGCACTTGTTTGCAAAAAATTATTTCAGATCACACTTTTCATCGACTGACTAGTAAATACTCACCGATGACTACGAAAAAATAAAACTATGTGTCGCTTCTTGCTTTTCTGTTTATGAGGGACATTGCTAATGAAAAAATGAAGGGACTCGGACGGAATAGGAGGTTTTTACTCCCCTATTTGAAGGTTCACGCTTGTCGCGAATCATCATTGCAACTTATTTTGTGTCTATAACAAAATCCACAGTAATTTTACCTTCCTCGAGAAACAGCTATTATATGTCCATTTCATCGGAAAATGATTTAAAAAAACAAACTCCTAAGAAAGAAAACACCAAAATGTAGAATTTATTTATCAGATCACAATTCAGAACACAATGAAAACTCAAAGCAAACAGAACCAAACAAGTGCGTTTTACTCGAAAACGGTACGTCCTATCGCATTTTAACAAGAGATCCATTTTAACACCCTATTATGTGTCCTGTTCACGTGTATAATGCTTTCTGCCCTACTATGAACCATAAGGCCTCAAAAAAAAAAATTGTGAAAAAGGAGACTGGAGAACACATGACATAAACCGTTATTACACAATAAGTGTTGATTCTACTTAAATACAAAAACACATTTTCTATGTGCAATGAATTGGACTTTTAGGATAAACAAAAACATTTACCAGAATTATACTGGTTTTGGTTTTTTTAATGCAACAATACCAAAATAGCCATTTTTGGCATATTTTGCTGTCTAGCTCCTAAACCAACGATTGTATTAAAATGAAACTAACGTAAATTTTCTTATATTAGGGTCGTACATGCATGAAAGAAAAATGGGCGAAAAAAAGTAGCTTCACATTTTTTTTAAAATAGGGGTTTTCAAAATTTCAACATCCCGTATCATGAAAACCGCGCGGTATTCGATGAAAGTTTTTTCACAAATCATCATCTCTCCTTAAGGGCATTAGTATGTGTAGTATTGTAGATTGGAAATAATAGCCGTTTGTCCTGTACGGAAGACCCCCAAATTCGGACAGCGCGACCTTTCCGGCCTCGTACAGCCAAAACCGTTTGTCCTACGGCAAATGTGTAGTATATATATTATGTAGAGGAGGGATGAATCTTCAAAAAGTGTAACTTGGTAAAGAGCCCTACGGGCAATAGGGAAACAGATATGGACACATAAGTAAAATTTCAAAGTTTCAACCCCTAAAAATGCACATGGTGTAGCAGGGTGTAGTTTTCTGTGCTTGCTTATTATGCCCTCTTAAACAACTTCCACAAAAGAAAGTCCGCAGTACGCAAAATTTTTTATGATGTCTAATTCGACTGGACTATTATTTCCACATACAAAATTTTTTCGTTGTGAGTGACTTGAATAAAAATCTGAATGTGGAAGTAGTGATTTCTTGGGCAGCTGTTTTTATACTTATTTTTATTTTTACATCCTACGGCATAATGATTTAATTTGTTACAAATATTACATTTTTTTCCAAAGACTGGGCACTCAGCTCTACCATGCTTTTTACACTTTTACACTTAAGGCAATCATACATATTATTACTTGACGTACCGGGCGTACTCTATTTATTATTATCTCGATTTTCATTAAAGTTTTTATGTACCTTAACTGTATCCACTTCTTTATCTTCAGAGTTTCTTAACGATTTTACCTGTATTTTCGATGCTTCCGCTGCTCGACACTGGTTTTCAGCCACCGCTAGGGTTAGATCTGGTACACGCAGAAGTCTTTCCTGTAAATTTAAGTCCCTTATGCCAATGACTATTTTGTCTTTTATTAAGGATTCTTCAAGGTCTCCAAAGTTACAGGGTTTTGCCAAACCTTTGATTTCAGTTAAAAAATGATCAAAGTCCTCACCTTCTTTCTGCATTCGTTCAAAAAATTTGAAACGATCATATGTTTCATTTCTTAGAGGTTTACAGTAGTCGGTGAATTTTTTAACTATCGCTTCATGAGATTTCTTTTCAGCGTCCGTGAGTTTAAAAACATTTTGCGCCTCTTCACCAGCTAAATTCAAAAATAGAGCAATTTTGGTTTCATCATCCTTTTTATTCAAGTCAGATGCAGTCATAAATATTTCTAAGCTACTCTTGAATTTCTCAAAATTCTTATTAACATCTTGATCAAATACCATTGATTTGGGCGTTTTAAAGCATGAGGTTGCCATTTTTAGGTTAGGTTTTACTTTCTTGTTTTTTCATAAATATTACTTATGTTAGTTATTTTTAATCTTACTTCTTATTATTAATTATTGTTATTTTTCACCTGACACCATGTAATGTTCTTGATGTTTAAAGATTACAACTTACAATCAGGTTTTCAGGAAACACTTTATTTAACAATCTGAATACATACATGAACATGAAGTTATCTACGACTGACTTGCTTACAGCCCACGGTCAATAAACGATACGGTTGCATCAATCAGCAGCTTTAGGACGAGAGAGACGCGGGGGGCGAATCGAAGCATCGAATGAAAGAGATAGACATATCTGATTTCCGTGCAAAAGACAGAGACACAGATGCTTGTAGTGTCTACAGGTGACGTAGGCTGTAGACCCTACCGGAATCTCTGTCTCTGTCTTCTGCACGGAAATCAGATATGTCTGTCTCTTTCATTCGATTTCCCGCCCCCCGCGTCTCTCTCGTCATAAAGCTGCTGATTGATGCAACCGTATCGTTTATTGACCGTGCTTACAGCCAACTATTACTAAAAGCTGTTTCACACACTTGGTTAAATCTAAAGGGCCGCACACACTAAAGCCATATTGTCACAGACCCACTAGGAGATTTGAGGAAAAATGCAAACATTGAAATAACGTGTGTACCATTCACAGTTGGTTAACCACATTTATAGTTATTTTGATTGGAAGTGACTTCCTCTAACACCTCACTTCGCTTAAGCGTCCTCTTCTGGGACACCTTGTACAGAGACGAACCCAGCTATTTTTTTTGGGGGAGGGGGGGAAAGCTACAACTAATTTGCCAACTGCCCATTTTTTTTGCAACTTATATTTCCTTATGTTTTTTTTATTTCAGACTTAATCTATAAGTAGCCTAGCGATACAAATATTATGCAAAAGAAGTTTAACTAAACTGCATGATGTAGGCGCTAGACCTAAGTTGACCCCGCGCTCTCCTTCGTCTAGAAGCTACTGGATGAGGTAACCATTATAGTTTAATGACCGTGGAGAAAAACAAGATACAATACGATTACGCGCAAGTCGGGGCGCAAGCTCGTGAACGTCCGCGCTAGTACGGCTACCGGCCACTTCCCACTTCACATTGTGATACGCAATAGGTAGCATTAAGGTCTACACACGATCCAGCGGTAGGGAGCCAGCCTTGTCGGCATGCTTTGAACTCATTCGTAAAAGTGAACTGGTCCGCTGGAATTCCAATTATCTTCAAAGCGTACCAACAATGTCGGGTCCCAGCAGCTGGATCGTCTGTAGACCCCTTTAATAGTCCCAGATTCTGATTCAGTGTCCTCTAAGAATTTAATATTTTAACAATTTCTGACCGACAACAATTTTTTATTATTATTATCTCTCGTTGAGAGGTTGGTAACTGATATTAGTGATACTCAGTAGAAACCAACAACCAACGACTTTATAGCTAGGACAAAGCATTGTATTGATAAAGGCAAAAAGGAGTAATATTCTAATATTTCTAATGTAAGACAGTCTTTGTGAATTGTATGCTCTGGCCGTGCCGTCTACTGGGTCGAACGTCGAATTTCCGCGAGTTGACGAGTTCATTTTGTTGGCCCGTCGCGTAGGCCCGTCGGCGTTGTGTGTTGTCCGTCGACTATTCTGTGGCTCTCACATCAGTCACATCTAATCATAAATAATATCAATTAAAATTATTTATAAAAAATGGTCATAGTGACAGTGTCATTTAATTCTTATCAACTCATTATTCGTTTTTTTGCAATTATACCCAGTAAAGATTTTTTTACATTTTTGGTGATTTTCCCAACTCAATCAACATTGGGGGGGGGGGGCGTACCCCCCATAACCCCCCGTGGGTTCGTCTCTGATCTTGTATAAAACAAAGGAGCAGATCACTAAGCAGACAAAACATATTTGAGATCGTTTAACCCTTTTCAAAAGGTTTTAACTGATAAATTATCTGAAGTTAAAAGAAATTTGTACCTATACAAAATTGTTATAAAGTGTGTAATGTGTGATGGAGGCAAAAAATGTACTCACAGTATAACATATCACCAAAGTATTTTTCCAGTTTCCACGTCAAGTCCTTTTATAGTACAGTACCAAGAGGTAAAAAATATGCAAAACTTCGGAATAATGTCATATTGAACGAATTTCGTTCATTTTTGGCAGAATAATAGTAAATGCTTCACAGAAAAGCAGGGGCATGCTAATTTATAGGAGAGATGGATGCCACCCCTTCTCAGGGGGTGGCATTTAAAAAATATATATATATTTATTGGAGCTGAAAAATAATCATATTTTAAGAAGAAAAGGTACTATCCAATTTCTCACATAAATTGATAGTTTTTAAGTTATAACGACTTCGAAATTGTGATTTTAGCTTAAAAAGAAGGTATTTCCAAACGGTTTTCGTCAAGTATCTCGAAAGTATTGCTTTATCGAAAAATTTTTACAGACCAATTACAGAAAGTACAAACTGGGAATTAATTATATTTTTTGTTTATTGATGTAGAGTTAATAATTTCGGAGATATTTAAGTTTATATTTGGCATCCAAGTGTTCATAAGATAATTATTTAGAGTGAGAGTTAAATATCTCAGAAACTGTGACACCTACGTAAAGAATGCTAATAGGTAGAATAATAGGTTATTAATTAAGCTTTCAACTGTTTTTTAATTTGTTTCTGTAGCATAAAAAACAAAGAAGTTATGACCGAAGCAATGTGCGTCTTCACATTTTTTTAATAACGCAGTCGCCATTTTGTTGCTGTAACTAGCCAGTAAATAAAAAAAAAAAGTAATTTCAAACACTGTTTCTCATTAATAGTTTTTCGTTTTTATACAGCACTTGCTTTAGAAAAAATTACAGTTTAAACTATAAAGATATTTTCGATAAAACGTAATTTCTTTTTCCTTTTCCAAATATCTCAATAGATATTAGTTTTATTGAAAAATGGGTAGAAACCAATTTATTTACATGGATTTAATAGTTTCGGAGATATGAAAGTTTACAAATGGCGTGCGAACGTTTATGAGACGAAAAATGCAGTTTAAATATTAAATATCTCAGAAATTGTGACACATACGTCACGCATGCTAAGAAATAAAATTAAAGACAATGCATTGCGCTTTCAAATTATTTTTACTCGTTTCTGTATCATAAGAGATAAAGAAGTTATAACTGAAAAATGTGCGTATTTATATTTTTTTATATAAAAAGGTCGCCATTTTGTTACTCTAATTAGCTAGTAATTTAAAAAAGATAATCTCAACTACAGTTTTTCGTTAAAATATAGCATTACCTAGATTCTCAATTTTTTTTCTCATTTAAAGCACTTGCCTTAAAAAAATGCATTTTAAACTTTAAAGGTAATTTCGAAACACTTGGATGCAAAATATAAACTTAAATATCTCCGAAATTATTAATCCTACATCAATTAACAAAAAATATAATTAATTCCCAGTTTGTACTTTCTGTAATTGGTCTGTAACATTTTTTCGACAAAGTAATACTTTTCGAGATACTTGACGAAAGCCGTTTGGAAATACCTTTTTTTTTAAGCTAAAATCGCAATTTTGAAGTCGTTGTAACTTAAAAACTATCAATTTATGTGAAAAATTACATAGAACCTTTTCTTCTTAAAATTTGATTCTTTTTTCGCTCCAATAAATACATATATTTTTTAAGTCCCACCCCCAAGCTCCCGTACAATATATAAACTTTTCTGTGAATCATTTACTATAATACTGCCAAAACTGAACGAAATCTGTTTAATATGACATTATTTCGAAGTTAATAATAGTTGCTGTACTATTAGTGTAGGAAAGTAACTCAGGACAGATTGTTTCTGCTTAAACCCTGTATTTGGGTGCCCAAGAAAAGACCCTGAATTCTGAATGAATTCTAACTAAGTCGGAAACCCAGAGATTCTTTTATTAAAATAGCGCAAATATTTCAAAATCACGTTCCATTGCACCCCACATTAAAAGTAGTTCTAAGAGCAAAAAAAACTTCTTAACAATTTCCAGAATGCGCCCTTCCAAAAATCCAAACTTTTTGCCTAAAACGCTACTTTTCAGGTTTCTATTATCACAAGCAAATTGCTTCATAGTCTAGAGGAACTTAATTTACTATACATTAAAAAAATGTTTTAATCATTATCTTTTTCATAAAATGCAATTTCAAAGAAGTATTTTTTAGAAATTTTATTTGATTGTTTTTTTATTTATACAAAATTGAGTACAGCACTAAAGGCTAAAGGTGTCAATACTGCTGTGAAATTGGTAGAGTGTAACAAATTAACGTGAAAATTCAGACTCTCTGAAGAAGGGATAAGAATTGTTATCTACAAGACGTCTGTAAGGAACTGGAGTCACATCCTGACCACAATAATAGCAAGGACCTTTTAGTACACTGACATGTTACATTTAACTTTGTATTTTGTGTAGGACAAGATTTTTCTTCGTTTTGTAGGGGGTAGGGGAGGGGGGGGCTGTGTAAGTTTAACATTGAGTTTTCAGGGTCGACGGTCCCCCATTTGGCCGCCATCTTGAAAAAAACTTTAGTTAAAAGTTTTTGCCCTATATCTGAGTAACGTTACATCTTACCAAAAAAATATGTAGAGAGGTTTTTTGTTTAGAATCGAATTCTCTACAACTTTACAAGAAAGAGTTTTTGTCGTAAATTGATCAATTAAAAAATTATATCGCTTAGAATCATTTGTCACAAAATTTTCTTTTAAGCGCTAAAACGGGCGGTGAAAGTACCGGGCCTTAGAGTAGTTACACGTAAAGTTAAACCTAAAACGTGATCAACTATAATGACTGTACCTACCGTCCCTTTAAGATCTAGCAAGGATCGAATTATTGAAGCTTGGCGCCAATACTGCGAAAAGCCTTTCAAAAGTGAGCATCCTGAAATAGAAGATGACTTGCAGCATGATTAAGAACATAATTTTTTATATACTTATTTATTTAAAATTACAGCTGCCCAGACAAATAAGCATTCAGTTAAAAGACTACACAAGCTTCAAACAATAATCTCCCATTACGGTTTAAATCAGAAATATAATTGTATGCTGAGCAAATGATAACTACTCAGTTGTGTTATATAATAGATAATATTAGGAGGTAATAAAGAACATTCTCCAAAAAATAGAGATGGCAAAATACGCAACTTGCTAGTTGAGCAAGCTTAGGCACGACAGAAATACCTATCACAAAATGTACAAAGATCACACTTACTAACGCCTTAGTTTCTCCGCCTTCCCCTACGTCTCTGAAACGTGAACCATTAATGAGGTAGACAGACAGCGTACTTACGCTGTCGAGCGAAAATATTTCTATATTGCTACTTTGAGAAGTTAAAGCTCGCGACCTATTATAGCACACTCGGAGTGGCGTAGCTCCGTAACGGGTGACACTGCAGAGAAGGTAGACATACCAATAGAAAGCCTAAAATATGACGAGAAATGTTTATTTGGGTACGTTTTCCCCTCCGAGGCTTCATTTATCCGCAATAGCGCCATTTTAGAATTTTTTCAATTTTTGAAATTTTGACAGCACTAGAACGGAAAACTATGAACAAAATATGAATGGAACATCTGAAATATAAACGGATATGCTTCTACGAAGCTTTTATAATCATTTCGACCCAAATAGGACCAGTAACAACCTTTCTGCTGCACTTTATAGCCAGCTCTGCAATTTCTGTGACTTAGGCCCTTGTTGCTCCGAAAAAACAGGAAAGCCGACGGGGGGGGGGAGTAGGGGACTTTTTGGTACGTATTGTCCTGGACCAAAACCAGAATCCTGCAAATTTTCAGCTTTACAATAAATAATTCCGGGTCAAAAGCTAAAATTCCTGGGCTATTAAGGCTAGAGATTGTTTTTTTTAACTCATAGAAAATTGGCTGTACTTCAACTTAACTTTGAACCACTTTTACGTATGATCATCAGGGATTTAAACTAGAACATTTTTTTCGTAAAATTTTATCAACTCTTCGTTTGACGCTATCTTTAATGTAGTATCTAATCTATGATTTTGTGATTCTTTGCACTTTTTTAAAAAAACATTGTGCGCCTCCGATAGAATTACAATTCTCACACAGTCTTTTTAGGGACATTTAAATAGGGTTTAAGCAAAAATAAATCCAGCTATTCGAGTTATTTCTCTACAAAAATACCAGTATAACTAAAGTATAAAATATTTTGCAGCTTTTAAATATCTTTCTGATGAATCAATACCTATATGAAATGTATAATTTATATTTATGCATTACTAAATTTTTTGTCGTGTTCTTAATTTTTTTTCTATATTAAATGATTTTCCAATACAGACTAAAGTTGTAGATACTTATAAACAATAAATCTGAAAACTTCTATACGAACAATGTTGCCTGTAGGTTAGCCAATAAATTTGTCTAATACCCCAGTCAAATTAGAAAAATTTCGACGTTTAACGGAAAAAACTGACGAAGTTTAGAAACTTGGCAAAGATGTTCATTAAGGTTTACTATTAAACATACTAAAAATCCCCAGCTCAAACTGTTGCGCTCGAGCCGCCACCTTGGAAAGATGGCGTTCTGATTCAGTTTATTGCTTACATATCTCTAACCATTAGCGGTATCGAAATTATGTGTGTATAAAAAATGAAGCTTATAAAATTCTCCACAAAAAAATGTTATATGCATTTTTTTCGTATCTTATTATTATACTTTGTTGAAATACGAAAGCAAAGAGTATATTGCATTTCATCCACACATTTCAAAAATTGTAAATATCGTTCGTCGAGAAATCATATCACTGTGTTCATAGAATTCGCAACAACTTTTAAAATGTCCGTCATGGGTTCGTCTTTCTACCAGTCCGTTACGTCTGTCCGTCTGCTTGTCCGTCTGCCTGTCCGTCCATTATGTCTCTTTTAAGCTAAATAACAAAAGAGAAAAGTCAAATTTTGTTGAAATTTGGAGAATAAATTAGCGTTAGCTAGAGGAAAACCCCAGCGTTTTTGAGAAAAATCAATCAGTAAATAAAGAGGTTGAAACATTTTATGAAAAAAATACACATGAAGAGTGTTGTAATCTTTGGTAAGATTGTAGGTTTAAGTACCATACTTGCAATTTTAATAATCTCCCGATCATATCTGTCGAATCGTTGGTAAGTATACTATGCAGTATCTTTGTGTTTATAGAATTGCATCAAAGGTGTTACATACTCTTTACGTGTATTTTTTTCATAAAATGTTTCATACTACTTTTATTCACTGACCGATTTTGTTCAAGAACGCTGGGATTCTTCCTCTAGCCAACACTAGTTTATTCTATTCTGTTATAGTATTTCTAAAGAGTATAGTAACAGATACGAAAAAATTCATATAACATTTTTTGTACAAGCTTCATTTTTTATTTAAATATAATTTCGATATCGCTAATGGTTAGAGAGCTATTAGCAAGAAAAATGAATCAGAGCGCCATTATTCAGAAATGGCGGCTCGAGTGCAACAGTTGGAGCTGGGGGCTTTTAGTATGTTTAATAATAAACCTTAATGAACATCTCTGCCAAGTTTCAAAACTTCATGAGTTTTTTCCTGTAATTTTCCCCATTTGACTGGAGAAATTGTCTTTTAATCAAATATTAAATTATTAAACTTAATAGATTTACTGTAGTTAAATAAATAAGGAAGCTAAACAGATTCCGTGAAGTGATCCATGTGCGTTATTCTGGTAACAATATGTCAATTGAATATTTGTGAAATATTTTATTTGCAATCTTCTTAAATGTATTGGCAATTGTGTCCTCCAAAACTGGTTTAATCTCGTAACCTATTTGTTTCCAGTTCTCATTGAGGAACAGGTTCATAGCTTCACCTGTAAATTAAAAAGAATGGTTAACACGAATACATGTATTTTAGATGAAATTTATTGCATCAAAATTAACACACCAGTAAAAATTAACCACAATTTCAAAGTTGATTTTTTTAGTTTTATTCCTCGGTATCGACGCCTTTGTATTGAGTAATTTTTATTTGAATTAACGTTTTGAATATATAACATTTTTTGTAGAGAATACAGGGTGCAAGAGTGATTATAAGTTTTGCCCCCGAAATCTGAAACACCCTGTGGGTTGCACCAGCTAAAACAGCGGGTGTCTACTGCAATCAAACTGTAGCCTCATCTTTTCTGAACAATTTGTTTTTTGATTCACGTCTCCAAATGAGACACATAGTTAATATTAAAGGACTTCAGTTAAATGTAAAAATTTAAGAACTTAAACATTACAGCAATAGAATAAATATTATCAATGAGATGATGAAAGAACGAAATCCATAATGAACGAAAAAAAATCAATAACGCGTATTTCCACCTCTACTTCCAATTATGGCTTCACATGAACGGCTCAAATTGGAAACCAAAAATCTCGTCTTGAGAAATGTCGTTTCATATTTCTCAAAGCATATTTTCCACGTCATTAAAGGAGGCAGGTAAGAGTTGATGATTTCTACCCTCAAATGCTCTATGGGGCTGAGATCTGGACTATTTGTATGCCAGACTAGGGTTTCAATACCCATCTCATGAAAGCAATTTTGCAATACGTGAGCGGCGTGAAATCTTGTGTTGTCGTGCACCAGTAAGAAATTATTGCCGATGTAAGGGACGAAATGGACAACATGTCCGGATAAAATGTCCTTAATATATCGTATACTGTTTATGAAACCTCCACGTACAGAGACGAGTACTGCTCGACTTGTCAAGGAAATTCCACTCCAAACGATTAGGAACCTTCATTAAATAGCGTGGTTTCACGAATGTTGCACTATGAAAAACGCTCATTTGGCACCGATCGGAGCTTAACAGACTGTGATCAAGACACGCTCCCGATCCACATGTCTGACGAATTCCAGTCTTGTTCTACGATAAATAAATAAATAAAGAAATAGATAAATTGCTTTATTTAGCACACCTCGGTCCTGTTGTAGGAATTCTGAAGCTCAAATTCTGTTCAGCAAAACGTCTCCTCACGGTGGACACGCCTCTTTGGACATTATGAGTAGCATTAAGTTGTAGGAGATTTCTTGCAATTATGAAGCGTTCCCTCAAAGCACGAAATAGAATAAATTGATCGATGTTGTTCCTCGATGCCTTCCTTGCCTATGGCGTCTGCTGTGATCGTTGGTTTTTTCAAAACGTTGAATAACGCAGGACATTGATGTTTGAGAAACTCCCAATCTCTGAGCTATGGCACGGTAGCTTAATCCTTCCTCGGCCAATATAATAATTTTAACAAATTCATCACAATTAAAATGTATCATTTGACGCTCCTTTACAATAATTTGCCATCTGAACACTTTGTGCAGATAGGCTATTGTCTATGTCCAAAAAAAGAGGGTTGAAAGGAACTAAAATGTTGAAGGGTTTTTATTGTTTCTTATGTTCAATTGACCCCAAAATATGAGAAAACCGCGGAGTGCTACCATTTTGAAATCGTAGTAAAAAGGTCCACTTTTCTCATTTTTGAGTTTTGCTCGAAAACTATGCATTTTTTTTCCTATAAACAGAAAAGTTGTAGAGAATTAAATTTGAAAAAAAAAATAGTAAGAATTAGCAAAAAAAGTTAAAAGTTGCAAACTTTGAAACGCTATATCTTGGTCACTATTAATCGTAAAACTTTGTTTTTCTGTGCAAAAAATAATGATAGACTGCAAGAATTTTACTTAAATTAAACACTTAACTTGGAAGATCCTTAGTTTTCTTTGAAGGATGTAGGTACATACGATGACAAGAAAGATAGGCTTGGTTCTTCTCCTGACAGGAAACCATTACAGCTTCAAAAAAAAATGGCTGCTAAATAAGATGGCGAACGTACATCTCCATTCCAGGAAAAGATATACTTCTATTAAAGTTGTGGATAAATCATGTAGTGATTATTAAGTGGATATGACTATTAAGTTTAGCTTCAACCATAAACCATTGACAAAGTGAAATTTTTAATTAATTATTAGATAATATAATAATAATAATAATAATAATAATAATAATAATAATAATAATAATAATAATAATAATAATAATAATAATAATAATAATAATAATAATAATAATAATAATAATAATAATAATAATAATAATAATAATAATAATAATAATAATAATGTTTATTGTAATTCAATCCAAAATTTCACAATAAAAATAATTTTAATACTAAATAAACATTTATAACCCCACAAAGTTAAAAACTTGTTCGTGGGCTTAGATAATACTAATTAAACTTACATAAATTATAAATACATTCATTAAATTCAAAAGGATATTTTAAAAATAATATTTGTGTGCTATATACATTTAAAAAAATTAACTGAAACATTAAGTGAGAGGAGGGAAGTTGGGAAGCAAAATTTTATCATTATTATTCTTTTTTTTTTAAATTTAATTTTTTGTTTATCTCATTTTCCATATGAAGAAGGTAAGTATTTAATTGTTTTTAATATCTATCAATGCATGAATGTAAGTTCTTTGATTACTACTTATCCATATCTTGGTTTTAGTTTTAAATAGTCTGGTAGAGTGTACATTTTTAATTATGTCAGGTAATACATTATATAGTTTAGGACCAAGAAAAATGAAGGACCTCTGTCCGATAGTTTTGAGCATTTTAGGTTGTGATACAGACATCTCTTTTTTCCGAGTATCATATACATGATCGATTTTATTCAATTTGTGTTTATGTTTTCCAAAAAAGAGTATAATATTATAACAAAATAATTGCCGTATGTCAAATACTCCACTTTCAGCATAAAGGGCGTCAGATGAGTAGGTGTAACTCCCATTATACATAATTTTTAGTATCCACTTTTGTATGATTTCTAATTTTTTTTGGTAAACGTTCATTACTTCGCCCCAACCAATGATCCCATAGTTTAAGTGCGATTGTACTAAAGCATGGTAAATCATTTTCAGCTGAGCTTTTCCTAAGACTTGTGTTAGACATTTAAACTTAGGGAGTATACATCTCAATTTCTTTATTATACTATATATATGTTCGTCCCATTTTAGGTGGCAATCGATTATGATGCCAAGATACTTAATTTTTTTAGTGGAAGAAAGCGAGACTTGGTTACCATTCAACTTTATATTAATAATATCGAAATCTGGCAGGTGACGTGCATACGAAGTAAAAGTTTATTTAGTTTTTTCTACATTTATAGTTAATAATTTCATGTTAAAGAAGTCAATGATCACTTTAAAATTTTGCTGTACTTTTTGTTTTAGAGAATTCCACGATTTATCTTTAAAAAATATTGCAGTATCGTCCGCAAAACTTACTATTTCACCGTCAATAGGTATTTTAAAAAGATTATTGATATATAACGTAAATAATAAAGGCCCTAAAACGGTTCCTTGGGGTACCCCATAACATATCATATTAGTGGAACTTACGCTGTCATCTATTTTAACCATTTGTTTCCTATTTGAAATGTAACTCTTTAATATCCTATAGGCAACTCCTCTGAAACCGGCATTTTCTAGCGTATTTAATAAATTTGGGTGACTCACGGTGTCAAACCCCTTGGCCAGATCGACGTAGATACATAATGCAGGCCCTCCCGCATCCATTGCGGTGTATATTTGGGCAGTTAAATCTGCTATGGCATCTTGCGTCGATCTGGCTTCCCGAAATCCATACTGTTTCTCCGATAAAATATTATATTTTGTTAGATAAGAAGTCATTCTACTTTTCAATATTTTTTCGTATACTTTGGCTAGATTGGAAATAAGAGATATGGGTCTATAATTTGTTACATCTTGTTTGTTACCAGTTTTATAAACAGGTATAATTACAGCGACCTTGAGAGGGTCCGGGAAAACACCATCTTGCATTGATTTATTTATTAAGTGTGTCAGTGGCATTGTAATGTAATTCACGATTTCTTTTAGTGTCTCTGCCTTAATACCATCAACGCCGGGAGTTTTCTTATCTTTTCTTTCTAGTTCTAAAATGACCTTTGTTACCTCTGGCTCAGTTACTGGTGTAAGTACAAATGAATTTGCAATTCGTGTGTTCGGCAATCTAACTGTATTAGGGACAGATATATTTTCAGCTAATTGTTTACCGACATCACTGAAAAAAATGTTAAAATGTTCTGCAGTTTCTAGTGCGTTATTATTAATTATTAATTTCACCGTTTTGATTTTTTAGCTTGATATTAACGTTTTCTTTTCCCTTATTCAGTATATCAGAAACACATTGCCACATTTTTTTGGGGCAATTAACATTTTCGTTTACTAAGTTTTTATAATAACTTATTTTAGTTGCTATTATTAATTCATTGATCTTACGATACCGTCGGTACACATTTGCTTTGGTTAAATTATTCGGATCTTTTTTAAACTGTTTCATTAACTGGTTTTTCTTACTAATAGAGTTTATTAAACCGTTTGTTATCCAAGGACTCCTTTCTATTTCAGTTCTTTTAATTTTATTGGTACAATTATCAATATGTTTTTGTAAATAAGTGATAAATATGTTAGTAGCTTCATTTATATTAACTGAACTATATATTTCAATCCAATCTTCGTGACTCAAGTTGTCTTTTAATTTTTTATAGTTAATATAGTATTTGAATTTATTTTTGTTATTATTATTATTTTTTGTTTCAGATGACGATATCGAGTATTGCAAAAGGACAGAATAATGGTCAGATATGTGCGTTTCTAAGATTATAGGAGTAAAGCAATTCTGAGAAATTCTTGTTTTTATAAATATGTGATCGATACAAGTTTTGCTCTCGCCTTGTATTCTAGTGAACTTGTTTACTGACGATACATACCCATGTTCGGCCAGTATATTTAAATATTCCTGGCAAAAGTCTCTTAGCGTTATCAAGAATATTTATATTCAAATCACCAACTATTAAATGTACATCACTCTCTTCTCTGCACCCTTGTAAATATGTGTTTAAATTTTCATTGAATAAAAAGGGACATTGTGACGGTGATCTGTATAAAGCAATTATATTAATTGTTTTTTTATTATAGGATAAGTTAACTTTTATACATTTAATTTCCCCAATGTTTATAATTTCACACACATAATTTAGGTTACTTTTAATATACATGATGGTCCCATCATTTTTATTTAATTCAGCATTGTTATATATAATATCGTAGCCTTGCAACCTAAAAACATCCAAATCATATACTCTCCAGGTTTCTGTTAAAATTATACAATCGAAATCAAATTCATGCATCAATATACAGAACTCGTCGAAATTTTTAGCTATGCTTCTTATATTATTATGAAATAGTTTGAAATTACTGGAATTTCCCCTCTCATTGCTTAATAGATCTTTACAATAGTGGACATTCTCTGCTTGTAGAGTTTTATATTTTAATACATTAAAGTCTCTTATATATGCATCCATTTTTTTTATTTGTAAAAGTATGAATAATAAATTAGATTAGATTATAAAAAAAGTCAAATCAAAAGAGACGATTACTAGACAATTAAAATTAATATTATTTAGTTTTTATTAATTATTATTTTGTTTTAATATACTAAGAATTAATACTAAATGTTATACCTTTATTTAAATTTAAATTAGAGTAAATAATGGGTTATACTTATAATTTCATTAAACTAAACTAAATAGAAGTTAAAATATGTATGTATGATTGCTATTTATTAGATTTAGCAGACCTGTTTGGATACCTCTCGGATCGGGATTGGGAGGATGTTTGATTTGCCGTTCGGTTAGCGTTTTCGATTTTCTTTGGGCGGTTTTGTTGGTTTATTTTGAATTTTCCTGATTCCAGGTCTTCTAAGGTACAGATCTTTTCATTGATTTGTAGTTTGTTAAATTTTAGAACAGCATAGTTATTTTTGTAACGGGCCTCTTTAAGATATTCATATAATTTTCTTCTTGTTTCTCTCACTTCTTTTGGTAAATTTTCAGATAAAGAGTAATCTGTTTCAGAAAACATTTTCCCATGATGCAATGTTAAATTTCTTAATTTCTGGTTCGTGAATTTTACTAATACAGGCCTGTCTTTATTCTCGCGACTACGACCGACACGTGAAATAAATTGAATATCGCAAGGGTTAATTTTTATATCCGAATGTTCTGCCACTTTTTTTATTATTGATTGTTCAAGTGTAGTTGCATTTTCGTTGTCATCCTCCTTAAGGCCATGGAATATAATATCGTTTTTGTTGTTGATATATTTAAGATAGGAGATTGTTTCTTTAAGCTCTGTCACCTCTTGTTTCAATTCCTTATTTCTTTTTTTATTTCAGATGTTGAATGTGATTGGATAAAATCAATTTTTATTAGTAAGATATTTCAGCATTGAAAGGAAGACCCTACAAGTCAAAAAAACAATATAATAAACTATATTTTACGAATGAAACCTTGATATGAAAAAATAATTTTTAAAGTACTTACGGAAATTTTTCCGGCCATCTTGAAATTAATAACCATGAGGTTAATTATTAACGAAATGTTTCCTTGGCTCGAACGTAAATATAAACACAGTAATAAGATGAGAAGGAAGTTTTTCCTCACATTAATAAGTAGACATAGTATCGCTGTTAAATGTTACAATAACAAGTGAAGACGAAAGGTCAACGCTACCTCACTTTGGTTTAAGACTCGAACAAGTGAAAAGTAAATTGCGAGCAGGGAGGAAGTAAACCTCTGCCGGAAATTATGTTCAAGAGAACGACTAAACATTCCGTGTATTTAATTTATTCAAGCGATAAATCATTACAATTATTAATGTTAAATATACTAATACTTTAATATATTAGATTATTAAGTTATTCAGTTCGCTGTTTTTTGTTTATCTATGTATGAACATTTGTCCATTTGAGTAACTAAATATACTAACAAGTAAATCTGTTACTTAGATGACCAGCTATACTCTCCAACGTATATAGAGTTCAACTCTTTATAGAAATTTAAATTGATGGAACTATTACAAGATTTCATTTGCAATTTTTGTTTTGTTCTAACAACAAAAAAATTTGGTTTACTAGGAAATATGAATCAACATATTCCTAAATATACAAAAAAAACATGGAGCATTATATATGCTACAAGCACCAAGTTTGGCACAGAGGTAGACCGATGTAATGTGAGCAATTTTGGATGTGGAGCCAACTGCCCCCTGGCGGCCGTAGCGGTCATTTTCCAAAGTGGCCGCCAGTGGACACCTGAAAGACAACAGAAGTTAGATAAAATTTGCTGCTGAAGGTTTTAGTGAATGTTTATTAAATGTTTTGAATGAAAACATGCTAGATAGTTTGTAAGTTATATACAGCGTGTCCTCCGATTGAGTTCGCTATAGGTGAAATGGACAAAAAATTTTCGAATTTTTTTTTTCATATTTGGAGGTTCACCCCTGTTTAACTAAGAAGTAATTTTGGGTGTACTTTTGTTTTTTTAAATCATGTAGGGCATGACAGATAAGCAAAAACGAATTTCATGTTAGGTAAAGTACCTTCTCTGTAAAAGATACAGCAAAATGTCATTAAGGAAAGTTATTCAGATTAAAAAGTTATAGTCCTATGCAAAATTTCAACAATATACGCCTACTTTGATGATTTTGATTTTTTTAATATAATAATAAAATCATCAAAGTAGGCGTATATTCTTGAAATGTTGTATAGGACTATAATTTTTAATCTGAATAATTTTCCTTAATGACATTTTCCTGTATCTTTTACCTAACATGAAATTCGTTTTTGCTTAACTGTCATGTCATGGCCTACATGATTTTAAAAAAACAAAAGTACACCCAAAATTACTTTTTAGGTGAGCAGAGGTGAACAAATATGAAAAAAAAAATTGAAAATTTTTTGTCCATTTCACCTATAGCGAACTCAATCGGAGGACATGCTGTATATAACTTATATTATAACTTCAATAAACATTCACTAAAACCTTCAGCAGCAAACTTTATCTAACTTCTGTTGTCTTTTGGGTGTCCACTGGCTGCCATTTTGGAAAATGGCCGCCACGGCCGCCAGGGGGCAGTTGGCCGAAGGCTCTATATTCAAAATTGTTCATATTACATCGGTCTACCTCTGTGCCAAATTTGGTGCTTTTATCAAAAAGTGCACAATAGGTTTGCTAATCCGCTATACTATAAATACTAATCATAATGAAAGCAAATAAATAAAAAATAATTAATTATAAAAATAAACTAAGAATAGGCTTGTAAATAATGAATGAATGTTTCTATACTCTACTGATGAGAACTAACGAGTTCGAAAAAACTTGTACAACTTTTCTAGAGTTGAGATAGAATGTAAGGTTCAATAATTGTTGTGAATGACTGAATATATATATATATATATATACATCCCGCTATCAATTCTGCGTCCACCAGAAGGAGAGGCCCTAGCAAATCGTTTACAGAAATATATCGACTTATTTTTAATGTAGATGGTGCTAGTCGGTTTCATTTTTTTCTAATTGGAGAATTCAGAAAGAAAAATGTTCCTTCAGGGACCATCATTTCCAACTACATATTCCTATCATTTCTGCGTTCTACAACGTTGTCAAATTTACAGATACGTGCTTGTCAATAACATGTATGAATAGAATGTCTAGGATATTTGCCTCTGAGTTAGAAAAGTATTCTAACTGAAATGTGGATGTGCAAAGTAACTATAAAATAGTTTTATATGACGGCCTCTAAAACTTTCAGTTTCCAGATGTATGAATTTAAAAATAATTTTTTACTTTTTAGTACATTTATATATTGTTTTAAAAATATTTTTTTTATATACGGTATGTCCGCTGATGGGGTTTACAATACGTGTAATGGCTAAAGTTTTTAACTTTTCGAGAAAATGTTATTCTTTACAGAAGTTTTTGCTTGCCCAAAAAAAAAGTAATGACGTTGACAAAAATTATATTTTTTATACGGGGTGATCAAAAATTACAAAAACTTAAAATTCCGTGAGAGTAAACTGATTCCATTTTTTATTTTGGAACAAAATGTGAAATAAAAAGGTGTTTTAAATTATATGGTCTATCCAAATCCAATATTTCTATTGAATGTTGCAATTAGTGAATTTTTAGTAAAATATTTGTCCGTTTATTTAGCTTATTGCATTTTAAAATTTAGAGACTCCATCTGCATAAGATATATTTAAAAGAAAATGTAATGGTATTATCTGTATTGTATATAATTTTTTTAATTAATGAAAACTAGTTTGACATAAAATATGATAAAAACTGATAATAATTATTGCTGCTGGTGACAAAACAGCTGCTCGAAATGATGCAGAATGAAGTTTCTAATATATTCCTTCACAGGAGACATATTGAACTAATTATTTATTTTTGGGGTTGCCTGTGTTTCTATCTCTCTAATTATAAAAGATAGAAAGTCAGATAAATAGAAAATTTTTCAGAGAAGTTTATGGGCATTTCAAAAGCACTTTTGGGTTTTTTGTAACTTTTTATTTTTTAAATGACTGATAAATACTACATTCGTGGATTTTAGAAAGCATCGCATATTTCCTAAGTTAAATTGGTACGTTAATTCATCTTAAACTTTTTTAAGATAGTTATAGTAAGGGTAAGAAAAAAAATGTCGTTTGTTCTTGAGATATTTTTTGCAACTTTTGGTTTTTTATATGGAGGCAAAATTGGATTTCCTGTGTATTCGATAGTAATTTCAATTCTATATTTAATATTGTACTAACGTATAACAGTGTAAACTATGAAAATACGAAATTTGCACGATTGTGTTTTTTTTTTCAATTAATTTAAAAACAAAAAGCTAGATCAAATCTAAAAGCGCCATTGAAATGCCCAAAAATATTCTCCACAACGGTGCCCACTTCTATCTTTTATAATAACGGAGGTAGCAATACATGCAGCTTCAATTACGAACACATTGTTTATTAGAGTAATTTCAAAAATCAGTTAAAATGGCATTAAACTAACAGAGAGCAGAGGAATTTACTCTTATCCATTGGCTTCGATGATTAAATTTAAAATATTATTTTAATTTTTGAAATAAATAAATACTTTATATTAGTTTATATATCCACTGTAAACTAGACTAATTAAATATTTCCATGTCCATCGTTAAAGCAAATATTACTAGAACCAACTTACGAAAGATAATGTAAATGTATCACTGCCACCCGTAAATTGAGATACCTGCAAGCCTGGTTCTAATAGTAGGTCAACGAAACCATCAGTTAATCATTTCTAGCCGAAGACTTTTACGTATTTGGTCACATCTAGGAGACCCGTATACGTCATACGGATCTCCTTTGTAATATGCAAGCAGGATATCCGTGTTCCTTCGTAAACAGGCTTTGTAATGACGTACTCTGATAGCAATGCTTCCAACTGACTTTAGAACTACTATACTCAATAGATGTTTGAAATGTAAGGAAAATTATGATCTTCAACTTTGCATTTTGTAGAGACAATAGCATTCTAATAACAAAATAAATAGCAAAATCATTTTTGTTTTTGATGCATTATGAAATTCGTCATATGACTGTGAAGAAAATAAATAATATGAAAATGTATGTGCGTGTGACTGTTTGTGTATGTCTGTGTATGATACGAATTTGTGGTACACTGCTCAACATGAAAACCTGAAACTTTAGGCGTAAAATTTCAGAGTTCCAAGAAGGAATGCTGTTGAATATTAGCGACGGATCTCCAGAGGAGACTCCAAGACCGGTACGAAAAAAATGTATAATCGAATTTAAAAATGTTTGAAATAAAAATTATTTGCGGTAGAAAATTGCAACAACATTTGAAATTTCTCGTCGGACTGAACGTTGCTGAGAAAATTTTCTATCAGGTTGATTTTATATTTTACCAAAACAGTTTGAGAGAATTTAAAATATATGCAAGATATGCAATGACGAAAAATTGCGGGTGAGTAGACCAATTATACGATAAAAATAAATTCCATAATAACTGTTTTCTTGCGGAAAAAAATTAAATCGATAAACCAACAATTTCGTTCGTAGAGGAGGCACATCAATGATAATTTGATCATTTTGTCTTAATAAATTTTCTAAATTCCTATTTCATTCAGAAGTAGGTTTATGCGGGTGGAAGTTCCAATTGAGCATGGCCGTTTGCAAATACCTATTTGGCTAATACTTTGTACAAATATGATACAATTTCCAGTTACGTGGTGTCCTTGTGATTAAGTATACTTCCTATTTATTTTAAGTAGCATTTACAGTAAGCAACACGTTTTATTCGTTTTATACTAAACTTATACTAAAAATGCCTTAATTACATTGTAAAGTAAAATTAATATACATATCACCTAATCTACTCGAACTGAGGGACACACTCTATAATATATAATTTACAGTATGTACATGTTTGTGTCTATGCATATAATCAAGAACTTATTTGCCCCAGAATGATCAAAACCACAGTTTATGTAAAACATTATAGTTTACATATCTCTGGTGATCACTCCGTATATCGTACATGACCCAATTTCAATAGAACGTATTCTGGCATGAAATACAAATGTCAAGTTATCGTGTTTACAAGAAATGGCTTTACATACATACACCTGCAAGAACACAGCCATTTTCTATTGGATGTTTAGGCTCAGCGTCCTTTGAAATGAATATCTGTGCAAAATGTTCACCTATACCGATTAGCAAATTTTTTATTTTGATTAAATCAAATTAGTTTATAAATTGGAACAAATTTATATATAAGTATAAAAAAGTTACATTAACGCATTTTTTTAACAAATATATGGTCATACTACGGTAAGAATAAGATTCAATTTCACTAGTTGTACCACTACTATTAAAATTTGGGAGTCCCGGGCAACAACTAACTATTGGGTAATTCACAAAAGATCTTTTAGATCGAGGTGAATAAGGACTGAAAAGCCGAGCAGATTCCTTAGACAATCTATCATTACTATTCTTTACCGCCGTATGGAGTAGATCGTTTGACACATAACCAACAAATTGTGTATCGTAACTATTCAAAGGAATATTTAGACTATTTAAAAAAAATGTTGAATTTGACTTTTGGACTGTCTCTCAGATTCGAACTAAATTTAGATAGGTTAGGTGACATATCGATTTTTCTTCAGATTGTTATGATATTCTTATTAACTATTTGAAAAAGTATACCATATGTATTCTATTCCTGTGGCACTACCAAGTTAATAGTGCAAAATTTTAATCAAGTCGGTAATTGCAGTTAGCCACGGATAACTGTAACTTCTACTTCGTTAAGAAAGTTACTGCAATAACTGTTATTAAACGATACCCAAACAATACAGATCTGTCTCAATTACATCAAATGAAAGCTAAATAATAGTCTTTAGGTTGATCTAATATAGAGGCATTTTATTGTAATGAAGCGTATTTTCAACCCGAATAAACCACTTATATTTTCCATAAATAAATATGTTTATGTTAGATTATTTAATAAAAGTTACCAGGCTGTGAAAAACAATTATATCACCGCATAAACTAATAGGCCCCACCAGGCCCAACCGTTCTGAAAATGCATACTAAACCGTGATCTCCGCAGAATACATTCAGTTGATACCAGTGAACGACAGCGAGTAGAAGTGCCTTCTCCAGGGAACCCGCCAGCAGACGTAAGTTACAATATTTGAATTATATTTCCGCGACACTGTACTAAGTTGCGCCTACGTCAATCAATATCCACGCGCACCGTCTCCCCGTCAGCACCGTGAATAGAGGGGATAGTGGACTAGATACCCTACGCGCTGAGAGCAGACAGTCAGTTCCTCACGAGCTCCAACAGCGACCAGACGTGCCCACTGCAGCCAGCTCCGGAAATAAGAGTAAGTGAAATTTTTCTAAGACCGGGAGATAGAAAATATTGGCAAAGTCCACGATTTCTGACTTGTAAAATATTTTTCATTTAACCGTTTCACATGTAAATAATACTAGTCCTCATTTACCGCTACGCACCGTGTCTGCACATTCTCCCACTCTACCAGCTTGTTGTCTGTATCAAAACTCGTGATATAAAACAGTCGTGGTCAGCCGTTCCACGACTCTAGACGTACCCAGCTGTAAGTAAACAGGAGCCCCGCCAACCGTGCAAAGACCGATCCTCGAAGATTGCTCCTACCGCGACTACGTCATTACCGCACGCAGCAAATATAGAGTCCCCCAGTCTAACCGAGAATCTTCTGTTATAGTCACCGCCATTTTTATCGCCATACCGCTGCCTATCACTGCCTGCTGTCAAAGTGTACGTCACCGCCATTTTTTCCATGATACCGCTGCTTCACTCCTGCCTACCTTAGTAACGTCACCGTATCGCACGGTAGCACTTACCGTAATCATCAGCACGTCACAGCCTGGGTTTGCTCTTTTGTGCGTTATGAATGTACTGTATATATTAAACCTGTTAAGCTGTAAATAGTTTGTGTAACAGTCCAATTTTCCCAAATTGACCCACTGGAAGTTACTGTTTTCTCCACTGTAGCTATCCCAGCCCTACTGTAACAGGCTGTGTTAAGAGGCTAGTGTGGGACCTTTGCCCCACGTAAAAAATTGTAAAGGTGGCGCCCGAGTAACCGAACCGTTGCTAAGGTGCCAAAAGTGACCACTTCCCGGCCTCACCGGAAAGTATACGTCACAAACGTGGCGCCCGAACAGGGACTGTATTAAATTAAATTAGATTGTGGGAAAATTTAATTGGACTTTCGCATTCGGCAGTCACCGGACGCGACCGAAAATGTACCGACCGGCCTAGAGAGACATCTGAGGTGTCATTTTCGACTAAACCGACCACGAGGAAGCGATTGCGACCATTACCGAACCGCTCCGACCACTCCCGAAGACGTTCTCGACCATTTTAAGAAGACTATTAGATTTTGGGAATTGAACATAGGTTCCGGCGGTGTTAGCATACGAAGGGGCTGCACTTTTAACCGAAAACCCGAACTCCGGCCGAACGTTTCCGAAGTGTACCGAAGAGATCCGAAAAGGAACGAAGTCGTGTGGGGTATCAAATTTAGGGTAATCGGACCCAAGAAATCGATTGCCACCAGTTTCCGGCCGATCAGACCAACCGTTCCGGGAAAAAGTGCGCTACGGCCGAAGTAAGGGTCGAAATGGAGTAACTCTGATATTAGGTTATAGTCTGGACCCAGATACACCTTCTGCACCGAATTTTACCGACCAACCGGATTTTACCCGGAAGACTTGGAGTCCCCGGAGTCCGGAGTTACTAGGCAAATGACCCCTCGTGAAATAGTAACTTTGGGACGCTGATTCGATTGCCACTAGTTTCAGACCGCTCCGACCAACCGTTACGGAAAACCGTGTACAACAGCAACCTGGGAGGTCGAAACTGAGTAAGACCGACAAGATTGGGTAACTGGCATCTCAAGACACCGTCAAGTTCCATTTCGCCGATTCTACCGATTTCCCGGATTATCCCCGGAGTCCTACCAGTTCCGGTGATAAATTCTATCCGATTGGTGTCTACCCCTACCAGTAGACCTCCAGTGCGTAAAACATTTGCGCATAGCTGCAGCCACTTATATCCGCTGCCAAGAAGTCAGAACACAGAGTTCTGCTTGAGAACTCGAACGGTAAGGACGTCTCCGAAGAGCACTACCAGATACCACCTGTTACCTGCTTTCTTCACTGTCACCGTCACCGCCTCTGTCACCGTCCTCACCACTGTCACCGTCACCGCCATCGTTCTACGTTGTCCGTTACCGTCGAGAGTTCTACTTGAGAACTCGAACGAGAAGGACCTCTCTGAAGCAGCACTAACAGGCATCATCTATTACCGACTATCCCAACATAGACCGTCCACCGTCCTCCGTCACCGCCACTGTCACCGTTCACCGTTCATCGTTGGCCGTTACCGCCCAGAGTCGGAGTGTTTTGAAGTCATCTCAGAGAAGCAAACATGTCCGATACCGAGGACGAACCAAAACATGAGTCAGAAAAGCCGGAGGATATCCGCCCACCGGAATCAACTGATGTCCGTCTTAGCTGGATCTATAAGCTCAAGAAGGAATAACTGGATACCGAACTAAGCAAATTCCGTCTAGACCTATCTGGCACCGTGGAAGAAAAGAAACGGCGCCTGGTTAAATTTATCAAGGATGGGTGTACGTCACCGCTTCCAACTACTTCACGACTCACCTTCCCATCACTTCTGCCGCCGCCACTAGTGATTCCACCGCAAGCCCAGACCGTAACATCTTTCCCACCTCCGCCCACGGCTACTGGTAATCCGATACTGGACCCTCTCAAGATCCGTAAATGGGGTATCCACTTTAATTGGAAAGGAGACCCTGCCGCCTTCCTAGAGAGGCTAGAAGAAGTATGCTCCTATACGGGGATGCGACCGGAACAGCTGTTACCCGTACTACCGGAGCTGTTACAAGGAACGGCAGTATTATGGTACCGCAATAACCGGGCACGTTGGACAAGTTGGAACGAATTTACAAAGGATTTCCGCATCTTCTACTTCCCGGTGAACTACCAGGAGGAAATAGAGGCACAGCCGCCGCTTACAGAAACCGGAAGAAGCTGCCAGCACCTACCTGATTGACATGCAGACTCTGATCCGGAGACATGGCGATTTCTCCCCACAAGAAGAGCTCCGTTGGGTGTACAGAAACCTGCTCCCCGACTATAGACAGTACATCCCAAGGACCACGGTAACTGACATATCCACCCTGACCGCCAGAGTGATGGAATACGAAACTCTACGCCGGGAAATGCAGCAGGTGTATCGTGCCACCTCCGCTACATCACACCCAGGTATGCACACGACTGCCCCCGTCACCCCCCGGCCAGCACCAACCTACCTCCCGGATCCACCGCCACCAGTACCGTCAGGAGGAGCGCAAATGTCCACCCCAGCATCCCAACCGCCTCCAGGAAACCGCAGAGCCATTGAACCGGCACCAACACCGTCAACAAGTGGCATGACACGCGCCGGAAACAGACCGCTGGAAAGTAGATCACCGGAAAACAGACCACCGAGCCAAAGACCGTCAGAAAATAGGCCGCCCTTCAACAATGAGCCCACACAGGACCTCAACAGTATCTGCTGGAGATGTGGCAGATCTGGACACTTTCGCAGTCAATGTCAATTTCCGCCAAAACTGTTCTGCTCACGCTGTGGCCGACCAGGTATCATGACACGGGATTGTCAGTGCCAAAGGACGGAAAACTAGACCGGAACCGCACCGTAACGAGGCCAGTACGGTTCCCTCCTACCTCCGCCTCGCAAGATACCGACTACAAGGATAACAGACCGCACATACCAGTAACCATGTATGGTAGAACGTTCTCCGCCCTAATAGACACCGGTGCCGTCCGTTCCTACGTGGGAAATCAAGTAATGGAACTCTGCAAGCAACAAGGAATACCTTCGGTAGGAAAGTTCGTTTTCCGAAAGACTACTCTACCTCCCGAATCTGACATCCGACATTGTACTAGGCATGGACATCCTGAGTACAAGGGAATTTACACTGGATCTAACTACCGCCACCGTCTACCTGGATCACCGCCCTGTCTCACTGCCGCTGCCAACTGCTCCGCTGACTGGAATCGCCCTGACTCTGTCCCAGGATGAAGAAACCCGTCTTCAGGAATTCTTGGATATGGAACTGCCAAGTTTTCAAGACATAACCGGAACCACTAAACTAGCCCAACACCACATCCGCCTGTCGCAACCGGAACCAATCAAACAGAGATACCGCCCACAAAACCCTAGGATGCAGGAAATTATTAACACCGAAGTCGACGAAATGTTAGCTAATGGAATTATCGAACCGTCCAACAGTCCATGGAGTTCACCTGTGGTCATAGTCCGCAAAAAGGATGGAAAGCCCCGTTTCTGCATAGATTTTCGGAAAGTAAACGAGGTCACGGAAAAAGATGCCTATCCACTACCGTACATCAATGCAATACTGGACAAACTCCGAAAAGCTCGTTACATTTCTAGTATAGATCTAAAACAAGGATACTGGCAAATACCACTCTCTGCCGAAAGCAAGCATATCACAGCTTTCACCGTACCAGGACGAGGACTGTTCCATTTCCGAGTTATGCCGTTTGGACTTCATTCCGCACCTGCTACTTTTCAACGACTCTTGGACCGAATCATTGGACCTGATATGGAACCATATGCTTTCGCATATTTGGATGACATTATAGTCCTGGGTGAAACTTTTGAAGATCACCTGAAGAACCTACATGAAGTATTCCGCCGACTGAGAATGGCCAATCTACAGCTGAACCCAGAGAAATGTCAGTTCTGTAGAAAGTCGCTACGTTACCTAGGACATGTGGTTACCGCGGAAGGCATCAATACTGATCCAGAGAAAGTGGAGGCCATTGAAAAGTTTCCCACACCTCGAAACGTGCGAGACATCCGTCGTTTTCTTGGTGTTGCCTCCTGGTACAGACGATTCGTACCAGCATTTTCCCAAATTGTGACTCCGTTAACCCGACTCTTGAAAAAGAACCATCGTTTCAAATGGGACACCGAACAGGAAGAAGCTTTTGGTCAACTGAAGAAGTGTTTGACTAAGGCCCCAGTTTTGACCTGTCCCGACTTCAAGAAGCCGTTCACCCTACAAACCGACGCCTCAGACCAAGGTTTAGGGATAGCCTTGACACAGGAAATTGAGGGACATGACCGAGTGATTGCCTACGCCAGCCGAACCTTAACTCCCGCCGAGAAGAACTACTCCGTAACGGAAAGGGAATGTTTGGCCATCGTGTGAGGAATAGCGAAGATGAGACCGTACCTCGAAGGGTACCACTTCACCGTCTTGACCGATCACCAGTCCCTCCGCTGGTTACACTCTATCAAAAGTCCGACTGGCCGCCTAGCTCGCTGGAGCATATTTTTGCAACAGTATGACTTTGAGATTAAGTACCGTAAAGGAAGCTTAAACCGTGTAGCTGATGCACTGTCACGTCAACCATTGGAAGGACCTTCTCCCGCCACGGGTACCGAAGAATTATGTGCTGTGAATGAGGCACCAAACTGTTCTTGGTACAGACGGAAGAAGTCGGAAGTTGAAAAGAACCCAGAAGCTAATCCGGATTACTGTGTACGTAATGACCGGCTGTACCGCCACTTCTGGGATTCCAATGACTTAACCGAACCCGACCAATACGACCCGTGGAAGTTATGAGTACCAACGCCACTCCGGACCACAGTTTTGCAAGAAAACCACGATGCTCCGTCCGCTGGACACATGGGAATTGCCAAGACTACAGCCCGGATCACACAAAAGTACTACTGGCCAGGGATGTTCCGCGATATTGCCAGATATGTACGTAGCTGTATGCAGTGCCAACGTTACAAGATCTCCCAGCAGCAAACACCAGGAGCCATGCAATCGTCCATCAGCCGCCAACCCTGGGAAACTGTTAGCACCGGCCTAGTAGGACCGCTACCTAGATCTAGTAAAGGGAACAGCTACCTAGTAGTGTTTCAAGACCGTTTTAGCAAATGGGTCCAGTGCCGTGCCCTACGGAGTGCCACCGCCCGCAATGTCAGCCAAGCTCTCTATGATGAAGTTATCACCCGTTTCGGATGTCCGCGTACCGTGATCACGGATAATGGTACCCAGTACGACAGCCGTATGTTCCAGTCATTATTGGAATTTGGTATCCAGCACCGTTTCACGCCACCGTACACACCACAGGCAAATCCCGTTGAACGAGCCAATCGCACTATCAAGACTATGATAGCACAATACTGCGAACACGATCATCGGAAATGGGACCAACATTTGAATAGCTTTCAGCTAGCTATCAACAGTGCCAAACATGAATCAACCGGATTTTCACCCGCATTTCTTAACTTTGGAAGAGAACTTTCGCTACCAGCCACCGTATACCAAGCCGAAACCAACGAAGCTACCGAACCCACGAAGATGAGGATAATCAGATCCCAACCGTTCATACCGACCGCCTAAAAAAGTTACAGGAAATGTTTGAACTGGTTAGGATAAAGCTTGCCCAAGCATATACTTTCCAGAGCAAATACTATAACCTACGACGCCGGGATATCGAGTATCACGTAGGTAACCGGGTTATGAAACGAGAACATCCCCTCTACTCGGCTATTAAAGGTTTTGCGTCTAAGTTAGCTCCGAAATATTCTGGACCGTATACCGTGACCCAAGTCATATCTCCCGTGGTTTACAATCTGAAATCGGATACTGGAAAGAAACTGACCCGTATCCATATTAAGGACTTGAAACCACATGTAGCTGTCAACGAGCCGCTAAGGACAGAACAGACTGCCAAGAAGAAACCTTCCAGGAGACTACCAACCTCGTTTCCTGGTGAAGAAAATCGGCCGCCCGTCCCGCCCGAGTACGTTACCCGTCGATCTGCCAGACTGAGACAACGCCAAGAAGTTCAGCGTAACCTACTCCCATAGGGACCTGATCGCCGCAAGAATAGAAAAAGAAATTCAGCAGCAAGGACCAGAAGTAACCGTTTAATTTTTCATTATTTTAGGTATTTCTTTTAGGAGGACCCTCCCTACCAGGATCTAAGAGTATGGTATCCAGCCGTAGCAAGAGGACTTCAGCAATATTTTGCTTGTTTTCATTATTACCATTGTTACTTTTGAAAAATTTAGTTTTGATTTTTATTTGTAAAAGGTGTACGTGCCCCCAAATAAAGTTTATGCAACCGGTGTGGGGTACGCGCCTTAAAATCAGTTAAGGAACTTGAGTAAATTTTCTTTAATCTTTTTCCAGTACCGAAGCAAGAAAGAAAAAAAATAATTACATTATTTTTTTTTTATGAAGTAAGAGTGGGGTGTAATGAAGCGTATTTTCAATCCGAATAAACCACTTATATTTTCCATAAATAAATATGTTTATGTTAGATTATTTAATAAAAGTTACCAGGCTGTGAAAAACAATTATATCACCGCATAAACTAATAGGCCCCACCAGGCCCAACCGTTCTGAAAATGCATACTAAACCGTGATCTCCGCAGAATACATTCAGTTGATACCAGTGAACAACAGCAAGCAGAAGTGCCTTCTCCAGGGAACCCGCCAGCAGACGTAAGTTACAATATTTGAATTATATTTCCGCGACACTGTACTAAGTTGCGCCTACGTCAATCAATATCCACGCGCACCGTCTCCCCGTCAGCACCGTGAATAGAGGGGATAGTGGACTAGATACCCTACGCGCTGAGAGCAGACAGTCAGTTCCTCACGAGCTCCAACAGCGACCAGACGTGCCCACTGCAGCCAGCTCCGGAAATAAGAGTAAGTGAAATTTTTCTAAGACCGGGAGATAGAAAATATTGGCAAAGTCCACGATTTCTGACTTGTAAAATATTTTTCATTTAACCGTTTCACATGTAAATAATACTAGTCCTCATTTACCGCTACGCACCGTGTCTGCACATTCTCCCACTCTACCAGCTTGTTGAAAGAGAAAAAGTCTGTATCAAAACTCGTGATATAAAACAGTCGTGGTCGGCCGTTCCACGACTCTAGACGTACCCAGCTGTAAGTAAACAGGAGCCCCGCCAACCGTGCAAAGACCGATCCTCGAAGATTGCTCCTACCGCGACTACGTCATTACCGCACGCAGCAAATATAGAGTCCCCCAGTCTAACCGAGAATCTTCTGTTATAGTCACCGCCATTTTTATCGCCATACCGCTGCCTATCACTGCCTGCTGTCAAACTGTACGTCACCGCCATTTTTTCCATGATACCGCTGCTTCACTCCTGCCTACCTTAGTAACGTCACCGTATCGCATGGTAGCACTTACCGTAATCATCAGCACGTCACGGCCTGGGTTTGCTCTTTTGTGCGTTATGAATGTACTGTATATATTAAACTAGTTAAGCTGTAAATAGTTTCGTTATCACTGTAACTTATAGGAAATAAATAGATATTTTGTTTTACCGAACTCTGTGTTTTACTGCTGTTTGTGTAACAGTCCAATTTTCCCAAATTGACCCACTGGAAGTTACTGTTTTCTCCACTGTAGCTATCCCAGCCCTACTGTAACAGGCTGTGTTAAGAGGCTAGTGTGGGACCTTTGCCCCACGTAAAAAATTGTAAAGGTGGCGCCCGAGTAACCGAACCGTTGCTAAGGTGCCAAAAGTGACCACTTCCCGGCCTCACCGGAAAGTATACGTCACATTATAATTTACTTTAGACAAATTAATATTTGTACTCATTTCAGTTAATCTAATATACATAGATACAGAAATTATCATAACTCTGTAAAAATACATTTTTTCTAAATAATATCGGTGCAAGTAATATAATGTTCAGCTGTAACTTTAACATGTCGTTTAGATCATAAGCTCATGCTAAATTTTAAGGGAGTCATATGATACCGCTTGAAAAGGTATAATTTGTAGTCCTACAGAAATAAATCACTTTGAGCCCTATGCCGTACATTTTAGGTGGGACATGGAAAAGCCGCGGAAAAGTGAAAATCGTAACCCACGGGGGTTGAATTTTTTCAAACTATCCTGTACGGCTTACGTTTATTTGGACTGTATTTATATCTGTGACTCTTAAAAAGAGAATACCGTACAAAAATAATGGGACAGAAGTACAGGAATAATTTTCGTTTTCCGAAAAGTGACCTCTATGTACTAAGGTGATACGATACCGTACGGCTTTTATGAAATTCGATTTTTATATTAACAAGGATGAACTTTTTTGCTATTCCATACAAATCAGTTGGACCGTGGGGTGGCAAACGCGAGATCAACCCCCTTCCTAGACCTCTATTAAGGGTGGTGATTTAGTCCTGTACGGCATCAATTCCAAAATATTAAACGACATTTTAAAAAAAATGACCCGTCTAAAAAGAATGGGTATTATCAACGTTAATAAAAAAAATCAACCCCGAGAAAAAGAAAAAATCACGTTTTCTAGGGTAAGTTCATTTGATACTGTACGGCTATTTATTTTTTGGATTAATATAGGTTAAAATTTTTATTTTATTTAGTAGCCGTACAAAAAATAACGGACAATAATAAAATTAGGAAATTGCAAAACGAATGAAATTTTTTAAAAATTATGCCAATTAAAAAATCCTCTATTTTTTAATACAATGGATAGATTTTCAACTTTACATCGTTTTTCTTTTCCTTAACTATAAAAGAATACAAATGTGTCCATGCCGTACATTTTCATTGTTGGGCTTTTAGACACTAGATTATGTTATTCATACGATTTACACGACACTTAATGGTCACTAGATACCGTACGGCGCGGCGTTTGCAAAATATCATTGAAAATAGCAAAAGTTGATAAACAATCACAATGTCGTACATATTAGATGGGCTGCAATGAAATACCAGAACCAAATATATATTTCAGAGACGAATTTTTCTTGAAGTAAAGTAAGAAATTGGTATATATCACTTTTAAACTTTAAAATACAATGTAACGTAATTAATTATAAAAAAATGTGGGTTTCTTTTTTGGGTTAACTTATTTTAGACCAGGGTCGATAATTTTTGAGACCAAAAAAAATTATAGTAGGATGAAACCCATTGGAAAAGGTAGAGAATATAACAAAAATGAAAGGAAAAATAATTTACGGGCGATCTGAGGTCGGGAAGGGGAAGGGGGTGAGTTTTTAAGGGTAAAAAACGGTTTATCTCGATTTCCGGCAAAACTACAAGTCCTATGAAAAAAAGTTAAATGGCAAAGTTGTAGGTAATAAAAAGATCTACAACTTTTGTTTTTACACTTTTTTCACATAACCTCAAAATTTATGTGAAAAATTCAAATAACCAAGTTTTTGGTTTTTTATTTTTATCTTTTGCAAAAAAATTTATTTTTTCACGAAATTTGGTGAAAACTTACCTTTTTATGTCCCAAACACACAGTAATTTTTTTGATTTAAAATATTCATTTTTTCACCTTATTTTGACTTAATATCAAAAAGCATCCTAATTTTCAATCGAAAATTCTCACGTCAAAATATCTGCTTTTTTGAAAAAGTCGGTGGGCTTTTTGTTCGTTGAAATCTCTACTTTCTGATGGTATATAAAAAAAATACAATACAATAAATGTTCTCAGAAAATGCAAATAAACGAAAAAAACTCGAATCCGAAAATTTGTTTTTGAATCATTATGTACAATTTTGAGCTATTTATTAAAATTTACACTTTAATTACTCGAAAAACGTAAGATTTCATGTTACATTGATAAACAAAAAAATTGCTAATCGAAATATACTACTATAAATAGCTCAAAATTGTACATAATGATTCAAAAAAAAAATTTTCGGATTCGAGTTTTTTTCGTTTATTTGCATTTTCTGAGAACATTTACCATAGTAATGTATATTTTTTTTATACCATCAGAAAGTAGAGATTTCAACGAACAAAAAGCCCACCGACTTTTTTAAAAAAGCAGGTATTTTGACGTGAGAATTTTCGATTGAAAATTAGGGTACTTTTTCGATATTAAGTCAAAATAAGGTGAAAAAATGAATATTTTAAATCAAAAAAATTACTGTGTGTTTGGGACATAAAAAGGTAAGTTTTCACCAAATTTCGTGAAAAAATAAATTTTTTTGCAAAAGATAAAAATAAAAAACCAAAAACTTGGTTATTTGAATTTTTCACATAAATTTTTGAGGTTATGTGAAAAAAGTGTAAAAACAAAAGTTGTAGATCTTTTTATTACCTACAACTTCGCCTTTTAACTTTTTTTCATAGGACTTGTAGTTTTGCCGGAAATCGAGATAAACCGTTTTTTACCCTTAAAAACTCACCCCCTTCCCCTTCCCGACCTCAGATCGCCCGTAAATTATTTTTCCTTTCATTTTTGTTATATTCTCTACCTTTTTCAATGGGTTTCATCCTACTATAATTTTTTTTCACTTTTTACCATTTTCAAAATTATCGACCCTGGTCTATTTGGAAACTTTATGAAAAAATTATGTGTTACAGTCTTTGCAATGTAAAAAATTTTAGTATGTTCCATAAGTTTATTTTTAGGCAAACAATTTTCCCACAACTTGAATAATTTTACAACATACTACATTTTGAAAACTGAAAAAATGTAATTCATCATTCAGATAAAAAGATTATGCATAAATTAATTACTGATCTATTATAATGGATTTGGATAATGGAATGGAATATTAATTTTTATTAAGTATAATTTATTTACGCACTGTTTCGACATAATACAGCGGAAAACTTTCGGAAAATGCTTTTGCGTTTCAGATCCATCAATTTTGAATTATTGGTTTCGAATAATTACAATATCAAGTATTGCTCGAATGTAATAAAGTCTTACAATAATTTTTTATTCAGAAAAGCTCACTCTGGGATGGAAAATTCAATTTTCCAGACACATGTACCAACTAAAATTTACGGCATGGTAATAAAAATTATTATTATATAAAATAGTAATCAAGATTTATGTGGTATCAATATAATAGGAAGTGGTTTGATCTCGCGTTTGCCACCTCATGGTCCAACTGATTTGTACGGCATACCAAAAAAGTTCATCCTTGTTAATATAAAAATCGAATTTCATAAAAGCCGTACGGTATCGTATCACCTTAGTACATAGAGGTCATTTTTCGGAAAACGAAAATTATTCCTGTACTTCTGTCCCATTATTTTTGTATGGCATTCTCTTTTTAAGAGTCACAGATATAAATACAGTCCAAATAAACGTAAGCCGTACAGGATTGTCTGAAAAATGCAACTCCCGTTACATTTTCACTTTTCCGCAGTTTTCCTATGTCCCACCTAAAATGTACGGCATAGGGCTCAAAGTGATTTATTTCTGTAGGACTACAAAAATTATACCTTTTCAAGCAGTATCATGTAACCCCCTAATAATTTAGCATGGGCTTGTGGTCTAGTTGTACATTTATAGTAAAACTGTAATTTTGCTTTGAAATTTTTATGCTTTATGTACACTATAAAAAGAAAGACCTGTCTGGATAAGGAGCCATTTCTTTACATCTCGTGGTGTAACAAAATTTCCCCTTATCCAGGCAGGATTTTCTTTTTATAGTGTACACTGTAAAAATGCGTGTAAATTTAGCGTCATTGCGTGTACACCCAATTTTAACGTAACTTTACCCGCATAAAGAGTGTAAAATTTATTTACACTATATTTTGGGTAATCCTCCCTGGTAAATATAATTTTACACTTTTTTTGCGGGTACAGTTACATTGTAATTTTATACGCAACGACGCGACGGTAAATTTACCCTCATTTGTTACAGTGTAGATTAATTAAATTGTTATAAATATATTTAGTCTAAATAAGCATTTTGATTATATATAAAATCATGATTGTAATAAATTATGTTAAGAAATAGAAATGATAATTATTAAATAACTAAATATATAAAATATTACCGAGAATATTACAAATATTAAGTTAACGATAACTTAAAACATTAACTATCAGAACATTCTTTAGAAAAGACTAACAAGTGAAATAATAGAATCGAATCTGAAGATATTTATCAAATAAAGCCATACATACAGCTTAAAACATTTTAAATATAGTAACATAGTACCTACTTCGCGAAAAGATTTCTCTAATCAATTAAAATGACATTTCGATAATGATTTGGAGATTTGAAACGAAAAAGGCAGATTGTGTCAGTAAATCTTAACTGTGGTGAAACTCAACATTCCATTTGAACTTTGTAAAGTAAGGAACGTACAGCAGTAGTTTTATTTGCAATGATAGATATCAACGAAGTGAAGTTTTATCTTCTAAAAAGAAAACATTGTAATAATAGGATAAATATAGTTAGTTTTATTTAAATAATAGTTAGTAAATAATTGTTAAAGTTTGATTATTAACCAGGTATAGGAAACTTTATATAATTAGGTAATTTTAAGAATTTATATTGAATTGAAAATTTTATTATCAGGTTAAAATATTTAAAATCAATTAGGGCAAGACCCATAACAAAAGATAGATATTAAATCATAGAATTTTATTATAACAAATTTTGTAATGGAAAAGGATTCCATAAGAGAATTATTTGTTTTCAATTTAAAAACGTCACTTAAATGTCAATTTAAATAGGTATAATGTACCAAATTACGTTCACAGGCATATACATATATAGACCGCGCGATGGTTTAAGAAGCTATGTCGCCAACATATCAACGACATAATCTGTTCGCTATCTCTTTCTCATATGAACACCTGCTATAGTTTATCACTTTTCAGAAACGATCAGATTCTCAGTGGAAGGAGAACAGATTTTCAGTGGAAGGAGAAGTGTTATGTTTGTATTAACGACTTGTACAGCATTTATCATAAAGAGCGTGGTCCAGCGTGAAGTTGAAATGAACTACAATTCTGATTTCTTTATGCAGAGGGTTCGATCCCTAGTAATGCTAATTTTTTGTTTTAGTAAATCCAGTTTATTTCAGCAATAACTTGAATTTATAATGCATAAATGAAGTTATCACATGTTCTTGAATATTTGTTTATATAAATTCAATGAATATTATTGATTTCAAGAGTTAATTTATACCTATGTGCAGATAAGACAATTAAAATACTTTTTGTAACGCCATATCCTAAAATGACATTTATTTGACAGCTTCAATGACTCAAAACAATGTCATTATTGACAAGTGTAAAATAAAGAAAAAAGTGTGAAACAAAGAAATAAAACTTATATTGATTTCTATGGAAACAGCAATAGTATTTAGTCTATTTTTACAAAATTATATTGTTTTCTAATTTCGAATGGCGATACAAAAAATTTTACCTACGATCACTACTGTAAATAGTAAAGAACACACTACCTGCCATCTATGTAAGTTGAATTTTACATATTGTAAACAAAACGCACTGTAAACAAATCGCACGGTAAACAAAACGCACGGGACACGCAATTATAGGTGGCTTATATCGCTGACGCGGGGTTTAAAAAAACAAATGCGCCTACTTAATTTTCAAACGCTGTCAAAACTGACATAATATTTGTTGAATAATATTGTTGACTAGTAAACTAAATCCACATTTTACTAAATAACTAAATAAATATGATCGTAGGTAAAGTATAGTACATAATTCGAGTTGTAAGGCAATTACGCACTCATGGAAATACGCACTCGCCGCTACGCGGCATCGTGCGTAACTTTTCCATTCGTGCGTAATATGCTTCTTACATCACTCATTACGTAATATACTATTGTATATAACTCCAGACTAAAATGTGTTTTTTTACTCGTGTGGTTTATAGCACTCGCCTTCGGCTCATACTATAACCGCCCCACTTGTAAAAAGAAGACACCATTTCAGCCACTTGTTATACAGTGTGTCCCCGGATATTATGTTTGCTATAGGTGGAAAATACCAAAAAAAATATTAGTACGGCTTTCATTTTCTGCAGTCTCGGTCTGCTTGACGTAAAATGGAGTTTTACCAAATTTCAGTTAAAATGGGATCTAACTCGCGAAGTTAATCTGAGAAGAAAATAAAAGAAAATAAACCATTGCAGGTAAACTGGTCTTTCTGTTAATTTTACGGAAAAATTCTATTTGGATAAAATATTTGGCATTGAAAGTTAGAGCTGTATGCCAACTTTCATTGCATTTGAACGTTTTCTCCTTTTTAATTGAAATCTGAACGGTACTTTTTGTAAAATATGACGAAACCTGTGATTTTTCATAAGGATCAATGTTTATTCGCTAATAATTACTACTATCACATGCTTTAAAGCTGTACTTTTAAGTGTATAATATTTGCTCTTGTTTTCTCCTTTTTAATTGAAATCTGAACAGTAAAATATGATAAAACATGTGATTTCTCTATGTTAAAAGCATAACATTATGAAAACCAATATTTTTTTACTGGTTCTCTGGAGCTCGTCAAAAATTTAATTGGATCATTATCTTACCATAATCTACTAATATGCCGAATTTTATTAAATTCTGAACATTAATTCTAAGACCGACAGTACTACCTTAAGTTAAAGGCCAAAACATTTTTTATCTCTCTAGCCGTTTTTGAATAAAAAAACTCCACTGTGCTATGGTTCAAAAAACCAAACCGAAAAAAAATTAGTATTTTTTTTTTTAATAAAGACCGAAAATTCAAGGATATACATCAAGTTAATGTAATATCATTTAAAAATAATTCTAGAAACAAGTTTTCTTTTTAATTAGACTAATGATTGAAAATATTATCAAACATCTTTCACTGAAATTCTGAAATTCTGAATGATTCGCTTTTTGTTCCGCTGAGTGTACATAATGGAACAAAGTTCAAGAAAATAAAAGGAACATCTTTTGATAATACCTATAGTTATTTTTTATTTATTATACTAACCTAGCTCCTTATCACCACCAAAGAGATTGTCAAGATGCAATTCGGCAAATCCAATATTAAACTCAACATAAAAGTCCTTTACATTATAATAAGTTTCTTCATCCTTTTTTATCCTCTCTGCTTTCATGGTTAGCGTGGCATCAATATTAGCTGAAAGTAACATAGTTTCTTTATTGTACCTAATGGAATCTAAATTCCTTTAGTATTTTGTTAACCAAAACTAAACGTAGTTTTCAAAGATTCCAAAATACTAAACATCATCTCCAATCTCTCTAATGTCTAATCCCTTCTCAGATCTATAGTGTATTGTGTTATCTAACGTGTTTGATTAATTGATTTAATTAGTGAATTGATTATAGTTAAGATAAGTTAAAAAATGACATGTACCGATATCTGTCCACATAAAATATTTCTTCCAGAGCTAATTTTCAGGAAATACCTTCACCGATTTAATACATTCAGACTATGTTTAAACCAAATTTAACTTAATTATTAATTAGTCAAACTAATTAATGATAGTAATGATTAAATTAATTAATAAATATCCCGAAATATAAAACAAATTATAAGAAATATAGATATACTCTCAACGAGTATTAACATTTACTTTTTGTGCAAATCTTATAACAATAAAAAACATTGGAGCATGGCCTAAGTAGTGAATACGTTTGCAAGTTGAATGTAAATACAAAGAATTTTGCCGATAATACAGGAAACCAAAAATGTAAATTTCTAGAGAAATTTTAGGTATCCAGATGAGGTTTCCATCCCTGCAAACATAAAAATATAGCATATACGTAAATTCTACATAAACTTTGTTTACCAGAACTAACATGTTATGTAACATGTGATGCATAATTATATAAGCCCACTCCTGCAAATTTCAGCTAAATATGCACATGATTTTTATATAGCAAAGAGGTAGACACTTTGACCTCTCACTATGTAAGTTATAGCCCAGGAGGTAGCGTCAATATTTTATGCGTCATTTCAACACGACTTCTTTGTTTTTTTAATGTTAGTTTTCGTTCGAAAAACAACTAAAATGGGTGTCAGCTGACGCGACCGTGGAGATGAAGAGCATGGGAGGCTGAGCATTTGGTAAAATAATTTTGTTTTTTGCGTCAATCCAACAAAGCTACAAAACTATAAATTGTTTATTTATGTAATACCCAGATAGCATTCGACGTCTTACGGATATACATTTTAGATTCATGAAGTACAAAGTACGTCCTGCATCTGAAATGGATGTCCATACATCAGTGTATGTCTAATGGAGAGATCCATATGGACTTCTTTCCCCATACTGCTTACATTCTCACGATTTCCATGTGTATATTAAAATAATATATACCGTTGTTGATCTGAACTGCGGATGTATGGAAATAACTGTGACAATTATTGTAAGGCGTATAATATAACTTTATATTATTAACATAACAAAAATTAAACTGAAAAAGGTTAATAATAATAATAATATTATAATTTGCGGACATGTATCTCGAAAACGGCAACAATGGTATCTGCAAAATGGTAACTCCTATCCAAATATTGTATAAGGACAAAATTGTAGGAAATTTTATGCACTTTGTTTTTTGTGCAGGAAGTTTTTCTCCATCTTTTTTAGTTTTTGTGTTAAATGACAAAAGCAATATTTGCAATTTTTTTAAAACGGACGCCATTTTGAAAGTAGACCATCAGTTTTTTTTTTGGGGGGGGACATGTCTTAAATTATTCCTTAGACTTTAATCTTTATGAAAAACATTGTCCCAAAGGATTTGGGAGTGCACGGACACTTAGGGTGGGCTCCCGTAGTATTACGTTTTATATTGAATTTTATATTTTATTTTAAGAGCTGAATCATTTATCTGGAAAATGGTAACTCCTATCCAAATATTGTATAGGAACAAAATTGTAGGAAATTTTATGCACTTCGTTTTTTGTGCAGAAAGTTTTTCTCCATCTTTTTTAGTTTTTGTGTTAAATGACAAAAACAATATTTGCAAATTTTTGTTTTTTTAACGGACGCCATTTTGAAAGTACAGCCAATTTTTTTTTTTTTGGGGACATGTCCAAAATTGTTCCTTAGGCTTTAATCTTTATGAAAAACCTTGTCCCCAAGGGTCGGAGTGGGGAGGTGCACGGGCACTTAGGGCGGGCTCCCGTAGTAACGTGGTATGTAAATGAAAAGATGTTGAAAATATGAACGCGTCTGTATATCCATATGAATGTTGCAACAAGTTTCATTTGACATATGAAAGTTGTCCGTTTTCAATGTATCGTAAATAATTATCAACATACGTTCGTAATCCATACTAATATTATTTTTGCTTCTATGTAGGTAATATGAAAGACAAAGAAAATTCGTGTTTTCGTGCTTTGGCTATAATGTTTAAATAATGAAATATTAATATTTTTCAATTGGGAATGAAGACATACTATTAGCTTCAAAATGTCGTTCTAAAGGATTATTTATCTTTAATATACCATATTTTACAACCACTTAAATAGTTACATTTTTTTATGAAAACATATGAAAAATATACCTAATTGTTGTTAATTTCTGAGTTGTAAATTATTATTTTTTAAAAATTACTATATACAGAGTGACCCATTTAAAAGATGAACACCTCGATAAATTTTTCATTTATTTTGCGATTTGAATAAAATTTTACTCAAGTATAGAACAAATTAGGATCTAATTATGACCAGAAAAACATTCGCCTCATACAAATGCAAAACCGCCTGCATTACCAAAATATGCGGTAAAAACAAGAAATTATAATAGGCATTTTTTCATCGGAAAATTTTGTTAATGAAACTTGTTCAGAATTGTCCAAAAACCTTAAGTCCAAAATTTAATCAAAATTTAAAAACTGCAATATTGAAATTTTAAAAATTTTTAAAATAATTATTTAAAAAAACTGCAAATTACTTGACAGCTACCTGTCAGATTGGGTTTAAATTTAAACAAAATTATCATAGTACAGTTTTCTAAATAAAAAAAAAAACATTAAAATGATATTTTTGGACTTGGACATTATTTTAATCAAAATTTCAATATTTTTTTTATTTTGCCTAATATGATTTCTTGTTCTTTTCCGCATACTTTGGTACCGCAGGTGGCTTTGCAATTGTAGGAGGCGAATGTTTTTCTAGTCATAATTAGATCCTAATTCGTTCTATACTTGAGTAAAATTTGATTCAAATCACACAATAAATAGAAATTTTAGAGAGGTGTTCAACTTTTAAATGGGTCACTCTGTAAATTTTTTTAAATACCATAGTACCTATACGTTCAAAATATTTCAATTTTTTATTGCGGCTATAGTGGTTATTTTTTCGAGTTTTACTTGTTTATGAATTAAATAGCCTTTATTATTGTAAAGAGGTAAGTAGGTAACTGATGACTTTATAAAATATATATGTTATGTTCAGTTTATGGATGAATTATAACGAATTCATTCAAAATAATTGTGTCATGATTTGCTTGTATTGATTTGTATTTAATCTTATTTTGACATTAAATTTAAACTCGTTATTTTGGTGAGGCATTTTCTATATTATGATGTTTTGTTGGGTTGCATAACCTATGCAAAAGTTGTTATTGATTTATAAAAGCATACAGGAAGATGGCACCACCTACAAGTTGCTGATCTACTTTCAATTACTTTTATCAAATATCTTAGACCTAGCCCTATACGTTGACAACTACCAGCCATGTTACGTGGCATGAACGTGCTACCACCTGGGCCAGGCGTTTCCACATTATACTGAGGTTGGACACTACTACTGACCTCTGCGATTATTCCTAATTGGGATAACTCTAGTCCAGTACGTGGGTATCAAAAAGGGGTGTTTGAATGCAAAAGGTGGGGTAGTAGTGATTATTTAGTATCTTGTTAGGCTTGGGGTCCTAATGAAAAATCCAAGTTTTCGACCTCGAGGCGCATGCGCTCGAGCCGCCATCTTGGATTTTAGGTACAAAAATATGTTTTTTGATAATAACTCAAAAACGGTGGCTTTCACGACAAAAGATGTTCTATACAAAGTTGAAGAGGACAAAATTTCCTACATTTTTTGTTAAAACAATTTTTTTGTAGCACACATATGTTAGGAGTTACAGCTCCGTGAATTTGCACTATGAAAAAAAAATGCGGAAACTTCAGTTTGGTTGAGTTTTATTTTATTATTCTTATTATATATCATTATATTTTTACATAATTATAAAAAAACTAAAAGGCACTTGAATATTATCATTTAACAGTATTATACTTATCGTAAACAAAGTTAAAGGCAAAAAGTATATCGCATTTTTTTTTAAATTTAAGAATAGTAAATTATGATTTTAGAGCGTTACAAAAATTAATTTCTACTACATTTTGGTACGTTTCGATGGTCCGGGTTGGTTATTGTCGGTGTCCTGGTCGTAGTTTTGGTCCGTCGCCTGAAAAATGTCGTCATCCTCGTCCTCTCTTTCAATGCGGATTTCCGGCATATTTCCGCAAGATTCTGCGTTGCAGAAGCCACATACAACCGAACATTTAAGTCCAGCCTTTCGGCAGCTGCATGCCCCACCAGTTACAAGATACCTTGCAGTTACAAGATACCGATTTTAATAAGGAATCGGGAGCTGGTTTTTCCGCCATTGTTATGGGAGTGAGCCCGTAAGCGCCATGCTTCCAACCCCAGTCTTCAGGATTTTTCTCTATGCCTCTCCATTTCTGTAGTTGGTGGTACGTCCTAAAGGCGTGGAATTGCGCCTCGTCTTTTGTAGGTGGCAAAGAGGCAAGATTAAATTTGCTTTTTAACAAAAAATGTAGGAAATTTTGTCCTCTTTAACTTTGTATAGAACATCTTTTGTCGTGAAAGCCACCGTTTTTGAGTTATTATCAAAAAACCAAATTTTTGTACCTAAAATCCAAGATGGCGGCTCGAGCGCATGCGCCTCGAGGTCGAAAACTTGGATTTTTCATTAGGGCCCCAAGCTTAGCAACATACTAAAAAATCACTACTACCCCACCTTTTGCATTCAAAAAACCCCCACGTACTGGACTACTCGCTCGCTCGCTCGCATAGTTAATATGTACGCGGGACGTTTAAAAGAAACATCCATAACAATGCAAAACTCGTTCATTATTATTCTATGTAATTTATAAATGGATGCAGTGTTGCATTTCATAGACAATCCATAATCCATATTAATACATAATTGATCCATATTGAATACCATAATTATCTACCAATGGCCTACGATATTCATACATACGAATACTTAGAGAATATAGATTGAAGGTAGGTAAATGTTAATCCACCAGTAATTCGATGTAATTAAAGTTACATCCATTTGATATACCATATTATTTTCTACATACGTTCTATATCCATAGATGGATATGGACATACCATGTACGTACATTGTATGTCCAGGTGGACCTACATTGTACTTTCAATGTACCTCCCCTGTGCTCACACTTGCACATACAATGTACGTCCAGACACATGAAAACTACAAAAACTTGCACCTCCCATGGATATGCATAATCCGATGATGTACATACAATGTACGTACATACACTGTACGTAATTTTGCTATCTGGGTATAAATGAATAAAAAATGTGTCAGCTGCATAGGGTAGGGAGCGAAGGTTGTCAGCTGCTCTAGTCAATATGTATGACAAACGCGCGAAAATTCGTTATTTCAGCAAAGCTGAAATTCATTTATATAGCCCAGTAACTTAAGGAGGAAACAATTGGTTGTTTTTCAAAAATTCGCATCAAGCTGAATTTTTGCATACACCTTTATTTAACCATTATAAATAATGTGTAAAAAGTCCCCATCGATATCGTGTACGCGTCAAAAGTTATGCGGGGGTCAAAGGTCAAAAAATTGGTTTTACGTTAATATCTCGCTTGCTTTTGGTCGGACGATAATTTTTGTAGTTACAAATATTGCCAATAAGGAAATTCTCTATAAAAAATGTTCTTTACATTTTCCATGTAGGAGCTACCGTTTCCACGTTATACACCGCACAAAGAGTCAACATGATGAAATAGTGCTGCAATAGTAATTCGTTTCCTCACCACCTTCGAAGCAGGTGGCAGGTGCAGTTGGTAATCAACTAGAGATGGTACAAACCAATATTTTTCGGGAACAGGTACGTCCTGTTCCTGTTCCAGAGGCATACCTGTTCCAGATACCTGTTGCTAGCCCCTGATTAGCAGACTCAGTAAACATTAATGTAACTTTACCTCTCTGAGATGTAAGATTAATAGAACATTTTTATATAAAATATTTATATAAAATATACATAAATAATATGTAAGGAATAAGTTCTATTTTAACATAATTCCTTAATGTATATTTTACATAATTTTACGTATCTTGTACATTAGTTAATACCTAAAATTTTATGTAAAATATGTTACATAACATATACTTAAAATAATATATTTAAGTCAACATTAACTTAATTACTTTTACACAAGTTTACATATTTTTTACATAATTTTACTTAAAAATGTTTACCTATTTCATTTTACATCACGGAACGCGTCACGCTCACGCAGCACGCACCATGTCGCCAGTTTGCTTGTTTTGATGTAAAATCTAACGTTTGTGTTTTTTGATCATTTTTGTGAAAAATTCTGGATGTCTTTTAATAACTTTGATGCAGAACTGTGAACCGTAAAGCGTTGTGACTTTTTTAAATATTATTTTATTTGAACGTTTTATTAGTGAACTAGTGTACAGGTTAGGTGCAAACATCAACATGACCGAAAAACGGTGTCTTTTTGAAGATTCGGTGTACATGAGTTGGTGGCGCACCATTTTCCAGTGAATGACCCAAAAGTAAGTTTGTATGGTACTGGTTTTATAAAGATATTTAAATGAAACTTAATCTTTTTGTTAGGTTAGGTGGGCAATCGTTATTCTCGACATACAATTACATCATTACATGGATCTTGTTACACAAAAGCTGTATGTTGGTGCTGTATATTATTCAACTGAATCCAGCGTAAGAAGTTGTAATTCATGGAAACCTAGATCTTAATAATGACCAAAAGCTTTTGCGAAGTACTATGCATAGGTATGGTTATTGTTTACAGACTTCTTATAGCACCTACTTTATTTTCGTTCTTGTATTGTACATATATTTCAAGGTTTTGTATGTGTAAAGTAGGCTAATATTTTCCTGCAATTTCTCTTTTATCCAAAATTGGCTTCAGCGCGTCAAAATACTTCAGAAAAATTAGATCAGAACCTTAGGACAAAACCTTTTTTTCTGCCCTTTTTAGAGGATAAAAGGGGTTGTAACCAAAAACTGATAGATTTTTTTAATATCAGAATCGGTTTCAGCGTTAAAAAACAGGATTAGATGGTTCTGATCAAAAACGCAGCCCTTTCTTTTTGTTGACCTGTGATTAATGATGATGATATTGCTTGTTTAGCCATTAAAAAAATTAAGTTGATCATTATAAAACTACGAAGAAAACCAGAATTGTCTGAACTTTTTTGGTTAATTTAGTTGCAATATATTAAGACAATTAAGATTTGCCATTATTAAAAAATATGCTTCTGGTAGAGTTATATCATCTTGGCAAAGGACCCCGCACATTTTCTTATATAAAATGGCTCTCGGTGAATGTAATAATATAATATAATTTAATATTTATAAAAAATAGCAAAAAGTTCGAAAATTGAATCATCACTTGTTTACTTTTCACTGACGTTAATTAACAATTTGTTTATATGGCTGTTAAATAAACTGTACTTTTGTCATATGGGATTCTCACAAGATTGATGCACTCGTCTACAGCTTATGCATGAAAAAAAGTACTGCTTTATGCCCTTGTTGCATAAATAAATATTTTAAAATGATTTAAAACCATTTTTTGGCAATTATTTAACAAATCCATTTTTTTCACGCTTCACGGCGTAGAAAAAACCGTTTTTTTATTCTTTCTTTTTTTGTGATCTTTTGAAGTATTGTAATAATTTTCAATTGTGATTAATTTTGAGAAAAAAACTATAAAAAATTTAAAATGATCTTAAATAGTTAAAAAAAATTATGTGTTAACACCACTGAAGAGTAGGAGAAAAATCTACATTCTAAAAAAAATTGTTCTATTACTCGATGCACTTAAACAGTCAAACGGTTCAATTTTCGACATTATTATTATTTTTTGGCGTTGTTATAAACATTTCCACTTGAAATTTGGTGTGATGATTTAATGGGCTTATTTAGCATATTTTTTTATTACATTTTGCAAAAAATCTCTTAATTTTAGAGCGAAATTCAAAAAACCAGGATATTCTAAGATCTCTAGAGGCTTTAAAATTAATCAAGAATATAGACGCTGCGTGAAGTCATTCACTCCTAGTTGGATTTTCATTACCCTTTTTTCGGCAATTTTATGCTGCATACTCCTATGTTAAAATACTCCAATAGTCCCCAAATCACCATCTCTGGCAGATTAGATAAATCTGATTTTAAATAGCTGGGCTTTAACAGTGTAAACTCAACTTCAAGACAGACTTTCGGTTTGAATGACAGCACTTTGAGCACATCGGTTCATGTTTAAAGCAGTATACTTCTGAAGCTACTTATCGGATCGACCTCAAATTTTCGGTATTATAATTATTCAGCGATTACTTTGCATAAACGTAATAAAAAGTGAAATATGAAATTTGACTAAGTGACCCCATTCCATTGGAAGCATGTTATCCTAAAGTTTTGTTAAAATATATACATTATTAATTAAGCTATCATAAATTGTTTAATAACTTAACAAATTAATCAAAACAGTTTGCATAGGTCTAGTTTTCTTCACAATTTAGTAAAGAATAATCTGTTTTTCTTTATTGCGATACAGGCTATATAACCAGATTTACTACACTATATATGAAATGGACTGATATTTGAATTTTTTTCACAGGTTGTGTAACTGATGTTCAAGTAGCAAATGTCGAAGAGTGACGAAGGCTGACCAAAGAACGGGTAAAAACAGAAACGACCCAAGAAATGCTACACTTATTGTAGATACTTAATTAACTTGAATATAGATTAGTTACACAAAAGACACTAGTATTAATGGGACCTCTCTCCTAAATCAACAGTTAATAAAATAAATTAAATGAAATTTTATCTCTACTAGGAATGCAAGGTGAGGTAGGTAGGTGGGTATAAATCATCAATATATCGTATAGCTGCTTTCTAAAGAACATATAGATGACAACATCGACGACAACGCCTAATGTCTGGTTTACCTACTGGGATATGCAGAGATTAAGATGGAATTGAAGCTCTTTACTTTGTTGATACTAATTAACTTAGTTTAAACTGGTATTCAATTCAATTATATTAACTCCAGTAAAGATTGGAGAATCTTTACTAAACCAATATATGTTGAAAAATCAGACAACCATATCATGCATTATATACATTTTATCTCTTTTCGATGTAGCATGTATTTATTTTATATACCTACCATAATGTTCAAAATGGCACCCTATAGTACTTTTTAAATATTGATACTAGAGAACTGGATTCTTGGAGTTAAATATATGAATATAAATTCCTCATAAATTGTCCAGAAAAATTGATATTCTTTAGGAAATAACAGGAGGAAGCATCAACTTTTATTTTTAAGTAGAATACCTCTGGAAATTTTTAGAAAGTTAGATAGTTTTATATTTTAAATATAACCATTTTTTACAAAAAGTTGTCATTCAAAATATAAAACTACTTGGCTCGCTAAATAAATAAATAAATAAATAAAACTGTCAACTTAGGTAATTTTCTAAATATAATTTTTTCTCCATAATTTATAAGGAACTTATATATCTAACTTCAAAAATCCAATTGTGTAGTATCAATATTTAAAAAGTGCTGGGATATGCTATTTTGAACATACGGTAGGTAGATAAAATGAATACATGCTACATCATAAAGAGATAAAAAGTATATATATTAGTTACGTAGCGTAAGGTCATTATCAAGTGGTTGAATATACATATATGCTACGTGATAAAGAGATAAAATTAGTTACGTATGCTTTACATAGCATAAGGTCATTATTAAGTGGTTGAATATACCTATACGCTACATCATAAAGAGATAAAAAAATTTACATATCAATTACATACATATGTTCCGTACCGTGGGGTCTTTACTATGTAAAAATCATATGCACATGTTGCTGACATGTCGCAGAGTATGCATATATAATTATGCGTCACATTTTACATAGCACGTCACTTCTGCTAAAGTTAGTTTACATAGCATTTACGTATATGCTATATATTTATGTTTGCTGGGGACTTTTAAATCCGACTACTAACTACTAGTCAGTATTGATACTAGATTCCTACTTCGTCGAGTCTTGGATGAATACATGGTGCTTTGATTCAAAACAACCGAAAAACAACTCTATTTTTAAATGGTAATGGCTTGGTGGATTGGTTTTTTAAATTTTACATTGAAACAAAATCATGTTCCTTCCTTTTATCCAAAGAATCGTTATTTTTAGGAATTCCATTTTTTTTATATCTATCTATATGTTTATATATGTTAGATCACTGTTCACGTGATTGACTTTTTAAAAACTTTTTATTTAGTTACATGAGGAATCAACGTTGATTCCTGAATAAAAGATACAATTTATGTATGATGCATTTAATATGAAGTGAGTATGATAACTGACGGTACAAATGCTCGTTAGTCTTATTTATAAGTTTTCAAATGATGTGTCAGCCAAAGTTGAACAAAGGAAATGCAAGCTAGCTAATCAGCATAATATTGTGAGAAGTTAAAATGAAACTTAATATCTAGATAAGCAATTCTCAAAGGAAGCTGTTATCTAATACTGTAATATGATACTATCTGTAATGTCGCTTTATATTTTGATGATTATACGCTATGTATAATTTTATATAACATATATTCATAATTTTTATTATTTTAATCCGGTCAAGTTAGCCCTAAAAATGGGAGTACCCTTGCATAAATTCCCAAGAAGCTGAAAATTTACATGAACGTTAGGGATACCATTATAATGAAGTTGTGAAAAGTTCCCATTGATCCCGTGTGTGCAAAAAATTTTATGCGAGGTCAAAGTTCGCAAAAATGGGTTTTTTGGATTTTTTAGCGAAACGGTTGGTTTTATGATAAAAATAGCTTAGACAAATTGTAGATCTTTCAATTCTCTACAAAAATGGTCCTTACACTTTTTTCCCTAAAATTCACCTTTTTTGAGAAAAAGCCATTCTAAAGTTATATTCTCCATAATATGCACACGTTTCCACGCCACCTACGAGGTAGTATACTTGGCACGTCTTTTTTAATGTGGTTTCCCCGGTAGGCCTACTCCACGGTCTTTTTATTGAAGTTTAATATAATATTAGGTCTTCTTATTCAACTTCTTCTTCTTCTCTTCCTCCACCTTCTTCTTCTTCTTCATATTCATCTTTCTGAGTTGACGTAAATTGTTCAAACAGCGATACATCAGTTGTTCCGTCGTTGATGTAAGGATCATCTTCTGTTGGAAATTCAGTATTTGAACACGACTGGCCTTGACAGCTGGTGCATGCTGGTGAACAAAGTAAGCCTACTTTTTTGCAGCCGCATTTCGAATTACACCCCTTTTTACAGTTGCAAAAAATAGTATTAAGGAGCTTTTCTGGTGCCGGTGGAAGTAGAGTGTGGATTGGTTCCAATACGTTAGTAATTAGCTTCTTTTGGGTCCAGTTGATTACCAAGCCACACTTGAACTTGGTAATATACTCGATAAAAATGTTGATGAGCAGAAGCCGAAGTTGGAGGAAGACAAGCTAAGACTAAGCCTTTTTTTATTACGTGTATGTTTTGCAAAAGATACGTAACGTAACTTATCTATGGAAGTAATTTTTTTTGGAGCTCCAGATACAGAAAAAAGAAAGCGAATTCCGTTGGTGATTAGAGTTTCTGGAGCAGAGTTCATATCTTCAAAAGCTTTTGCACATGTAATTAAATCTTGTTTTTCAAACAATTTGAAAACTGTTGTTTTACCTCTCCGGAACATTGCTGATGTTTTATCACAGCCAGTCATAGCATGTAAAAATAGAATATGATTTTTACATTTAGGATAAGCCGATAAACTCATATTTGAAAATATTTCCGATGTTGAGCCTTGCCTGGTTTTAAAAAATAAATGGTATTTTCAATTGGAGTTCGAGCGGTAAGTAATACCAACAGATCAACATCTTCACCAACAACAACACTGACATCAGTTGGATTGAATTGATTTATTGCAGTTTCTATAATGAGTACATCAGCGTCATTGTCAGCTTGCTTGACTAAAATATGTTCAGTGGTAAATTTTTCTTTTAGCATTGTAATCAACCGAGACTTATTATGAATGTTTGACAGAAATTGTTGTTGACTAGTTGGGACTGTCATAAATTGGTCAAAGAGAATATCAGAAGATGCCGATGTTTTTGCCACACGGCGACGTTGTTCTGCGGCTTTAATATTTTTTGTAGAATCGGTATAACCATCAAATACTACGGTTACTCTTTGACCAAAATGTCTGCGTATATACTGAACATATTTATCTGAGATGTAGCTGAATGTGTCTTCTCGATCCCAGACCACACGGTGCAATAAATATTCTCCATCGATAGTATATGTAGCATTTACGTTGTCAATATCAATGTTTACCTTTTTAAAACAATCATAAATGGCTGATTTTTGTGATTTTCACATTCCAAGCTCATCGAATAAGGACAACGGGTAGGGAGCCAATTCATATTCAAAACATTTGTAGATATTCATTGACATCTACGATTTAAATAATTACAATATAGTTGTTATGGAAATGAAGTCTAACTTATACAGGCAGATAGTATATGTACATTTTTTTTTGCACAGAATAGTACATAGGCAGCGTAGTCATGCATATTATGGAGGATATAACTTTAGAATGGCTTTTTCTCAAAAAAAGGTGAATTTTAGGAAAAAAAGTGTAAGGACCATTTTTGTAGAGAATTGAAAGATCTACAATTTTTATCATAAAACTAACCGGTTCGCTAAAAAATCCAAAAAAAAACCATTTAAGCGAACTTTGACCTTGCATACAATTTTTTGCACACACGGGATGAATGGGGACTTTTCACAACTTCATTATAATGGTATCCCTAACGTTCATGTAAATTTTCAGCTTCTTGGGAATTTATGCAAGGGTAAATGTCTATTTTGACCGGAGTATTTATTAAGAATGATATTTGTTTTGATTAAAACATTTTGTTTTCATACGTAGTTAAATTATATTTTTTATATACCTATATCCAGTCAATGAGTGCTCAAAGGAGAGGTGGAACATGCGAGACTTTTTGACTTCAGGACGTCATTAGGAGTAGTTAGGGTAAACATACTAAAAGTCCCCGCCCCTGGGAGGTGAGCTTACGGAAGGAGGAGGGGGGGGGAGGTTCCATTTTTGGGTTTTTCGATTATATCTCGGAAGCGGTGGACTCTAGAAAAAATATATTCTAAATAAAAATGAAAGCTAATTAAATTTCCCACAAAATTGTTTCCATAGACATTTGTCGAATTTCCAACGGTTTTCGAGATATACGTTATTGAAAATCGGTAATTTTCTAAAAAATCTTTTTTACCTAATTCTTTTTGTCAAACATTTGCTTCTAGTGCTTCCCACGATCGTTTCTCAGAAAAATTGTCAGAAACGAAGTTGTAGAGCATTAAATTTTCTTTAATTTGATATGCACTTAAAAAATGATTTTTTCGAAAATTATCGATTTTCAATAACGTATATCTCGAAAACCGTTGGAAATTCGACAAATATGTATGGAAACAATTTTATATGAAATTTAATTAGCTTTCATTTTTATTTAGAACATATTTTTTCTAGAGTCCATATTTCTGAGATATAATCGAAAAATCCAAAAATGGTACCTTCCTACCCCCCTCCCATCGTAAGCTCACCTCCCAGGGGCGGGGACTTTTAGTATGTTTACCTACTAACTACTCCTAACAAAGTCCTGAAGTCAAAAAGTCTCGCATATTCCATGCATTCTACAAAATATTCATTGACTGGACTAGTATAAAAATATGTTTATCGCAGAGTGACTATTATTCCATTATTCTATTCAAAATTCAAAGAACAGACTCAAATCCACCATATGCTTTAATCCGACCCGATGTGTAATTACCAGACCAAGGCACGCCAGCGCCACAGGTTCCTTTTTCGATTCTTGGCTTATAACTCGGAAACGATGCGTCGTATGGAAAAAGGTAATAATCTATGCGAAATTAAACGTAATTAAATTTTCCACAAGAATGTTTATATTCATTTTCTTCCTATGTGTTATAGTTTACGAGATACTCGCCAGCGAAAATCGATGATTAATAAAAAAAAATCAATTATGTACCTTGAATATTTCTATCAATGCGGTTTACCGTGGTCTGCTTATAAATCACAGTCACAAAACAATCTTTATTTTACAACACTTGACGAATTTACTAACGTAATATTTTGTCGAAATCTATACATTTCCTTAAATATACAGTGTGACTCACTTAAAATGAAGATACCCTTATAACTTTTTTTCTGTTTCCGATTTGAATCAAATTTTACTCAAGTATAGAACAAATTAGAATCTACTTATGACCAGAAAAACATTTGACTGCTACAAAGGCAAAGCCACCTGGGGTACCAAAATATGCTGAAAAAATAAAACAATTTGAATGTTATAAATTCTAAAAAATGCATCCGATCGGCGCCACAAACGTATATACATCAAAATTTGATTTGATTATTGATGGGGGATTTCTCATACATAAGCTCATCTGGCGAAGGGGATCCTCAGTTTCCGCAATTTGTGATGGCTACGTGAAATTCAAGATCCATCAATATGATTTTTAATCTTTTCCTCATATTTTGGTACCGCAGGTGGCTTTGCCTTTATAGCAGGTGAATGATTTTCTGGTCATAAGTAGATCCTAATTTGTTCTATACCTGAGTAAAATTTGATTCAAATCGGAAACAAAATGAAAAAGTTATAAGGGTATTTTCATTTTAAGTGAGTCACACTGTACATTTAAGGGTGGCGGTGCCGTGCTTAAGAAAATGATTTCGTAGTTCGAGAATTTCTCCTATATTTCTGAATGGATTAAAAAAATTCTTTGATAAGCTTCTAGAGAAAACTTGATAGAATGATACCAGACTATGGAAATCAACAAGAAACATTTTTTTTGATTTTCGCACGAGATATTTTTTTTCCTTTTTTAGTTTTCAATAGCCCGTACCATTCTATAAAGTTGTCTCTAAAAGTCCATCAAAAAATTTTTCTAATCGATTCAGGGATGTAGGAGAAATGTATAGATTTCGACAAAATATTACGTTAGTAAATACGTCCAGTGATGTAAAATAAAGATTGTTTTGTGACTGTGATTTATTAGCGGACAACGGTAAATCACTTTGATAAAAATATTCAAGGTACATAATTGATTTTTTTTTAATTAATTATCGATTTTCGCTGGCGAATATCTCGTAAACTATAACACATAGGAAGAAAATGAATACAAACATTCTTGTGGGAAATTTAATTACATTTAATTGTGCATAAATTACCTTTTTCCGTACGACGCATCGTTTCCGTGTTATAAGCGAAGAATCGATAAAAGGAACCTTTCCACACTCTTCTCCCCCTGAAACGGCGGGGCTAGGGGCAGGGACTTTTAGTATATTTACTAACTACCTCCAACACATTCCTGAAGAGAAAAATTCTCCCCTCCTCAATATTCTCTTTCATTGACTGGACTATAATAGCATCGGTCATTACACGAATTGCAAACAATATCTTTTATTTTTACACGCTATAACTGGATGCGATACAACTTCCGCACTTTTCAATTTCAATCGAGGTAAAAAGAAAGCTCTACTTGAAAATCGCCAAGATTTGTAGCGTTAAGCGGAAGTGTTTCAGCAGGAGAATTGTTCTCCCGAAGTTATTGTTAATAATGGAGTACATTTCTTATTGGCGATATATGGAGCTCCAGTTAAAGAAGTTTCACTTGATAACTATCGATACTTGAGCTTTGCTAAATCAATTAGGTTCAATAAAGCTGTAAAACTACAATCATTTCCACCGACAACTGAAGCCTCTCGACAGCATCTATTTCGGGTTTATTATAAAGTAAAAACTTAGTTGGGAAATTAACTAAATCCTGAACAGTGGGGGTGGGTCATGAAAGATCATGTTTTAGAGCCTGTTATGACGTTACTGCTACCTGTGCCCTATGAACTCCTCCATATGATCTTCTACAATTGCACAAAAGGTTGTGGGAACAACTGCGGTTGCATAAAAAATGGTTTGCCATGCTCCGCTGTTTGTGGACACTGAAATGGTCAATCTTGTCCCACTGATGATTCGGCAGATACGTCTGAAGATACCAACCCGCAAGATTTTGAATGCGAAGGAACAAACCTTTTTGTGGAAATTGATGATGGTGACACTAAAGCAAACGTAGAAGAGGAATTATTGCTCCCGGTAGAAGAGGATGAAGAAGAGGAGTGTTCATTTTCCACCTATTTTGACTAACATATAGATTAGGCCTATTGGGGAAACGATGTAAAAAAAATGCGCCTTACATTCTACCTCGAAGGTGGTGGGGAAACGAATGCACCACTATTGCAGCACTATTTCATCATGTTGACTCTTTGTGCGGCGTATAACGTAGAAACGGTAGCTCCTACGTGGAAAATGTAAAGAATCTTTTTTATAGAGAATTTCCTTATCGACAATATTTATATCTTTGACCTCCGTATAACTTTTGAAGCGTACATGATATCGATGGGGACTTGTTACACATTGTAACGGTTAAATAAAGGTGTATGCAAAAATTCAGCTTGCTGAGAATTTTTGAGAAGTGAAACCTTTAAGTTACTGCTAGAAAGTGTTTTAAGGGCGGGCAAATAATTTTTCAGTGGGGGGCCCGTGGGCCAAAAATTTTTTGATAAGCGGGGGGGAGAAATCCAAGAAAAATTTTTTGTTGGGCGGGAAGGGCTAAGATAATTGAAATATCCCCCCTTGCGATCACCGAAGGTCGGGCGAAAATTATTCCAGGACGGGCGCCGCCCATCCTGCCCCCCCCCCCCCCCCTAGCCACAGGCCTGTACATATGATAGTTTGCGATATAAAAAAACAATTAAAAAGTGTCAGCTGATAATACCATGGGACAAAACCTGTCAGCTAGGCCTTTTAATGTACCGCAGCGTCCAGGTGCTCACCGCGCGCGGTATCTTTAATGCCCCAGTTAACCTATGAGATTTGAAAGAAAATCATATTTGTATGAAATATTAAACATACATATTAGAGAATAATGAGAATCAATATAAAAATCTTAATATTTCTATTATTTTGGTACATTCAATACGAATAAAACAAATCAATTCTCATCTGAATCACTCTCACTGCTGTATTCTAAATTATCTTCCTCTTCGGAAGTGCTATCTGAATGATCTTCCAAATCTAGGTTTTCCTCAGATTCTCGAGCGTCATCGTTCTCATTTTCGTCTTCACAAATATCTGCCGAAAAATATTAAAAATCATTGAAGCGAATAAAAGAGAATTAAAAAAGAAAATAATTATATGCATAGAATACCTAGAATTTCCTCGCTCTCATTTATGATATTTTCAATTTTCGGTAATTGATTGAAAGCACTTGAAAATATACTTCTCATCATGTTCTTCCCATCCATAATGAGTTGGCAAAGACAAACTTGACGTATTAAGATGTGCATGACTCCACAATTGAGCAATGTAAGAAGTTCGCAAACGATGCTGTTTCAATTCTGTCTTACATGGAGGTAACATAGATCCTTCGAAATTCTGGTAAATCTTCAAGACATCTTCTTTCTGATTGACATTATACGCCTTCATGAAAGTAGCTACGCGTACTAGATTAATATTTTTGATTCTTTTAGAACTGTACATATGACAAACAAATTCCTCCAGAATAGTAAAATTCTTCCAAGTTTTCAGGTGCGTGTTGAGAAATGTCAATGAAAGCCTGTATATACGACGGATATTTCCGTAATAATTCTAGCGGTTTCTTTTTCCCTTTTCTATAAAAAGCTCGAATGAAATCACAGCCGGTTAAGGCGTGAAAACCTGGGAGTGCTAGACACAACTGCTGACCTAATTTCTCATATATTTTATTAACGTCAACGACCTTGCTATCGATTACTTCGAATTTATAGCACAAGTCATAATTTATGTAAACAGTTTTTCCGGAGAAGAAAGGTGCCATGTAATCTTCTGCCCAATGATCCGAAATGGGGCATTGTCGTGAAGAGGGTAGTAAACCCCCTTCATATAACGGAAACTTGTTGTTTCAAATACAGAATATCGACATTTGAACATCGATAAATGTATTACTTATAAAATACTTTGTTACTATTTGTGCATAATATGATTATCTAATATTTCATACAAATATGATTTTCTTTCAAGTTTCATATGAGAAAAACGATATCAGCAGGCGTAAAATAGAGTATTTCATTAGTTTGTGTTGAGAGAAACTTGAAATTGATCATCAGGTGTTTAAAAAAAATGAAATAATACGTTAGCTGAGGCATTAAAGATACCGCGCGTGGTAAGCGCCTGGACGCTGCGGTACACTTAAAAGACCTAGCTGACCGGTTTTGACTCATGGTATTGTCAGTTTACACTTTTTAATTGTTTTTTTTATATCGTAAACTATCATATAAAGAAATTTCAGCTTTGTTGAAATAACTATAACTAATAATACAGTCTCTGCTAATAATAAATGTTCACGTGTTTTTCATACATATTGACTAGAGCAGCTGACAACCTTCGCTCCTTACCCTTTGCATCGGACACTTTTTTTTTCATTAATGGGTGATTACACCAAATTGGGACAATTTAATGTAACTGATCATTTTTAACAAAAGGAGTCAAATTTGTATTCCCCCCGGTCGATTTTAGTATTTATTGAATGCCCTTTATATATTACTGGTATTTTATTTTATAAAAAACTTAATCAGAATTCTGAAATTTATATCGAAAGTACATCGTATGGCATTACTGCATGGGGTTCTTCTAGTGAATGTACACGGATCTTCAGACTTCAAAAAAAAGCGATCAGAAATATAGTGGGTGCAAATGCCAGAGAAAATTGCAAAGAATACTTTAAGAGCCTAAATATTCTAACATTACCTTGTATCTTTATAATGAGTCTAGTAATCTATGCAAAAAATAATAGCTTTCAGATGATAAACCACTATCATTCATACTCTACAAGAAATTCTAATTTATTAGAGGTACCACTTCATCGAACAGCAACATTTGAGCGTAGTCCAAAGTTTTTAGCTATTAAAGCATTCAATAAACTTCCCGCTGAATACAAAACTTTAAATTTAAATTTATTTAAAAAACGCGTTAAAGAATTTTTAATTACCAAATGTTATTATTCTTTAAATGAATATCTTGATGATAGAATATAAAATTTGCAGTCTACTTATTCATTGACTTGCTCTGTATGTTATTTTTATTTCAGTCATCCATAGCCTGATTTTTGCTTTTTGTATTTTGTTTCAATCAATGCTAAATTTCCGTATCACTTCTAATTACTATGTATATTAATTACACACACCATGTTTAATGTTCCTTATTTTAACAAATTTTGATTGTATGTATGTATGTGTATATATGTGTGTATTTATGTTTATATGCGTATGTGTATGTATGTAATATATATTTTTTATGTCTTATGTATGTTACTTATACTCGTATGTTTTTTTTTTATTATTTTACAGTTTTATGACTTATCCTATATTATTTGTAATAATCTACTGGATGAATAAACGTTATTATTATTATTATTATTATTATTATTATTATTATTATTATTATAATGAACTCCATGGACTGTAACCGCCCGCATGTCCACGTGAATGATCTACCAAATTCAGAGATTTAATGCTAATAAATTTTATATTTCTAGAAAATAGGTACCAAAATACCCTAGGTATTTAACACGAACGTTTAAATTATTTAGAAAGTTCAATTTATACTTATACATCTCCTGTAACCGTCTAAGGCGTCAACTCCATGGACAATCAAATACGTGCAAATATTAAGGCAAGGTGACGCTAATATCGACAAATACCAACTGGGAAGAGATCATATAATGTCAGTCTTGGTTTAGCTGCTAGTGAGAATGCACGTTTCTATTACTTTAAAGTCCACCAGCTCCAAGAACATGGTGTGTATTGTTCGTGTTTTTTTGAACCATCAACTCCATGTATATTTCTTTGTAAGTGTATTTAAAATATTGTTAACCTTAGATGTATCAATGTTTAGAGTGCTGTTGTCCTATGGTCACAAAATTATTTACCTCAATTTTTAAACAACTCGCTCAAATCTAATTTTATCATATATCATCAACTTCATGGCCATCAACTCCATGGACTTCGTGGGTTCATGGAGTTGATCGCTCACCAAGGAGCTGAATTTATCTATGATATTTTTAATCTTCTTCAGGAAAAATGGCTGTACAGAGACAAAGTGAAAAGAGACGAATGCAGAAGCGGGATGCCAAGCGACAAAGGAGGGAAAGAATAAAAAATAACCCAGAAGAATATAAAAAAGCTAAAGAAAGGGAGCGATACCATAAGAGAAAGGAAGAAGGCAAAATAATATCCATTACAGGACTATCTTTGAGAAACAGACGAACTTTGAGAAGGCGTTGAAAATCTTCATCTGCTAAATACAGAAAGACGATAAAACAAACAAAAAATTTTTTGCTTAATAAATCCTTTAAAACCCGAAATCGATCTCAAACTGATATACCAATTAGTTTCTAATTACTTATAGAGCTTGTATACCAGACACTACAAAGATATAAAAAAGTAAATATTTTTTTGTTTCTTGAATCTGTTTTGCCCCAAGTTGCTGGAATTACCCTTATATTACATAAATAAACTGTAGTTTAGTAGCCTTGTTGGATTGACGCGAAAAACAAAATTATTTTATGATTTTCTGGTCATCCTAATTTGTTCTATACTTGAGTAAAATTTGATTCAAATCGGAAACAAAATGAAAAAGTTATAAGGGTATCTTCATTTTAAGTGAGTCACACTGTATATTTAAGGAAATGTATAGATTTCGACAAAATATTACGTTAGTAAATACGTCGAGTGTTGTAAAATAAACATTGTTTTATAACTATGATTTATTAGCAGACCACTAGACCAGTGCAAAACCGGTTTCCAGACGCCAACAGTCTGAAAAATTCTTAGCAGTATATGGATGGTGGGAAAGTTTAGGATTAATGATATGTAATTGGGGAAAAATCGATTGGACCACAACAGATAACCGGAAGTGGGGTGGGGGTGAGAAAAGGTGTATGTTTGGGGGTAAAACGTGGTTTTTTACGATTTCTGGCAAAAGTAGACCTCCTCGAAAAAAGTTTAATGTAAAAGTTGTAGATAATTAAGATATCTACAACTTTTATTTGAACCATTTTTTTACATAACCACGTTTTACCTCTAAACACACACCTTTTCGAACCCCCACCTCAATTCCGGTTATCTGTTGCGGTCCAATCGATTTTTCCTCAATTATATACCATTAATCCTAAATTTTCCCACCACCCATATACTGCTAAGAATTTTTTTGTATCAAAAACTATTGGCACTGGCCTACACGGTGAACCGCTTTGATAGAAATATTCAAGGTACATCATTGATTTTTTTTTATTTATCATCGATTTTCGCTGGCGAGTATCTCGTAAACTATAACACATAGAAAGAAAATGAATATAAACATTCCTGTGGATAATTTAATTACGTTTAATTTTGCATAGATCACCTTTTCCCATACGACGCATCGTTTCCGAGTTATAAGCGAAGAATCGAAAAAAGGAACCTTTCCACCCGCTCCCCCCTGAAGCGGCGGGGCTAGGGGCGGGGACTTTTAGTATGTTTACCTCCTGACTACCTCCAACACATCCCTGAAGAGAATAATTCTCCCCTCTAAAATGTTCTCTACAATCCCCTTTTGGGCCTTCATTGATTGGACTAAGAGACAGGGAAGTTTTTATAATTTTTTTTTAATTGTGGGTGTTACAGAGCTTAGAAGCATGTTTGCCGAATTGAATTTAAAAAAAAAATTATTCAACTGGTCCCTGCGAAGAGGTGATTTATCTTCAAAATAAGGAATTGCATTTCTAGAAATATAAAAAACTCCCAAAATTATTTTTTTCAATTTGACCACAGATCATAACCGTTGATAAAACCAAAAGTGCACATCCCGCAAGTTGCTTTACCCAATAGGCAATATCCCTGATTGCCATAAAAAATCATTTCAATCATAACAAACTATTGCTTGATATACATTCGCAAGAAAACCAGCTTTATTGACTGACTTAAGTCGGCGCTAGTGCATTTATTGTAAGTTTCCTTAAAATGTCCATAAAATTGGGATTTAGTGACTGTACAAGACCCAAAGGCTTCAAAATTTATTATGACATCGGCCACCCCCCATTACCACCCCCACCCCATTATTAAGAGAATAAAAAAATAAATTTGAGATTTAGTGAGTGTACAAGAACCAATGGCCTACCAAATTTTTTTTGGCATCAGCCACCTCAACTACCATACCCACCGAAAATTTGGATGTGGAAATAGTGATTCCTTAGCAGCGGTTTTTTAAATTGAATACTTACAATAGTTTGCTCTACTTATTCCTGTTCCTGATATAGGCATCATGAGTATTCGGCCATCCATCTTGTATTTGCAGATTACTTGTAAATGTGGTATCCATATTTTTAATCTCAACTTATCGTTTTCTAAATCTATCCTGAAAAATTGAAAGAAGCACTCATAAATAAGGAAGGTAACTGTGGGGGCAATTGAAATTTGTGGTTTAATTGATACTTTAAACGTGCGAGGTATATTGTCAAACAATATTTTAAGATATATGGATAATTTGAATTAAAATCCCAGGCAATTTAAACGAAATCCAGAAAAAAAAATTGTAAATCTGTAAATTGATGGAAATGTGGTATTTAATATGCCAAACAACATACTAAGTCCTAGGATGTCGGCCTCATCGTGTTTCACGTGCAAAAAAAGTATACATGCAGATATTATATGGAGTTTAAATAATAAAGTTTTATTTCAGTATTGGGACTCGACTCGAACAAATCCATCGGAGTGGAACATTATTTTTTTAAAGAATGAAAAAATATAAAACAAAATATAATAGAATATAATAAAACAAACAATAGTATAAGAAAATAAGCATTTCTTTCAGTGGGCCTATGCTCGCGACTGCAAACGGACGAATCCGCAAGAATTTTTCGGGATGGTCAGCCGGGAACCGGATATGTACGCACGACAAGAGGCGCACTTAATTACTGGAAACATACGTATCCGCTTATTACACATTATTGGTTAGACCATTTTCTTACTCCTCCCACCGTTTGTTCAATTTTTTTTTTTAGTTGTTGATACCTATTTTATATATTTATATTTTATGTTTGGTAAATACAAGTTTTACTTCTATTATTAGCATTTTTTATTGACATTTCCCCTAAATTCATAAAAATGTTGAGTTGGGAGCCGTATATATGTGAAAAAATCCTTATAGTTCGCGGCTGCAAACGGACAAATCCGCAAGCGCAGTCCGCTGCCATCTGTGCAGCGTGGCGTGCTAAAACCATTGCCGTCCTGAAAGGGTTAATAGATAGAGACTACTTAGATTTTTAACATCTGCATCATTTTATTCATTCTCTGTTGATAAGAAATATTTCATGACCTGTGAAGTGACCACTAATATAAAAAATCACTGTTACCGTCTAGTACTAAAGTTAGTACAAAGCGGTGACGTGATCGCGATTATCCGTTACCTCGATTCGGCTATCGATACTTATCAATACGGCTTTCAACCACATGTGTCTACATGCAATTACATGCGAATAAGCGATTTCGTTCCTCACACTTCAATGTACTCCATCTCCATCTGTTATTAAATGCCAATTAACTTAATTGATTTTGTGATGTATGAAGAAAATTATAGTTTAAAAATCTATAAAACACGCTTTTATGAGTGGCGCACTACGGTTTTTCGCCTTTCACATTCAAATGAGTAGTTAGAAATTTGTTTTAATATGTTTATTTCATGGCCTCATAACGCCATAATCTCATATCACTGTAACTCCATAACTCTACAACTCCATAACACTGCGAAGGGCGAAAAACCGGTTCTTACGGATGTCTCTTGAGGTTAGAGATGAAAAATGAGCCAATCTGACAATTCTGACTTCGGATTCGGATTCAGCAAGTCAAAATACATAGGAATACCTGATCTGCCGGATAGATCACATTTTTGTTTTATTTTAGAGGTGTTTTTTGGGGGTGAAAGACTGGCCAATCTGAAAATTGACTTCGGATTCGGATTCAGCGGGTCAAAATACATAAGAATACACTAGTCTAGTCCGTAGGACAGACCACTTTTTTTGTGGGGTTGTGTTATTATAAACTTAACAGCGGCACACTTTCTCAGCCGTAGCTGGAAACTATTCACCGAATCCATCGCACGCGATTGAGATTCGGCTCTCTGTTGGAGCCCGTTTTAGGTTTCTGGACCCTTCAGGTGACGTTGGTGATGTCCACTCCAACAGCTCAGAGTCCAGACCACAACAAGAGATCACAGAGACTCCTACTCCAAGACTTTTCTTAAAATCTGCGCCGTTCCCAAAAGTACGATCTACTGCAATTTTTGTGCGCTCGGTTGACCGGCCATGGCTCTTCTTGACAGTTACAAGGGCTCCTAAAATTACTGGTACGACTGTGGTCTTTGCATTCCATACTCTGCCAACTTCTATTTGGAGGTTTTTGTACTTGCTCAACTTCTCCGTTTTCTTAAACATCACACTGGTGTTATTCGAGATGGATACATCGATCAGCAAACAGGATTTTTCCTTTTTATTATGTACGACGATGTCTTGTCGATTCGCGCGAATTTCTCTGTCAGTTATAATCGGTAAATCCCACATAATTTTGACGTCGTTGGTATTGACAACTTTCGTAATATTTTTGCGGTACTGGTGTACCGAAGTGTCTGCACATGACTAAGTGGAGATACATGGCCACTCCGCTGTGTGTGAGTGTACTCTGATGGTGCCAGAGTAGTACTTTCCGCCACCACACGGGGCTGATAGCGGACTGAAAAAGCGACAAAAATGTTTCAAAAAATTTTTTTAAGGTACAACCACATGGGACCTTCACAGAATAATAGATTAGGCCCTTGCATATCTCAAATGCCCAATTACAACATTTTTTGGTAGCTCCAACTTTTTTTATTATGAAAAATGTCATAAATCTGTCCAAATTAATTTTTCCTACTTTTTCACACATCTCTCACGATATCTCCGGAACCAGTTGAGATAATCAAGATTTTTTTTTAGTCGATAAAGGAAACGTGGGCGGACATCATTGAATTAATTTAGTCTTTATGGAGAATCTAGTTTTTTGTAAAATTAGGTAAAACTTTAACATTCGTTTTTCCGGCAGCACTTTTTTCAGTAAGCGAAAAACTTTTTTATTTTAAGGAATTTTGCCACAGTGTAAGCATATGAAATGAAGCTAACACATCAAGGAAGTTTTTGAAAAAAAACGCAGTACTCTACGACTTATAAATTTCAAATTCTTATTATTTGAAATTAAGTTTCTGCGGGCAGGATACTTCATGAAGTCTCGCTCTACCGGTTCTACTGTGCTTTAATCAGTTTGCTAGTGTTATGGGTACATACTGTAAAATATTATTTTTGACATATCTTTAATATAAATTTTATTTTCATAAGCATTTAGAAGGTTTTACTTATCATTATTTACATTGCACATTATTTAAATTCCATTATAGTTATACATTACTTAATATTGGAATTTAAAAAATACGAGATAGTTATTTATTTTAAAATACAAATTTAAAACTTGATATAAAAATATTTTAAAAATCCTCAACGTCGGAATCTAAAAAAAAGCAGTAGACTTATTTTGACAAGATTTGATATTTCGTTTGCCTATTTACCTACAATAACAGCTTTTGTGATATTTAAGATCATAGGCAAAGAGATCTTCGTGACCGGCTAATTTACAAACCATATATTTTGTCGCTTTTGGGCAGCTTCGATTATTTTAGAGTACGTGTTTTTCCCAGTCCCTAAATAAGAATAAAAGTTTTAATAATAGCGCTATACATTATTACTAAAGAGAGTTTAGCAAATTATAAGATATCAATGCCATCAAAAAATGCGCTTTAATTAGAAAAAAAAAATGTAATAAGGGAAAAAGTATTTTTTTGCTTAAATAGTGATGTGTGATGTCAAATAATATTATTCAGTATTTTCAGTAAATAATTCATCACTATAAATACATAAAATAGTGAGATTTTTTCCGCAGACGTAACTCGATTTCTCTCTATTTTTCAAATAAGTCCTATATATTAATAAGTCCTATATTTAAATAAGTCCTATATTTATATAAATGGTATTGTAGTGTATCGGAATTATTTGTATTTAACGTTGATGAGTCATAAAGTATTACCGAATACCAGGTGGCGCTCTGCAGCTCACGGCCGGAGGAGACGGCAGTTTATATCGAACAGCGGTACGAGTAGATAGGTGGTGTGAAGTGTCTTATTCTAACAGTATAAGCGAAGCGAGACATAATCGGGCATATTACAAGTGGCGACGACGATAAATTTAACAATAGAATTTCAAAGCAAGTCCCTCAAAATAATAATAATAATAAAAATAATAATAATAATATGAGTATGTAACGACAGTTGGGTGGGGTGGATTCCCTGCAACTGAAGTAAATAACCGGCAAACATGTCGAGAAAAATAAAGAACTAATAATAATAATAATAGTAAAAAAAAAGTAATAATAATAAATAAATAGAACTTGCGGCGGAAATAAAACAAATGTGGAAGGTAGATGGAGTTGACATACGACCGGTCATAATATCCACAACAGGAATAATACCGCGAAGCACAGTGAAACAAACAGAAGAATTCGATATAAAATATTCAACATCTAATTTCAAAAAAACTGTTTGCTAGACGCATGTCACACATGTAAGACGTTTTCTATTAATTTCAAATTAATATGCAGAAAGGCTTGACAATTGTCAGTCTGAAGCAACCTACTATTAGAAAGACTACCGTTGAAAAACGAGACTGCGGAAATAATAATAATTAAATAATAATAATAATATCGTAAAAAGAAGTCATGCCGTATTACAACTACATACCGGAAGCCTTCCTAGAGAACGAGTCAATAAAAATATACTGGGACACAGGAATTGTAATGGATAAAGAAATCAGACATAAAAAACCTTAATCCTAAACAAAAAGGATAAATGGGCACACATTATAGATGTTACAATTCCCCTGGATGGAAATGTAAGAAAAGCCAGGACCGAGAAGATAAGTAAGTACCAAGACCTAGCAGATGAACTGTAAGCTATTTACTTACTTGAAAGGGCTATCATAATACCCATAGTAACATCCGCTAATGGGTTGATAGATAAAGAGCTGCCTAGAGCTCTAAATCGACTGGGAATATCTTACTATAAAAGAGTGTTAGCACTCGCGGAAAGACTACAATACTAGCTACTTGTAGCACGGTTCGAAGGGTGTTGGCCCATGAGCAAACCGCTGGTCGTTCAGACCCCGGTTGACCATGAACCACGATATAAAACATTTAGTTGAGAAAGAAAAATAGAGTACACTATATACGTCAGATCATGGTGATCGTAAAATCTATAAATTTTAAACTCTTATTTAATACATTGCGTATGGAAGATCATAGATCTCATATAGAAAATCAAGAGTACCTATATTGTGTACCTAAGGTCATGGTGATCGGTGAAATGTATTAAGGAATTCTTAAATTCTAACTCGTACATTCTGTATGAAAGATCATAGTGATCATATAGAAAATTAAGGGTACATTGTGTCAAGGATCATGGTGATCTGGGAAAATATTAAAGAACTTGTAAATTCAAAATTTGCACATTATGTGTGAAAGATTATAGTGATCATATAGAAAAGGAATAATATCAATAATAATACAATAATACATTGTGTACCTTAGATCATTGTGATCGCAACACAAAAGAAAAATACCAAAGTATATTGTGTACCTTAGATCATTGTGATCGAAAAACAAAGGAAGAGTATCAGAGTACATTGTGTACCTTAGATCATTGTGATCGCAAAATAAAAGTTTTTTAAATCTCAATTCGCACCGTCTGTTTGAGAAATCATGTTTATAACGGAAGAAAATCCCCTTCTAAATATTATTTAACACGTATTTGTTGTACGGAACTAAAAGGAAATGGAGTAATTTTCTTTGATATGGTATAATATATTAGAAACTAAAGAAAAAAAATAGAACAATGAATTGTAGAGTTATGGGATGCTACGTAATACTGGAAAAATTAAAAAATTAATTTCAAAAAATATATTTTAATGTTCTAATTATTGATGGAATACACGCCTCTGCTCTATTTTCTTTATTTGTATATATTTTGGTACCAGGACATAAATTAAACTTTTTGCCGAATGGAGAGATAACATCATTAGTTGAAAATAAATAATAAATTTTCTTTTCTTTACAAGTATTACATTGCCATAAGTGTACCAATACTATCTCAACATTAGGTACCGAGGAACGTCTTAGAATCTAAAAAAAAAAAAAAAAAAATTATATATATATATATATATATATATATATGTATATATATATATATATATATATATATATATATATATATATATATATATATATATTATTATGTCTCCCACTATTTTTGGGAAAAAACGATAATAAATTTTAAATTAGCATGAGTGTCCGTTCTTGCAGACTCACTCCTCTCAGGGTTAAAGTAGGTTCAAAAAAACAAATCAGGAATTTTACGATCAATAAAACACTGTAGTTGAGAATAGATTTGATTTTATTAAATTTTACTGGAATATGGTTGTTTTGCAAGAATTTTTACAGTGTTAAATTATACAAAAATGAATGTTGGGCGCCGTTTAAAACATATAATTATTTAAAAATCTGACATGAAATTAGTTTACAAAAAGGAAACTCTGATGTGGTTTTATTCTTACGTACTAGTGAGACTGTTTACCTTACATCCGATCGGTAGCTACCGCGCGACCGCAAATACCAAGACGTGGAGAGAAATCCGCTTCTAGTTGTCGTTGCTAAGTTGCCTGCAGTGTTGACAATCGACAGTACAGCTGATGTGATATGGACGATCCTTCTGTTTCGTTCTTGTTTTGTTACAAATAAAACTTCTCTGGATACTGGATTATTGTTGAAACGATGCACTATTTCGTTGCACTTAAATTTGTGTTGAGGTGAGTACCAAAATATATTTTCGAAGACGACTTTTACATATAGGGAAACTGCCCTTGTTTACAAATTACAATTTTACTAAATTTGAGATTTATTTTCTCAATTCTCGTTTTCATATAACCAAGGAAACTATTTTTGAGTCATTACAATACTCTTACTTTGATTTGAATACTAAATACATTTACTTTACTTCAAAATTTCAATTTTCTTCTTTTAAATATTTTTAGGTTATGTCTCCCGCTAAATTTTTACGTGCGGTTAGCTTCGTTGTTGAGTAATGACTGAATTGCAAATTCTGGCTTTCTATTGGGCCAAAATGAAGTATCTGACAGGATTTTACGTCTTGATTTTTTTGAAAGAGAAATTTAAATTATGAATTTACTTTTTCTAGCTTTGTGTTTTATTAAATGTTTATTTTACTACTTGAGTCTTATTTCTCATGCTTTTCTGAGTATTTTGATATGCAATACATATTGATTTGTGCCTCAATTGCAATTTTTCATGGTTATGTGAACTCGGACATATTTTAACAATTTCTAGCCTTAATACCTAATTTTAGCTACCAAACCAAATTCCTGCTTATAGTTTAAGATACATTTAACATTTATTAACACAATTTCAACACCTTACTCTATTATTCTTACTAATACTGAACTATGCATTTTAGCATGTCGTTTGAGGAGAAACTTGTCACCCCCTACAAAATACTACATGATGTGTTGGACAAAACTACACTAAATCTATGGACCTGGCCAAACTCTATAACAACAAAGTGAAATACTCTAAGAAAAAACCTTTTTACAAACTATTTTATACATTTTTAAGAAAAGTTCATCTGACAGCTATGTGATTTTCCCACTGTGGGCCCCATTTGAAGTTTAATTTAAGGGAACTTACGTCGTAGAGTAAGTATAAACCATATTGTTTCTGTTTTGACACATTTTATCCTATTACGATAGGTATTTTTATGAAATACCTGTGAAGTTTGGTTCCAAGCGTAACCTCCCGTTTAAACTTTTTGTTATTTTCTACCCTGCTTATGTAGTCCTTTTATTATAAGTTTGTGCTTGTTTAAGCTTACAAATTATCACCTTTTTAATTGTTTATTGTTAAATTTATGATTACACTTTTTATTTATTGATAAATTTTTATTGTTTTTAGGTTCAAACCACCCTCTCATGTGTGTCAAGAGTTCCTGTTGGTTTGCCACCGTTTGGCTTTGTACAAAAGTTTGTTTAAGCATCGTTGCACTTTATCGATACCTTGTTTTGGTCTTATTTACAAATAAAGTCTTTCAATGTACAGGTATGCACTATTTTCTTACTGCTAGATATAATAATAAATTTATTTACAATTCAAACACTTATTACTAAATTCAACTGCAGTGCTTTATTCTAACGACATAAACCTGCCTTCAGCATGTGATTGGAGTGCCTCTGCATCTCACAAGCACTCGTGCATAAAGTAACCACCATCAGTGGCGTTTCTGAGTTTAATTTGATATAGATTACTAATTTTGTTTGAAATGAATTGTTCCAATATATTATATTGTTTGGGGAGAATATTGCGACATTATATATATATATATATATATATATATATATATATATATATATATATATATATATATATATATATATATATATATATGTATATGTATATATATATATATGTATATATATATAGAGTAGGTAATAAATTAACCCCCAAATTTTGACAGCAGTTCCCATACTGTTATCAATACAAGTAAGGGAGACATCTATGTTAGAAATGACCTCGGAAATGACCAAATGGGACAAAATATTCGGAAAAATGTGGTCCACCTTAAAAAGATAGAAAAAAGACAGAAAAAAGAAAGAAGGAGAGAGGAGTGTAGGGTCCAGGACAGAGCTGAAGAGGACACCTTGACTGCACCTAACGAAGATGGAAAATAATACATTATGAGGTTACAAACTATAAAATGAAATCACATTAGAATAGGTGTTGTTTTATAAGTAGATTACGAAAACTACATAGGTACGTAGTTAAAAAAAAAAAAAAAATTATGAGGAAAAAGAGACGTAGTGTATCGGAATTATTTGTATCTAACGTTGATGAGTCATAAAGTATTACCGAATACCAGGTGGCGCTCTGCAGCTCACGGCCGGAGGAGACGGCAGTTTATATCGAATAGCAGTACGAGTAGATCGGTGGTGTGAAACTAAGTGAAGTGTGCATATTACAGGTATAAATTTTTAAAATAGTTTCAGATACTTCCCATTGTTTCAAGGAATACAACCATATACAGTCTTTATCACAAATTTTATATATAGTTAAATGTCATGAAATGAATGAAATCAGGAACTATTTTCACCGACAAACTACAAACTACAACATTCAAGTACAACAGAAATTTACAGTAAAAGAAATATATATATATATATATATATATATATATATATATATATATATATATATATATATATATATATTTTATATCACTTAGAACTTGATTTGCTTTTTAAAAACTTTTATTTTGGTTTTACACAATATTTTATATTATTATATTTGGTTAGATATAAATGTTACAATAGTTAATATGCTTGGTATAAAGATTAAATGTATACTGAACGCAAATGCGTCTGTTGGTCATATTTATAAGGTTTGATATCAACGTAGGCACAGCATTCTGGGAATTGTTGCCGTGCCAGCGTTTCACATGAGAAGTCTAGGAAGTTGTTATCGCTTAGGTGATAAATGTATCAAATTATATCACGTACCATGATAAGAATATAAAGTTACTTATTTAGATAAGATACTTAGATATTTGAATACATTGATGTGGTTTGTTTAGCATATAACAACTCCCTTTCTTTTTGAAAAGTCGGTGTTATTCACCGACTTTTTGGGAAAAATCGGTCATTTCTTCCTCTTCTGTAGGTAGATGAGGTCTTCTTCTCAGGAGGGTGCCAATTCTTTTCAGCATCTCATTAGGGGTGGCGTCCTTGGATTCCTTACAACCACAGCATCTTTTCCTGCATTTCCAGGCGATGAAGGCGGCTAGGAGACAGATGGACAGACCAATAACTGTATACAAGCTTAAAGAAAAATGTTTAGTTATAAATGGCTCGTTTATTAGTTTGTCTAAGTCTCTAGAGTATTGCTCGAGTTTGTGGTTGGCTATGTCTAGATTTTCGACATTTAGATGATCGAACTGGAGAGGTTCCAACTTGGGTAGCTGGAGTTTTTCGGGAATGTCACTACAACAGTCATAGGGTATAACCACTGGATGTGAATTGTCCGTAATGTTGATGGTATTGCGGCTTTCTGCTTGCACTTTTGTTATACCGACAAACGCGTAACAGTCCGGGTGGAGTTTTAATATAGAGTTCTTATTAACACTGGTGATTTTTGTGTCCATTTTATTACAGTTTATGGTGATGTGAATGGGTTCAGAGACAATTATTAACCACACATTGCCTTGTAGTTTCTGAACGTTATAACCTTGTCCATAGACGAGGGAACTTACACAGTTTTCGGGGATTTTTCTGAAGTTTTTCAGTAGCTGGGCTTCGCATGCTGCACTGCTGTCGATCGGGTAGGCGTAGAGGTCTGAGCATAGTTTCTTATGGGAATCTAGCTGTTTGCATGTGCTCAGGTCCTTGACGGGGATGTACATTAGTGAATCATCGTTACGCGCAATGAACTTTTGTGAGAATGACAAGACATGGTGAAGGCCAGTTCTGTTGTCTAGTATAGGAATAGGATACAAATGATACAGGGTATAGAGTTGCTGTTCTACTAGTGGTATTCTTAGAACGAAAACAAGATCTGATTTTGATTGAAAGGTTTCTAGTTCGATAATTTCTAGGTATTGGGGAATTTCTGAATATTTTACCGGTAGGGGTAGATTATTTTTTACTAAGTTTTGAGAGATTTCCTGAAGTGCAGTAATCAAACTTTCGGGTGAAATAATTGAAGAGTGTATTATTTTCAGACGAGCAAATGTGATCGCGTTCAAAATGTCATCAAGGTTGCTCTGGAGGTACAAGTAACTTTCAGTCAATTTTTCACATGTTTCGATAAATTTTAATTCGGCTTGAACCAGTGCAACTCTATCATTTACTTTATGCAATCCGATTTGAATCTTTTTCATATCCTCGTTAAACGTTACTATATTAATTTGCATATTTTGGATCGTTTCGTTAAACGTTTTTACGACGGTAGAGGTAACGGATATTTGATTTTTCAGGAGGTTTTCTATTTGATGTTGATCTTTGTTTAATTTGTTAATACTGTCTGTGAAGAATTGTCCATCTTCAGCATCTAGATTGCCGGTAATTGCTTTAAATATACTACCTGCTCCATTTAATATACCGCGCTTGAATCGTTTGGTGTTAACAAAGATTTCTTCAAATTTTACCTTAAGGGAATTTGATACTTGGTTTAGGAGTGTTATGTGTGTTTTGACTTTGACTAGGAATTCTTTCGTTTCGCGTGTATCGGGGGTGAATATATTGACAATTGATTCTAAAATTTTGTTGTTGTTGATAAAGGCTTCTTCGAGGCTTGATAGATTTTTATGGACTAGCAGAGTCCATTTATTATTGGAAATAATTATCCTCGTTTCGTCGTGGTAATAGACTCCGACGGTGTTATTGATGGGTGTTATTTGGTACTGGGACATGGCTGCTCCGATCAGCAAGGTGAACCTGTAAGGCAATTTAGGCTTCAATATATGGTTTTAACCTGTCAAAGTTAGCTTTAGTTTTTTGTTTTGTTTTTTTGTTAAGGAGGGTGGCTGAGTTTTTGTGAAGTTCCAAAATCTCAAATGGCCCGTTATATTTATTGCGTAACTTATCGGTGATTTGGGATTCTTTTAAATACACCTTTTGACCAATCTGATATTCGGGGGTTTCCTTTGAAACGTGGGCGTCGAACCGAATTTTCGCTTTTTGTTTTTGTGTTTCAGTTCTGGCGCGCGCGACTTTATAATAATAAGAGAGGCGATTATTTAAGTCTCTGACGTATTTCGTGACTAGTTCTTCCTGATTATATAGCGTTTCAGGTGGTCTACTGGACGTGTGTCCGAAAACTAACTCGTAGGGTGTAAATCCGTGAGTTTTATTAGTAGAGGTATTATAGCATATTATCGCGTAAGGTAATATGTTGAAGTGGTGTTCGTCAGGGTGTTCTGCCACGTGTGCTCGGATCATTTCCAACAAGGTAGCGTGGAACCTTTCTAAGGAACCATTAGATTGGGGGTGTCCGACACTAGACTGCGTTACTTTGATGTCATAGAGGAGACATAAATCTTTTAGGATGGCGTTATCGAATTCTCGGCCATAATCGCAATGGATTCGAAGGGGTGTTCCGAAGTGCTGGAAGTAAACGAGTAGGGTGTTTGCGATTGATTTTGCCGATTTATCTTTGATAGGATACGCTTGAGTGAATTTTGTAAGTTCGTCGCGTATAGTAAGTGCGTAATTTTTCGTTGGGACTTCTAGGACGTCTATGTTTATACGTTCAAACGGGGATTTAGGCGTCTCCGTAATTACGAGAGGGTTATCTAAATTTTTGCGACAGATTTTTGTTTCTTGGCAGATTTTGCAGGCTTTTATGAAATTTTCGACGTCTTTTGTCAATCCTTTCCAATTGTATTTCTCTCGAATACGACGAATAGTCTCATTTATTCCACGGTGGAGATGAGCTTTGCCAGTATGATGCTGGTCGATAATAATTGGGATTTCGTCGTCACTAGGTGTTCTAGTAACGTTTTGACATATTTTGAGTTTCACGTCTTTTTCCGATAAAAGAAATGACAAAATTTCAAGAATAGGGAGTTCGACATTGTTTTCGATACAATACGTTTTGGAGTCGTCGAACTCTTCACGACCTTTGTATAGGGAGATAAATAGATTTTGGATTACGGTTTCGGGGTCGTATGGTAGAGCCACGATAAAGTAATTTCTATGTCGCACCGACTTACTCGATAATTTATTTAATTCTAAATCTCGGAAGTCTGCGTTTTCTTCGAACAAATCTTCAAGGATTTTATAATGAAAATCTTTGAGATTGTTTTGTTGGAAAAAGGTCACTATATTTTTGTTGGTTTTGTCTAAGAGTTGCCCGTTCGAAAATTCGATTTTAGAATAATCGATAAGTGACTTCGTTTTATACAACCTTACGAAAGTTTCGAATTCGTTCAGGACATCTTCTTGTTCGTTTGTTTCCGTCGTGTCGCTTGTCGTGTCCTGACTATCAGGATCGGGTTCTATTGGAGTTGAGGGACTTTGAACGGGGTACGTTACTAGTTTTGATTCTGCTTGAAAGTTAGAGGAATCTTGGATGTGATTTATCTTTATGCGGGAAAGAGCGTCTGCATTTTTATTAATGCGGCCGGGTTTATATTCGATTTCGTATTCGTATTCTTCAAGCTTCAGTCGCCAACGTGCTAGGCGGCTACCGGGGTCTTTTATCGAAAAGAGCCACGTTAAAGGTCTATGATCAGTTATTAGTTTGAACTTTCGACCAAATATGTACGGACGGAAGTGTTTCACGGCCCATACTATAGCTAAAAGTTCACGCTCTATGGTTGAGTATTTGGTTTCGGCTTTACAGAGGGTCCTTGAGGCGAAAGCTATTGGTAAGTCTTTGCCAATGGGGCCTTGTGAGAGCACGGCGCCGATGGCGAATGCGCTTGCATCAGTGGTGAGTAGAAACGTTTCGTCGAAGTTTGGGTAGATAAGTACTGGCGTCGAAGTAAGGGCTTGTTTCAATTCCTCGAAGGATTTGTGACATTCTGAGTCGAAAGCAAAAGGGACATCCTTTTGTAACAATTTGGTGAGGGGCTTGGATAGTTTCGCGAAATTACTTATAAATCTGCGATAATAACCTGCCAACCCGAGGAAGGATTTGATTTCCTTCTGGTTAGTGGGTTGCGGAAAGTTTTGGATGCACTGTACCTTATCGGGGTTTGGTTTTACTCCTTCTTTAGTTATGAGGTGACCCAGATATGCGACTTCTTTACGAAGGAACTCGCATTTATCAGGTTGGATTTTTAAGTTAGCATTTCGAAGGCGTTTGAACACTTCTGTGAGACGAGAGATGTGTTCGTGAACTGTCGGGGAATATATAATAATATCATCCATATATACCAGACATCTCTCGTTCTGAATGCCCATGAGGATGTTGTCCATAACCCTTTGGAAGGTGGAAGGGGCGTTTTTAAGGCCGAAGGGCATACGAACGAATTCATAGTGCCCGTTGTCTACGCTAAATGCACTTTTCGGAATGTCTTTCGGGTCTATCTCGATCTGGTGGAACCCAGAGGCCAAGTCCAATGTTGTGAAGTACTGGCACTTGCCTAATTGATCCAGGAGATCTGAGATGTTGGGTAGAGGGTATTTATCTCCTACAGTTAACTCGTTGAGTTTTCTGTAGTCTACAACCACACGCCATTTCGGCTTACCCGAAGCATCAAGTTTCTTAGGGACAACCCACACTGGAGATGACCAGGGGGAGTTAGAGGGACGAATAATATTTTGTTCTAACATTTTGGATACCTGCGTTTTGACTTCTTCTTTGTGTATCTGAGGGTATCGGTACGATTTCGTGAATACTGGTTTCGCGTCATTGGTATCTATCGCGTGTTTAATTTCATTGGTGAAAGTTAGTTGGTCACCTTCAAGATAAAAAATGTCCGCATATTCTAGACAAAGTTGAGTTATTAGTTCATTTTCTTCCATGTTTAGGTGGTCTAGACGGAGTTGGTTTTTTATTTCATAATGTCTGTCTACGAAAGTTTGGGAGGTTTCTTCATCCATATAATTCAGTGAGAAATTTTGGATCGGTTCTAGTTTTAAATTTGAAAAATTAACGGTTTTGGGTACCGCGTTTACGTTTAATATAGAGGTAATAAATTCACCTTTATCGTCTATCTGAACTATCGCGTTAGGTAGTCTTACCTTGTCTACTTCGGTAGCTAGCAGTATAGCTTCTGTATTGGACAAGTGACATTTAAGTTTGGTAATTTGTTCTATACGTGGTTCAACTGAAATTATATTTGATATATTACGAGTGGTATCACGATTATCTGGATTTGGGTAATTTTGTATGTTTGGCAGACCCTGGTCCGTGACTTTGTGGATCGGGATTGTTTTGAAATTTGTTACAAGTTTTTTGTTTTTTATATCCACTATACAATTGTAATGTTCTAAGAAATCAGACCCTAGGAGTCCATCGAATTCTATGTCAAGATCACATACATAAATTTTAAATGGTTCATTGTTGTCAAACGGGATAAAGACGGCTTCGTTAATATTTATTTTTTGGTCAGTTATGCCTTGGATCGTAATGTTTTCCGGACATCTCCTACTATAATTTTCACAAATTTTGGGTTTGAATATGGATAGTCCTGCGCCCGTGTCTATTAATAATCTATGCGTGTTAGTAATGTCATAGATATAATACAAATTTTTGGATTTGACAGACAATAAGGGGCTTATAGGAACTGTTGTTCCGGGAAGTTGAGATTCGGGTTGAAATTGTCCAAGTTCATTTTGCCAAATTGGGTTTGCAATACTGTCATCTCGGGGTCTCCGGTTTTGTGATAAGGCGGGTCCGACTGGGCATGTGGGCCTGATCGAAAATCCCGATTATATACAGGTGTTGTATCGAAAGTGGGTTCGTCCGTGTAATAATTTTCGGAGGGACTATTAGCAGTATAATAGTCTTCGTTGCTGTTGTCGTATTCCGAAGTATTAGCTGTATAATAGTTCGGACTTGCGTAGGGGTTATTATCAGTATAATATCCCTCGTTAATATTTTCGTAAGGGTTATCGTGAACGTAATAACTTTGATTTTGTTGCTCTAGGTTTTCGGGTTCAGTATTTTGATTGAGATGAAGCGTTTTCCTATTTGAATTTGGTCTATAATAATTAGGGTTAGGTTGAATCGCAGGTGGTCTTGCATTATTGAAATTTGGGTTTGGTGCAATGACGGGTGGTCTTTGTTGCTGGAAGTTTTGTGAGCTTCCAGGATTTTGGTTATAATAGTTAGGTCTTTGTTGTTGGAAATTTTGCGAATTTCCAGGATTTTGATTATAGTAATTAGGCCTAGGATAGATTTGGGGAGTACCAAAATTTGGGGGTCGAGAACTTTGTTGTCTCTGACGACATTCATTAGCGACGTGTCCCGTACGTTTGCAAAATGAACAATGTCTTGCAGGTAAGGGGAAGTTTTGGTTACGCGTGGGAGTGATTGCACTATTGTTGCGATTGGTTTTTTGTGTTTCAAAGTAATTTAGTTGGAGTTCTTTTCGAACTCTCGTTATTGCTTTTAGCATATTCTCAGGGTCGCTTGCCCTAACAACATGCGCAAGTTTGGGTTCTAGTCCCGTGAGTAGGGTGTTCAAAACCATGCCCTCAGTTAATTGCGTTTGGGCTTGTTTTTGTGCCGCTGTTAACCGCTGTTTATGAACAGAAGCATGCATTTTTGCTTCGTGAGTTTGTAAGCGCGCAATAAACGTGAGCGGAGATTCACCGGGAAGTTGTCGCATTCTTTGCAAGTCTTGTATCAAGGAGGTTAGGTCTCTACTATCACCAAAATGATTCTCTAAAAGAGTCTTAATTTCTTCCCAATGAGTGGGATTTCTAGAGTTCACTAGTTCAGCTGCACGGCCTTTTAATTTGTTTTTTATATGAACAGTTAAAAGTACCACCTGGTTACCAATCGACATGCCATAAGCGGTTCTGCATGAATTTAGGAATGTATTTAAATTTATTTGATTACCGTCATATTCAGGAATAATTGAAAATATTTCGCTCAATTTATACGGTTCAACAGCGTCTGGTTGAGGTTGAGGTTGAGGTTGTGGCTCGTGCTGTTGTTGGTTTTGTTGTTGTTGTTGGTGAGCCATATTTCGAGTAGTTACTGGCATAAACTAATTTGAATTTGAAAACTTAGATTTATTTTACTTATAATAGCAATGGACAACAGAACTGTTCTTTCCACGGACAATACGCAAGAAATGATTATTATTTTAATTAAATTTGCACTAAAAACGAGATGATTCAATAAGTACTTACACGTAATAAATATTCATTTGTAGGTTCTTTCTTGATTTAGGGATTGGAATCCGCCGCCCGTCGTCAAAGGTCTCCTTGTTCCGGCGATCCTTTCCTGAAGTTAGGCCCTTTTTGGGGTGTTCCTTATTCTTCGGGGAGGTTTTCGTTGGTTAGGCTCTTCTTCCAGGCGTTATTACCAATCCTACCGACTGCGCCACTTTTATATCACTTAGAACTTGATTTGCTTTTTAAAAACTTTTATTTTGGTTTTACACAATATTTTATATTATTATATTTGGTTAGATATAAATGTTACAATAGTTAATATGCTTGGTATAAAGATTAAATGTATACTGAACGCAAATGCGTCTGTTGGTCATATTTATAAGGTTTGATATCAACGTAGGCACAGCATTCTGGGAATTGTTGCCGTGCCAGCGTTTCACATGAGAAGTCTAGGAAGTTGTTATCGCTTAGGTGATAAATGTATCAAATTATATCACGTACCATGATAAGAATATAAAGTTACTTATTTAGATAAGATACTTAGATATTTGAATACATTGATGTGGTTTGTTTAGCATATAACATATATATGTATATATATATATATATATATATATATATATATATATATATATATATATATATATATATATATATATCCCTGATTATGATTCCCTGGTTAATTCTGCATAAAAAAGGGCCTCTGCACAATTAGCCATATGGGAAGCCGTTTTCGAGTAACAGCGCTCTAAACGAAATATTGCGTATTCGTTTGCTAAATGCGCATTATTTATTTTTCAAAGTAGGCGTAAAACAATAACCTTTAATAATCGACAAAAGTTAACCAAGTCCCATAAAGTTGTCCCAAATCATTTCCGAGGTAATTAGTAAAAACACCTATTTTTGCGCCATCCCTAGAGGGCCATAGCTCCCTTAGGAAACATTTCCGGACACATGTTTATAGGAACTTTTCTTACTATTTTTGCATTTAGAATTAGCACCTAAAGGGGAAGGCGGGAGTTTCGGGACACCCTGTATATATATATATATATATATATATATATATATATATATATATATATATATATATATAAATTTCACTTTGACTTTTCTACTTAAAATGTTTTCCTCTTATTGCAAAATCTTTTCGGCACAAATGTCTCGCGTTTTTTCCGCGGCACATATAATTGTTTTTAATCCTTGCAATCTAGGATTTTGTGTCACTAATTTGTCATTTTCCTTCAAAGTTTGTCCACAGAATAAACATTCCATTTAATTGTTAAGCACTAAATAATACGTAAAACCTCAATAAAAACAAATGCATTCACATTACATAAAGAAAAGTTTGTTTCTATCTGGCATAATATAAGATTACTTGTATTGAGTAGTCCACACTTGCGGGCACCGCGGTGAGGCGCATCTAGGATCGAAAAACTCATAGCTTTAAATAACAAAATTTCAAAAATTATAAGTCGTAGAGACCTGGTTTTTGTTTGAAAAACTTATTTGACGTGTAGACTTTATTTCATACGCAGATGGTATGACAAAATTCCTTAAAATAAAAAAGTTTTTCCCTTACTGGAAAAAGTGCTGCAAGGAAAGTAAATGTTTAAGTTTTACCTCGTCTTACAGAAAAATTAGATTTTTCATAAAAACAAAATTAAAGCAGTAACCTTCGCCCACATTTCCTTTATCAATTAAAAAAAAATACATATAATTATCTCAATTGGTTCCGGAGATATCACGAGGGATGTGTGAAAAAGTAAGAAAAATTAATTTTGACAAATTTATGACATTTTTCGTCATAAAAAAAGTTTCACCTCCCAAAAAGATGTTGTAATTGGCCATTAAAGTTGGCCAAGGACCTAATCTATCATGCTGTGAAGGTCCCATGTGGTTGTACCTTAAAAATTCTTTTTTCAACAAGGAAGCTACATTTTCCCCATGATACAAAGAATACAAGATATGATTGATAGTGTGCCAAATTCGGTCCGGTTGGCGTAAGATGTCACGCGGTGATATCGGGATTGTAAATTACACAGGATTTGCTTCATGATACAAAGAATTTGTATCATGGATTTGCCTGAACTAATTGGAATTTTGAATAAATAGAGATTCTTAGTGTTCTTAGTAAGCATCGTTCTTTATAAATGAGCTTTATCTCCGCATAAATACGTTTTAAACATATTGTCACTTTTACATGATGCGAATGCACAACGCATTTTTATAACTAAAGGTTATTGTAAGAACACTAAAATAATCTAAAAAACAACTTCCACAGACGTCGGCAAACTCACTTTTACGAAGGAAGCGGGTAGAAAATTATCAGCGCGTGACGGACTTGGCTCCGCCCACATGGGCAATGTCATCTTTAATCTTCTTTGCATCATGCTTTTTCCCCGTTTTTACGGTGCACTATGATATGTTTTTCTGTTAGGCCGCACATCCTATACTTGCTGTCAACAGGATGTTTCAAGATCATCCTCTGGTGGTACTTGGTGTTTAGTGCTTAGCCCTGTGCTGCTATTGTTAAAACTCTTTATTTCCCCCTTCAAGCCTGAGCTGTTCAACCACCGTATAGACGCCTTTTTGTCTACTGCTGATCGGTCCAGATCGCAGAAGAATTTTCCATGCAACGGCTTTGCACAAAGTACTTCTATTTTCCTCTTTTCGATACTGGTTTTAATTTTCTTCTTGACTTCCCCGTCGGTGTTTTCGGCTTCCAAATATTCTTCCTGGATTTTCGCGCTTCTTTCTGGATGGAATAAAACTTCTTGACTTTATCATGCTCTTTAACTAGCTGTGTGAATTTGTCCTTCCCCTGTCGAATATACGCGCTCAGTCCCACGATGGATGACTCATAAGCAGATTTTAGCTCTATTAATACACGGTCGCCGTCCTTCCTCTTAACGTATAACCTGTGCACGTCTGCTTTTGGATGATGAATTCCGTCCATTGTTAAGATTTTCTTCGTCTTTCTCTCCATTTTCGCTATGTCGTTTCGAAGCCAATCGACAATTCCAAAGGTAACTACGGGAACAGCAATAGTGTATATTCCTGTGATTTTGTTCTTGGCGTTTAGCTCGGTTTTAAGAGCTTGTCTAATGCGACGGCAGTATTCCCTCGCAATCCTACTCTTCATCTCGTCGTTGTCGATTTCGACGCACTCTCATCACCTAGGTACTTATATGTTTCCCCAGACCCATGCTTCGTATTGCAGACTGATCACTCAGCACGATGTTCTGACTCTTCACATGTTTACCTCACTGGAGGACCACTGTGGCGGATTTGTCTAAGCCGAATTTCATCTTGATGTCATCACTGAAGGATTTATCGATATCCAGCTCTTGTTTTAGTTGACCTTCATTCTTAGCAAACAACTTCAGGTCGTCCATATAGAAGAGATGATTTACTCTATTGCTATCACTGATTTGAAAGCAAACTTTCTGTTTGTTTAGTTGGTTTGTGAGGGGGGTGAGTGCCACACAGAATAGTAAACACAAGAGAGAATCTCCCTGGAATATTCCTCTTTTAATTTGCATGTTCCTTGTTCTTATGTGACCTTTCGAGTGGTGGAGCCACATTCCATTTTCCATCTCTTCATTGTGGTTCCACGATGTCTGTTGTTGCTGGTGCACACACGGTAAGTTTTCAAGGATTCAACAATCCAAGTGTGAGGAACACTATCAAACGCCTTTTTGTAGTCTACCCATGCCGTGTAGAGATTTCTGTGCCGCTTCTTTCCAATCGATGTGATGGTATTACTCACTAGCAGCTGATTTTTACAGCCTCTGGAAGTCTTTATACAACCCTTCTGTTCTCTGGGACTTTAACAGGTGATTGTAGATTTTATTTCCTAGTGCGGTGGTGATGATTTTGTATGTCGTTGGTAGACAAGTTACTGGCCGATAGTTTTTAGAATTCTTAGCGTCCTTGCCATTATAAAGGAGGAAGCTGCTTCCTGCAGTTAGCCATTCGGAGGCTTCCTCGGGGTGCCATATGATCGTATTGACGACTGTTGTTAAGCTCTCATGCAGAGCACTCAGACGTTTTAACCAGAAGTGCTTTCCAATTGCGCGTCTGCTGAATTATTTCTACAACTTATTCTACTCTCAAGTTCAACCATGCATCGATTTCACTTCTTCGGTGCTCTCTACGCTCTTATTCTTATTCGATCCACAAAGCGTTCTCATTATGTCACTTCGTCTTCTAAGATTCCCGCTCTAAGAGTCCTCGACGTGTTCCTGTGAAGATGCTGACCCTACTTCAATCTGTTGGCCGTTCATTTGGCGATAGAATTTTTTGACGTTATCTTCAAAGAGCTTGTTGCTTGTTGGTTCCTTGGTTCTGGAGCATCTCTTCCTTCGGGAACGACATCCAACACATCTTCGTTGGATGTCGTATTATTATTACGATTATTATTATTGTTATTATTATTATTATTATCATTATTTTTTTGCTTAATGCCAGTCACCCTTTTCTGTGGCTCCGACACTCACAGAGGGGAGCTGGTAATACTGTTGCAGAATATCCCAGAAGAAAAAAATTATTAAAAAGACAATTAGAGCACAACTAAACATATTTAAAGGATCAGTGTTGAAGACTGGCACAAAAGGACTCATACACGTTCACGAAAAAGTAAGGCACACCACGTGGCGCCCAAAAATTTCACTTGATAAATATTTTGGGAGCCATTTTTTGTGGACAAGGAAAAAAATATATTATACTTTTTAAGAAGTACGCCAAAAGTGCACAATTCAATACGCCTGAATTTCACTTAGTAAATATTTTGTGGACAAGAAAAAAAAACTATATGCATATATATACCGGATGTCAACGGAATCATTATGCAAGCCATAGTTTCCAGGGTTTTCAAGATATGTCTTAAATTTGACGGGGGTAAATATATTCCAAAAGCGGACAATTTTTCATAATTTGACACTTTCTATCACTTCCGGTTTCCCCAGAAATGACCAACTTTGAAATTTTAAATAGAACATCCTTTTTACATTTTTGGATTCCGCAGATGATTTTAATTAAGCACGACTACGTATTTTTTTTAAATTTTTGAGATCACTTGATTTTTTTGGGCCATTTTTATTTCTGCATCTAGAATACAGTGAATGCACTCAAGTCAATCAAATAGACCAAAACAATATAAAAATTAATGTAAACGTGAAATTTTTCAAATTGGTTTAGTGGCTACGACAAGCCAAAATTTCCGAAGTCACTAATTTGTAATTATGTCAACTTTTTCAAATGGCAACATCTTTTAGACACCCAGTAATTGAATACTAATTTTCACGAAAAATCCATTATCCGAAAATCGGTTTGATATTAACCTAAATACACAAGTTCTTAGGTGGATAATAATTAAAATATCGAGAAAATACGCTTATCAAGTAAGTATGCCGTGGAGATTGAATAAAACTACATTCAAAACATTCATTTTTCAACAAAACAACGCTACAAATAAAAGTGTGCGGTGGAAACAAAAAGAAGTTTGGCACGCACATAATAATACCTGTGTATTATTAACTTAATATGTTTGCTCTTTATCTTTAAAGTTGTTGTTTGTTAATTATTGTTATTATTGTTTGGCATGTGTACAAGGGATGAAAAGTGGACATGTTATTAATTTTTGGAGAATGTCAGAAATGCCGCAGATCTAATGATTCCGTTGACACCAGGTACCTACATAAAAATTTTGTCTCTGGGCACCTAAAAAATTAAAGAAAAACTCTTTATTTCTGTTCAAGCTTTCGAGTCTTTATTGTCTCTTCATCAGGAACGTTACAATGAGCAAGATGCATGAATTTTAAAAATGCATTAATTTATTATTTTTTCATTATACATATTATATAAGCCGAGTATATAATAAAAGAAAACTATAAAAAAAGTTATTTTGTAAAAAAAAATCATTTTAAATTTCAAATTTTATCGGAACAAAACCACGTGACTATAAACGGTACTGATGTCATATGGCATAACGTTTTAGTTTCATCCATAGACCGCAGATTTCTAAATTCACCGGTGGAGCGCATCAGTAAGAAATAACATTATATGGTTGGCTAATTTGAAAAACACAGCCAATCAACTTCGTATTTTATCCACCCAGCGGTAAATTTAGAAAAGTACGGAGACGAGTGACAAGTTTGATAGCTTTGACAGTTTACATCTGCTAGTGCTGAAATATTAAATTGTGTGTTAATTAAATGTTAAATTTTAGTCTGCTGACCTTTAAATATAGATTTGTTTATTTTTGTAAAAATTATTAGTGTATTAATTTATCTAAGTGGTAAAAATGACGAACAGCGACTTTGTGCAAGCTCAAAGTGACAATTTGCCGAAAATCGACGTGTTTATGATGAGCAATTTTTTGGTAATAATACCGATTATATCAGTGCAGAAATTGGAGGTGGAAAAGCGACAAGGATGCATCATTCATTGTTCGTAACAATAAATTTGTTTACGCTCACTTTTATCCTTTTACTGCAGTTAGATTTAGATACCTAACCTCAGAATATGTAAACATAATGCATTATTTTAATATTTTTATCAACATTAACTATTGTTTTTCGTCTCAGATTATATAACTTTTTTATATTAAATAGTTTGCCACCACTAAGTACATAGACTAATTATCTGTTGAAAATAATACTAATAAACATTGCCAATGCTAAATGCCGGATGACGTCACACGCAAATGGCGGGAAACTTGCTTCGTTTGAACGTGTCTAAATTCTCAGCGAAACTAAATTATTTTTTTATTCTTTAATTCCGATAAAAAAAAAATAAAAAATACATAGAAAATAACGCTTTTTAGTGATCTATTATTCGGTGATGTCAAAAAAATTTATGCATTTTGCTCATTATGACATCAATTAACAAGATTTTTATAATAAAGGTTGTTGTTAAATACTTAAGAAAAAGTGAGGTTATAATAAAAAGTAGCACATATGCATAACAGGTCGATGCAGATCACTGGAATATCGACCACGACATCATCTTAAGTCAATACAATTAATACAAGTTAAAATGATTATTAAAAATAGACGATGTCACTAGATAAAATTAAGGTTTAAAATTGAATTGAAACTGGTATCCTGATGGGCCACCATCTTGCTAAACAAATTCTTTTCACCACCATTGCCAACTATGTGAGTATTGTTACCCTTCAAAATTAAAAGTAACTGGCTTGAACTTGTACCTGTTGTCCCATCAGGAGTTATTCCTACTGGGGAAAATCTATTATATTTATCTAGGTGTAACAAATAGGTGTAGATAATGTTAAGACCCTCGTCTTTTTTGCGTTTAATGTGTTATTAGTTTTGTAGATGTTTGTCATCTCTAAGAATTGTTTTTTTTTACGTTGGTTTTTGTGTCTCATATCACCTTATCATATGCAATACTATGATTTTGTTTAATAGCATGTTTAATCAATGTACATGCCTTTCTGTTGGTTCTTATATCACTTTTATGAGAAGTTATGCGGTCCTTAAGTAATCTACTGGTTTGTCCAACTGCGATTGTGAAAAACAATATATTGGACAAATTGGTATATTACTTAAGGACCGCATAACTTCTCATAAAAGTGATAAAAGAACCAAGAGAAAGACTTGTACATTGGCTAAACATGCTATTGAATAAAATCATAGTATTGGATATGATAGGGTGAGTATATTAGACACAGAAACCAACGCAGAAAAAAGACAATTCTTAGAGATGTCAAACATCTACAAGACTGATAACACATTAAACGTAAAAAAAGACATCGAATGTCTTAACATTATCTACACCTATTTGTTACACCCAGATAAATATAATAGATTTTTCCCAGTAGGAATAACTCCTGATGGGACAACAGGTGCAAGTTCAAGCCAGTTACTTTTAATTTTGAAAGGTAGCAATATCCACACAGTTTGCAATGATTGTGAGGTGGTGAGAAGAATTTGTTTAGTAAAATGGTGGCCGATCAGGACACCAGTCCCAATTCAATTTCAAATCTAATTTTATCTAGTGACATCGTCTATTTTTAATAATTATTTTAAACTTGTATTAATTGTATCGACTTTAGATGACGTAGGGGCCGGTATTCTAATGATCTGCATCGACCTGTTATACATATGTGCTACTTTTTATTATAACCTCACTTTTTTGTAAGTACTTAACAATCACAGTCATTAAACTATAACGGTTACCTCATCCAGTAGCTTCTAGACGAAGGAGCGCTCGGGGGGGGGGGGGGGGGGAACTTGGATCTAGCGCCTACGTCATGTAGCCACCGATATCTTTGTCTCTATCTTTTGCATGGGAATAGGATATATGTCTCTCTTGCACGCTTTATTTGTTTAATTATTCAGATCAAGGTCAAAATCTAGGTAGATCCAGAGCCGGCACTAGTTGCCGCGTGTCGTGTTTTCAATTTGTCTGGCATACTACAATGACAGTGTGTTTATTTTTATATTGTTTGTCGCACGTCGCACTGTCACTGTCTGGTGTAATAAACTAGTTAGCTGTCGTCCCAGTGTATACTATTCGTTTATATCAGTGTTTATTAATTGAGTGAGTGGCAAAATGTCTAGTGCCGGCCCTGGCTGGGTCTAGAGGCTACGTCATTTTCCCCCCCCGCGCGCTCCTTCGTCTATATACCGCTGGATGATGCAACCGTATAGTTTACTGACCGTGCTTAACAACAACCTTTATTATAGTCGGGGAGCCCTCCCTAGCTATACGTGCACCCCCCGCCCGATCCTTGAAAACAATGTTTTTCATAAAGATTGAAGCCTAAGGAACAACTTAAGATAGGTATGTTCTAAAAAAAAAACTGGCTGTACTTTCAAAATGGCGGCTATATGTTAAAAAAAACTGTTGCCAATGTTGTTTTTGTCATTTAACACAAAAACTAAAAAAGATGGACAAAAACTTTCTTCACAGAATACAACGTGCATAAAATTTTCTACAATTTTGTACCTATACAATATTTTGATAGGAGTTACCATTTTCCAGATAAATGAGTCCAAAATTAAGAAAACATGGAAATTCATATATGGGTAAATCACTTAAAAGAAATAACTGTGACAATTATTGTAAGGCGTATAATATAACTTTATATTAACATAAAAATTAAATAAAATAAACTGATAAAAATTAATAATAATAATAATATTATAATTTGCAGACATTTATCTCGAAAACGGTAACAGTGGTATCTGGAAAACGATAACTCGTATCCAAATATTGTATAGGAACAAAATTGTAGAAAATTTTATGCAGAAAGCTTTTCTCCATCTTTTTTAGTTTTTGTGTTAAATGACAAAAACAATATTTGCATTTTTTTTAAACGGACGCCATTTTGAAAGTACAGCCAGCTTTTTTTTTAGGACATGTCTTAAATTGTTCCTTAGGCTTTAATCTTTATGAAAAACATTGTCCTCAAGGGTCGGGGGCAGTTAGGGTGGGCCTCCGTAGTGTTACGTTTTATATTGAATCTTATTTTATCTTAAGAGCTGAATCATTTATCTGGAAAATGGTAACTCTAATGCAAATATTGTATAGGAACAAAATTGTAGAAAATTTTATGCACTTTATTTTTTGTACAGAAAGTTTTTCTCCATCTTTTTTAGTTTTTGTGTTAAATGACAAAAACAATATTTGCAATTTTTATTTTAACGGACGCCATTTTGAAAGTGCAGCCAATTTTTTTTTTAGGACATGTCTTAAATTGTTCCTTAGGCTTTAATCTTTATGAATAACTTTGTCCTAAAGGATCGGGGGGGGGGGGTGCACGGACACTTAGGGTGGGCTCCCGTAGTATTATAAAAATTTTGTTAATTGATGTAATCTTTGTAACGTTCCTGATGAAGAGACAATAGAAACTCGAAATGAGATTCTGCTGAAACGTCGTAGAGCTTATTGGCGTAACATATTTATTATTATTATTAAAATTCCAGGAATCCTATCATGTAATTCAATACTTCGTCAGTATTAGCTAGAAGAGTAGTTGTTTTGATTGGTCTTCCAATAATGAGTGTTTTAAAGTGTTTTTCTAAGTAGTATATTAGCGTGACCCGATTAAGGCACCAATATACAGAAAGTAGATAATTTCATATTAAATAAAAAAATGTGAATGATTAAATTTGAATAAATGATTTAAGTATTTTCAATATATTTTTGTTCTTTAAAATGCTAAGAATCCTATCATGTAATTCAATACTTCGTCAGTATTAGCTAGAAGAGTAGTTGTTTTGATTGATTCTCCAATAATGAATGTTTTAAAGTATTTACCTGACTAGTATAGTAGCGTGCCCAGATTAGGGCAACAATATACAGAAAATAGGTATTTTTATAATAAATAAAAAGTGTGTAAGTTGTGATTTGCATAATACCTGAATAATATTCTCTAACTATATTTATTATATTTATCAATATAAATTATAAATTTAGACGAATACTTTTTAAAATATTTCAAGAAGCTCCCCTGACTGTTTTTAACAATGGTTACAAAATTACCTGAGCAAGTCAAGTTCTTCGTTGTGTCTTAATAATCTGTATTAAGGTAGCTATTTTTTGACAGCCTCGGTCAACACTACGTTTAACATTAAAATTTTTGAAGCATTCAGGTAACTGAATCTAGGTAATCAATATATTTATTGGCACTTACTTTATATGTTTAATTACAAACTTTGAGGGACCATAGATATTGATATCTTTGTAAGTCGACTTCAAAGAGACTGCTCCTGATCCTTTATCTATTACCACTTCCGGGATATAGAGCGGCTCACAGCTGGGAATGTTGAATTCTGGTATTCCCTGTGTTAAAAGAGGTCCTAATTCTTCTATAGATTCCTTTATACACGTTTGTATATTCGGATCAGATCTCCGACATGTTTTAAAAGACGGGGCTGAAATAAATACAGATAATTATTTTTGTAACAGCGACTAGCCCATGTTGTTTCGCTCAACCACAATCTAGTCGTCTGCTACCGTCTCGGCAACACATTAAAGCTGTATGTATATAGTAGCGATAAGAAAAACTATCTATTACATAAAATGGATTTAGGACTACGCGGCCCATAAAGGCAATTCGTGTTGCGTACGACGGTGCCAAAAACCTAAAGATACTGCTACATTTTACTTCCACATCCACGTATAGAGCGGGAGCTAGGTGGCTTTTTCGGCACGTCATCGTTTTATTAACTTTGAGATATTTTTATGGTTTAATGGATGATAACGATTCATAAAATCAACTTCTGCTTGGGCACCTCCTGTCTGGTGCATCACGAACACATCTAAAAATCAGTGAAAATATGTCATCGTTACAAAGCTAATTTTTTTCGTGTGTACACATTTTATGTTTAGAATTAATAAAATAAGATCGCCAGAAAGTGTGGGCCGTCAGGAGGCGCAGCCAGAAAGGTAATAATACAATACATCTGAGCCACGGTAGGAAGTCAAGTTAGCCGAAAGTGTTAAATTCCTGTATATTTAAGAGCCTATGGTACTTTTGTTGACATTAAGAACTTTCTGGGGAGGCTATTCTATTGTTGGCGGAGCTTATATTTACATTTTAAAAAGGAGCCAGAACTTGTAACGATGAGTTTAGGGTTCTGAGATGAAATATGCGAAAAAAATCCAATTTTCTTTAAAATCCTAAACATTTTCTTTCTGGCTAGCCTTACTGATGGGAATTTCTTTCTGGGAATTTTTTCCTGTGTTCAAATCATTCAAATAAACTTGCTAAAAAATTAGCCTTGTAACGATGATATAATTTCACTGATTTTTATATCTTGAACCATGGCCAACTCGACGGGCTGACATATGCCAAAAGTCTATTTTGTCGTTATTTAAGTTCGATAGAATTAATCAACGCTTAGAAAATGCTTGTAACGATGAGTTTCCGAAAAAGCCACGTAGCTCCCGCACCAGTGTTGGAGTCGAACCAGAGTATGTTTTAAGTAATTTTCACTGGGCGGCACTAAAACTCGAAAATTATGTGTACTCAGGCCCGTAGTCAGGAATCGGAAATTTATTTTTTTCTCCAAATTGAAAAATTGGAGAACGGGGGGGAGAAAAATTAATTTTCAGCTTTTGTGCCGCCGGCACAACCGAGTGGCACTGGGCGGCACTAGTGCCGCCCAATTTATACCTTATTTTATGCTCTGAGTTGAACCGAAGCTAATGACAAATTTTAAAATATGATTTCCCACCGCTTTGAACTCAAACGACTTCATCATATTGTCGGTAAAAATGAAGGAAACGCAATTTACTTTCTCGCGAGTGCGTCACGTTGATAAAAGTTTTTGAATATGTTAAAAAATGTACAGTTACTTGTACTTGTACCAACAACAACAACAAGCATTTATTAATGTTTACAAGATACAATAATGCGCCATTCCGGAGTCCGGCCCGGATCCAGCCAGACAACCACAGCGAACATCGCCAGGGTGGGTGTTAGGCTGGGCGGGGAGGGTCCGGTTTGGCGGTGACGAAAATTAGTTGTGGGTTAAAACTCCTGCCTAATGGGGAAAGGCTTAAATTTTGATTGCTGGCACGGGAAAACAAAACTCAACGAAAAAATCTGTTTGAGACAATTCCACCCTGGTAGTCTTCCAGACACCAGGAAAGTCTCGTGGACAGTTAAAAGTGTGTAATGTTAGTGAAATTTTGGTTTGTAAAGAATTTATTGGTCGAGACTGAATTTAGAGACAAAAAAAATGGACAAGGGACAAAAAAGGTAAAAACAAATACAGGGAATAGAGATGTTGTAAGGTTTGATGAAGATTAAAGGTGGGGAAAGGAAAAGTTGTAGAGGAAAGTGTGGTTAGAGACGTTGCCGAAATATAGGCAACGCCTGGTATGGTAGGGGGTGTCGAATATTGAAAAGGATCGCATTATGCTGTCTGATTCGTGTTATGTTGCGGGTTAGCGGACTATCGCCCAGTTTGAATTGATAGAATTTTTGGGAGATTTCTTGGACGTAGTCTGCCAGTGGCGTTATGTCGTGGCAACGATTATATAAATCTCTGAGGGAGGTGTATCTACCCGAGATGAGGCGCATAAATTTGTGTTGGAGAACTCGGAGTTTTCTCATTGTCGTGGTCGGTATGTTGCACCACGTATGTGATGGCCGGCCTGATCACCATAGTATACAACAATTTTTTATTTGTCGTGTTGAGTCCGCTACCCCTTGCCAGGAGCGGATACAGACTCTCCTGGACATAGCGTAGACCTTGCGCACTGTCTCATTTATGTGAATGTTGAACGTCAGTCTCTGTACTTGTACCACATCCAGTGAAAGCATAGTAACGACAAAAAACATTTTGAAAATTTTTATTATTCAAATAGGCTTAGAATGTCATGAAATGTCGAAATTTTAAGATTGAGCGAAAAAAAATTCTGTCTGTCTGTAGGTCTGTCTGTCAGTCTGTCTGTCGGTCTGTCTGTAACTTTTTTTGTGCGCACGATTACTCTGGAACCATTTAAGACATTGACTTGAAATTTGGTACACGTGTGTACTTTAATGGGATCTGGAACCAAATTGTATTTTCATCTTACTCCTTCGAAGGACTGGGGGGGGGGGGTACATTGGGGTAAATGGGTAAATAGGTAAATCAAGCAGGTAAGAGTCCATAAAATTGGCATTTGGTATATGTAAGAGAAACCAAACCCAAAAATTTTTTGGCATTAGCCACCCCCATTACCACCTCCACCCCATTATTAAAGAGGATGAAAAAAATGTGATTTAGTGTGTGTGCAAGAACCAAAAACCTTAAAATATATTTTTTACTTCACCCACCCCCACTGCCACCCCCACTACCACCCCCTATCACCACCCCCACCCCACTATCGATGTAGGATATCGTTTTATGGGTTGTTGGAGCAGACGATTTCAAATATTACATTATTAGATTTCAATAAACAATTATTTCCACATACAAAATTGTTTCGTTGTGAGAGACTTGGATAGAAAATCTGGATGTGGAAGTAGTGATTCCTTGGGCAGCGGTTTTTTATAGTATAGCCTACCGGATAATTAGTTCCACATCCAGTAGAAGTATAGTAACGCAAAAAAATTGAACATTTTTATTGTTCAAATAGGCTTAGAATGTCAGGAAACGTCAAGATTTTAAGTTTGAGAAAAAAAAATCAGCCAATACATATTAAAATATCTCTATCTGTCAGTCTGTAACTTTCTTGTGTACGCACGATTACTTTGGGACCGTTCATGATATTGACTTGAGATTTGGTACACGTATGTATTTTAATAAGATCTGGAACTAGATTATATTTTGATCTTACTCCGTTGAAGGGTTGGGGGGTAAATTGTGGTAAATGGGGGATAAATAAATAGATCAAGCAAGTAAGAGTCCGTAAAATTGGCATTTAGTATATATATAAGAGAAGCTAAGGCCTCAAAAAATGTTTTTGCATTAACCACATCCCCATTATTAAAAGGTGTGAAAAAAATAAAATTGTGAATTTAGTGTCTATACAAGAACTAAAGGTCTTAATTTTTTTTCACTTCAACTACCCCCACTACCACACCCTACAACCACCCCCACCTCCACCCCTACTACCGAAGTGACACTATCGTTTTATAGGTTTTTGGGGTTGACGATTTCAAATATTGTTTTTTTTAATCGTCTTATTTATATCAATGTCCTGGCGGAGTTTAGCCGTAAGCAATTATTCTACCGCTCAATCTGAACACACAGACACACAGACACACAGACACACACACACACACGCGCACACACACACACGCACACACGCACACGCACACGCACGCACACGCGCGTAGACACATCACAACACTCATTCTCTGCGACGTTGCCATCTGCCGCAGCTGAGACTCGAACTCAGGAGAGGAGAGCGGCTAGGCCGTGTTGTCTCTTACACAACCGCAGTCTAGCCCACTGCTACCGTCTCGGCAACGCGTGAAAAATGCCACTACACATCCATACCCTAGCCAGGATTCGAACCCGGGACCACGTGGTCGTAAGCCTAACAAATTACTTATCAAATTACTTATTCTTTATTTTGTTTTGAGTAAGTTAACATGTCATGTGTATTTCATTTATTTCAGTTAACAATCAAACAAATAAATTAGCATTGCGTCACATAATCGCGTCTGGTCGCGCAGAGTGACACAACGGCCAGGTGTATCGGCAACAAAATCCAAGCTCATGTTATTATTATTTAGAACAACAGTTTAATCGTGTTTAATACTTTATATCAAGGAGATTTCATATCAAAAGTCGTTAGAAATTTGTAAGTAAAATGGGTGTAATATTTCTGATAATGCAGGGAAAATAAATATAAAAACCCTGCTTTAGGTGTAAGTTGATATAAAAATAATTATTTTCTTCAAGCGTATTAAAATGTTTAAATTATGTCACCAAAAACAGAAGTAGAAGTAGGACATTGTTTTACTAGTAACAAAATGTTAGTACCGAACGCCACCGTAGTGGACATTGTTTTACTAGTAACATAATGTTAGTTCTGAAGGCGCCACCGCAGTAGGTATTGTTTTACTAGTAACATAATATTAATACCGAAAGCCACCGGTGGCGCGCTATCCACTAGCCACTTGTCATATTGTGTCAACATGTAAGACTGTAGTTTGAATAGGCGTCTGAAAATAAGGAGTACGCCACCTGGTGGTCTATAGTCAAACTAATTATGGGCTTTTCTGTCATTGTCTCTTTAGTGTACGATGATATATCAACAATAAGTAAATGATAAACAGATGCTAAGTTATTAAAAATATGATAGCGTTTAAAGGGGCTACAATTTGCTGGAGCCAACCTAGTCGGTATCCTTTGTAGATTGCAGGGACAACTCGTAAAAGTTGAGTTGGCACGACAAAATGTTCAAAGCATACCCTCTTTGATGTAGACACCTTTAACCAGGCATTGAGAGGGAAAAAGCTGGTGCAAATAACCTTGGCCCGGGTAGCAATAATAATGTCCTAGACAATCACACATTGTAAGTGAAATTTTTGAAATAAGTAAATATATGTAATTCCAGTATATCTAAAAGTAATGTATACTATTGCACCATGCACTATTATGTTTTAACCCCTGAATATTTCTATTTCATATTTTACAAAATACTGTTTCATTTATTTTACTTAAAGAATTAATATATGTCTTTTCAGTTATATTCAATGTACCACTAATTTCATGGGTATTTGAATCTGAGACACTTGTTTGTAAACATAGAGCATACACATTTATTTATTAAGTTTTGTGTTGAATATGGGTTGTACCACACAAAATAATATATCCTGCATTTAAATCATATTCCCCTTCATACACACACTTAGAATTTTTACATTTTTAGTGCTTTACAAATGTTCCATACATTGCAATATGCTTAACCTAAATGTCATTCATGTTTCCTGAAAAAAAAAGTGATTTAAACTACAACTGGACATAAATTTAGAAATATTTAAATTTATTAATATTTAACTAGCCAGGCACCGTTTATGTCGAAGAAACTGTACTTTTCAAGGGAAAAACTAGATAACCTAAAAAATATATGAATTTTGCTGAATAATGCCATTAACATCTTACAAATCACTTACAACAAAATCTTACAAACCTTTAGATCATATATTATTAATGTTATTATTTTTAACGCCAAAAATAACAATAAACAGAAAAATATCAATATAAGTATTCTCCACACAAATAAATAAAAAGCCTATAATTAGTTCACGAGTTCTCCACTTCGGCGCTGGCATCTTAAATTCAGACGCCTATATTTGTACATTTATGATAAATAAATGAATTTTTGCATTTTAATATGCTTGAAGAAAAAATAGTATATATTACACGGAGTAGAACGCCTTTTTTTGTGTTTCGCCCAGTTTGCGGCTTCGGCTTCGCCTCAGCCGCAAATCCTGGGCTCAACACAAAAAAAGAGTGCGTTCTACTCCTAGTAATATAATATACTATTTGTCATGAAATGACAAATCCTTAGATGGTGTGTAGATTTCAGCGAGGAGGGGTCAAGGGGGATAGAGGTGATGATAGAGCGGTGAGGCGTTTTGAGAGAAGGTGTTTTTGAGGAGGATGTGTTTTTCAGGGGTGGAAGTAATGTCAGTCGAGTAAGGGAATGTCATAGATTGATAATCGTTTGTGAATTAATTTGTGAGTATGTGGTACGTTATCTGGTCTTCGTATGTTTGCGATATTTTGTGTCAACTGTCAGCTGTGAGTTTGTTAGTTTGTAGGTAAAAAATCTTTGTGATGTTTCGTCTATATAGTCTCGCATCATTTGCATCCCCGTAAGCCTATGCAGTTCAGCGATGGTGATATACCTTGGAGAGTGTTGCATAGGTTTTGTTTATAACCTTGGTTATATGGGGTGCAAAAGAAAGTCGAGTGTCGAGTGTTAGTTCTAGTACGTTAACCGTTTTTCGTTCAGTAATGTCATGGTTGTCTAGTTTTAGTTTTGTTATGGTCCATATATTTGTAAATTTTCTGTGGAAGGTTATGACCTCCGATATGGAGTGGTTGATCACAACCTTCCACAGTTTGTAGCCTAACACCTCAAATACTGCGCCACCGAGCCGATATTTGTAGGTCTTATTAAATTTCCATAAACAATTATTTCCACGTAGTGGAGTGCAAATATATTATCAACATGTTTTCGTTGTGAGAGACTTGGATAAAATTGGGATGCGGAAGTAGTGATTGCTTAGGCAGCAGTTTTTTTATTTGTATCGATAGAAAACTCTGGTGATGGCGGTTGTTGCCATACTATTTCCATGGGTGGAACAGGTCGCCACACTAAGCTTAATTGGTAAATTTTTGAAAAAAAAAAAATTAGTCTACCGGCTGAAACTATGAAATACTCAAAAATACTTGTGCCATATCGTTTAAGTGGATGAAAGAACCAGCGATACTCGTTGAGAGGTATGTTTTTTAATGCTTCGAACAAAATTATTTTTGCTGATTGGGACGCTATCAAAAGAGTTTAGATATGCTTATATAAATAAATTGATAAAGGCTATTGTAATTTTGCTGTTTCTATAGAATTTTGCATATTTTCGAGTTTGTAGAACGTTTTCCAAGGCATATTTTTGTCAAATATTCTTCTTTCAAACTTATTCAATAAGTTACTTTATATAGGAATTGGTAGGAAGGTAAATGAAGAGAGTGGAAAGGAGGGGAAAGGTGACGAAAAATTGTGGAAAACTCGGGAAAGGTGGTGAGAAGGTAGGCGAAAATAGTGAGGGTGTAGGAAGCGATGGGGAAGTGGCGATGAAAGTGATTGGAAGGTGGGGGAGAGACAGTGAAAAGTGGGAGAATTTAGCATGACATGACAAAATTAAATATTTTGTGCTCAAACTGATAAAGAGGAAACCAAGCTATATGTTTTGGTTTTCAATTATGAATAATTGGAGCTAAAATCTTGGTACTTAAATATTATTGTTGGTACAAATTTTCAAGATCCTATCTTTTTTGTTCGGTCAAATACTACCCCTTTATAAACAATTCGCCTTACACCGAACAGTTAACTGCAACAGATGGCTTGATGTTGCCATAGGGAAAATAATGGGCAACTATAATAATGCATCCCAGACAGCACACGGTTATCCTAAGGACATCCTATGGATATGAAGCTGGGATGTAGCAATATCCTGAGCATAATCAAAGATATATTTGGGATCCAGAAATGGCACTACGTTTCGTATCCTCAGAATATCACACGGACGGACTTTTGTATATCTTTAAGATATCTCTGGGACCTTTGTTACTTGTCAAAAGCAAGCTTGGCTATTTAATTTCTGGATTTAAATTATTGTCATTGCCAAAAGTAGGCATTAAGCATTACACGTTAGTGTAAAGCTTCTAAGGTCAAATTTTAACGCGTCACCGGGTAGGCGTATTCGAAGGCATTCTAGAAGATCAGTTTTACTCAAAATGGTAAATTTCTCTGGTGAAAATGTTCTATTTAATTGCCATTTATAGGCTTTCCATTTAATTTATTTATGGGATTTTAGAAGTTCACTAATTTGTGTGAGCATTTTTGGTTATTTTGAACGCCGTCCAATGTTCGTTTTGACGGATTTTTAAGAAATTGTAAGTAGCATTTTTTTTGTTAACCTATGGAGCACGTGTTTCAATACGCCGGCTTTGTCAAAATCTTCTATTTTACCTTGATAAGAGGTTATTGATGTCTTAAGTATTGCTGTTTTGTACCGTTCTTATCATAGTCTGGAAGGGCTGCCTTTCTGAATGCCAACACATTTAGATCATAACTTAAAGAAATGGGGTTCTACTTGAAAAATCACAGGGACAATGTCTATTTTTTCGAAATTTGTCAATAGAATGGTTTAAGATGTAAATGTTAATATGCTCGTATCTTCAAAACGATCACATTTATTATCGTAGAATTGGGGTGATGTAGAGGTGACTTTTTAGAACTTCGATATAAACGGTGCAGGAGGTTACCTAAGAAATCACTGTTCTAATGTAAACGGTGCAAGACGATACCCAGGAAATCACTGTTCAGTAATCTAAATAGCACAGACTGATCGAAAATTTGCTTTCAAAGTCGGCAGCTTTTACCCAATCATCGTGTGCTCCAAAGAATAGCAAACTGTAAGCATTTTATGCCAAAATAATATTTTTGCTACTATTAAATTAAATGCTCTGGTATAGTTTCAAGTAAACAATACTTGAATGGGCCTAAGCCTTATCAGCGGGTGCGCCTAAATAATGAATTGAGTGAACTGTATTTTATAGGTGCGAGATTTCCAAACAAAAGAAAAATAACTTAAGAATGTCGAAAACTTACCCACTTTCAGGATGTCTCGTGGTTTCACTGTTGATATCGGTAAGGTGGAAAGGATAGGAAATTAGGATGTAAAATTTCCGACACTTTAAATTATTATTGATTAAACTAATAACTAATAAATAAAAAAAGTATATTATAATTCACTTTTCTAGTTGATAACTATATGCGTTCGATAACTATATGCGTGAAGCCGCGTGCTATGCTATCTACTCTCTATTAATCACAATGTCTCGCACCCGGTGCTATCTTTCTTTACGCACCCTTTTTTGCTGGTGCTAAGACCTTGAAATTTTTATTAAGACTAACAAATATATAGAAAAATTAAAAATATTTAATTATACTACAATTAATATTAAGGCGCGTAACCATTCCCCCGGCCTTGAAAAATTATTTTCAAATATACCCTAAAGAAAAAAGTAAAATCTATTAAAAAAAAAGAACTAAGAAATTCTAAGAGAAAAAAAAATTACGTTTTACTGATTAGGCAAAGGGCACAACTTGACAATGGGTCTTTTGTAAGTCGTGTTTTTTGCTTTGACAAGGGCTACACGAACTACTCCATCTTTGCCTGGAAATACCTCTTCGATAACCCCTAACGGCCACTGAAGAGGGGGTATGTTTTCTTGCTGAATAAGAACCAGTGTCCCTTTAGTAACAGGACAAGCTGGACTGTTCCATTTTTGGCGACTTTGCAAACTGCTCAAGTATTCCAGACGCCACCGTTTCCAAAATGATTGTACTACCTGGTCAAGTAGTTGTTTACGCGAAAGCAAATTTTGTTTTGTTTCCGAGAAATCTAACGCTGGAAGTGATTTCAATGGAGTCAATGTAAGAAAATGTGCGGGGGTTAACGGCTCTGGTTCAGAGGGGTCACTACTCAACCAACACAATGGTCTAGAATTTAAGAGAGATTCAATCTGTGTTAATATGGTTGTAAATTCCTCAAAAGTAAAAATTTGATTGCCTACAACTTTATGCAAATGTGTTTTCATTGACTTAATATTTGCCTCCCAAATACCCCCAAAATGGGGTGTGGATGGAGGGTTGAACTTCCACTCTATCTTGTGCAAACTTAATTCTGCGCCTATAGTGCGAATATATTCACTGGATTGAATTAAGTTGTAAATTTGATCAAGTTCAGCTTTTGCCCCAATAAAATTTGAACCGCAGTCCGAGTGAATAGAACATACGGGTCCGCGGCGCGCTATGAAACGTTTAAAACATCCTAAAACTGTAGCGGTTGACATATCAGAGGCTAATTCTAAGTGCACCGCTTTCGTTGCCAGACAAACGAACAGACATATGTACGCTTTTTGGCTTTTAATACCTCTGCGACGTCCTAAAGTAATATAAACCGGGCCGGCGTAGTCCACGCCACTGTTTAAGAAACATTTTACCTCCGTCACTCTAGCAACGGGTAGATCAGCCATTTGCGGATATGTAGCTTTAGGTTTAAATTTAAAACAATAATTACACAATTTAATGCGACTACGAACAACATTTCTAGCAGCTAATATCCAAAATCGTTGTCGAAGGAGCGATAATAATAAATGTGGCCCAGTATGTAAGTATAAGCGATGAAAGTGGTCAATTAAAATATTAACTAAGTGATCCTTTTTTGGTAGTAATAGTGGATGTTTTGTATAATAACTAATTTGTGCGTTTTCTAACCTACCTCCTACTCGAATACATCCCTTATCTAAAAAAGGATTTAAATGACGCAATGATTTGGAACACGACTGTTCATTCTGCAACAGTACAAATTCTTTAGCAAAATGTAATTTTTGAACAATTCGTATTAGCACTAATTCGGCTTTATCTAAATCTAATACAGAAATCATTTTTCTAACTGGTAATAATTTCAGAAACCTAAGTACGTATATTGTAATTCTGCAAAGTTTCGACCAAGAAGACATCCTCAGTATAAGATTACGTAACGGATTATATTCATCAAGTACAGTAGGCAGGACTACAGTTACTTTTTCTTCAATTATAGGTGAGTTATTTTCTACAATAGGTTGAATAGGCCATTTATTCAATTCTAATTTAAGCCAATGTGGACCGGAGAGCCAGGTAGAGTGTTGAATTAAAAGTGCCGGCGTTAGTCCGCGTGAAAGACAGTCAGCTATATTGTTTTCACTTTCTACATGAAACCATTTAGCGGAGGGAACCGACTCCTGAATTTTAGCAACTCTATTCGAAACAAAAGTTTTCCACCTATGTGGAGAACTATTAATCCAGTGCAAAACTACTGTCGAGTCGGAAAGTGCGAAAACCTTATCTATTTTAATGCGAGCTGAACACGTATCTATAATTGATTTAATTAATTTTGCCAAAAGAACCGCGGCACAAAGTTCAAGTCTAGGTATTGTGCAAACTTTCAAAGGGGCTACTTTTGCTTTTGCACACATTAAGTTAATTTTAATATCATTATTAGGTGCAATTAATTTTATATAAACCATGACGGAGCCATGGTGAACTATCTGCGAATCCTATTAATGTTGCGTAAGAATTATTGTCAAATGCCCCGATATAACGCGGTACTTTAAATTGCGATATGAGAGGAAGCTCCTCATAAAATTCTAACCATTGTTTTTGAATGTTTTTTGGCGGTTCCGCATCCCAATCAACTTTAGAAATCCACAACTCTTTTATCAGAAGTTTTGCGACGATTGTAATAGCTGATAAAAACCCTAGTGGATCCCAAATGCGTGCTAAAGTTGACAAAATACTTCTTTTTGTACAAATTTTGTTTGGAATATTTACCGAAAATGAAAAGAAGTCGGTTGAAGGGTCCCATTGTAACCCCAAAACTTTGAGTGCACAATTAATTTCAGGCGTCTCACTAAATTCTATTGTTGATGATAAACGAATATTTTTAGGAATTTCTTTTAACAATTTTTGCGAATTTGAGCTCCACTTAACTAATTCGAAACCCCCGGTAGAAAATAACCCTACCATTTGACGATAAAGCTCTATTGCTTGTGGTGTCGTCGGGACACTAACTACTAGGTCGTCTATATACAGATCGGTCTCGACCACTTTGGACGCGAGAGGAAACGCATCTGCTTCATCGTCGGCAAGTTGTTTAATCGTCCTTAAAGCCGAGAAAGGGGACGATTTTAAACCAAACACAACTGTGGTTAGTTCATAAGTCGCTAAAGGTTCTTCGGGGAAGAATCTCCACAAAATTCTTTGAAATTTGCGATGCTCGGGGCACACCCGAATATTTCGATACATCTGTCGTATGTCTGAAATTATAGCAACTTGAAAAAGTCTAAAGTTAAGTAAGATTTTAAAAATGTCAGTTTGTAATTTTGGACCGGAATATAAAACATCATTTAGTGAGCGTGAATTAGATGTTTTTGCGGAGGCATCAAACACGATACGAACAGGCGTGCTAACACTATCTTTCAATACTGCAAAATGCGGAATGTAATATGCGCTATTATCAAGTTGACCATTCGAATCTGGGGATACCAGAGTCATGTGACCTTGACTTATATAATCCCTAATAACCTCACTATAATTGTTTTTAAGAAGAGGGTCATTTTTAAATTTATTTTCGAGGTAGTAAAATCGTTTGCAAGCTATAGCAAACGAATTTCCTAACACAGGCGGATATTCCTTAAACGGAAGTGCTACTGTAAATCGACCAGTGTGGTCGCGAGTGGTAGTGGTTCTAAAAATGTTTTCACATTCAGCATCCTCCTGATTAAGCACGGGAGGTGCAGGTATCTCCTCTACTTCCCAAAATTTATGTAAAATTTGTTCTAAAGATGGTTCTATAATTGAGCAAAATGTTTGCGAATTTTCAACCTCAACTGGTGTAGTGGTGGGTATATTTCCCATCACAATGTAACCTAAACTAGTTTGTACTGCCATAGGTAAATTAGGTGGGCCAACTATCTTACTAGTGCCTAAAATATGTAGAAATAAACTGGCTCCAATAATTCCGTCAATTTTTGAGGGTTCGTAAAAATGATCATCTGCTAATTGCACATGATTTAAATAATTAAGCGATTTGACTGGTATATTAGTTGTTGGAAGTCGGTCAGTTATTTTATCTATTACCAAAGCATATATCTGATACTGAATATTTGAATCAAATCGTGAACTTAAACCAAAATTTAAGTGCCCTAAAACTGTTTGAGGACCACCGATTCCATTAACAGAGGAGTGATATTTTTGAAAAGGTAATTTGAGCCGCTGACAACATTTTCTAGTGATAAAATGTGCTTGGCTTCCGTTATCTATCAAAAAACGCGCGGGTTTATATTCGCCCGAAACAGACATTATGTGGACCACTGCTGTAGAGAGTAAAGTTGTATAATTATCTTGCGATATTTCACTGCTTGAAGTTGAACAAAAATTGTGCGTGGATAAATTTTCTTTCTCATGTTCATTTGAGAGAGATTGACTACTAGATGCTACGTTTTCGTGGTCATTATTGTTATAAGCGGAATTTAATTTATCGAAATGTAATAGCGAATGATGTCGAAAACGACAAATATTGCAAACGTTTGTCGATTTACAATCGGCAATTTTATGAACTGAACTTAAACAATTTAAGCATAATTTTTTCTCTCTAGCTAAACTATATCTTTCGTGAGGCGTAAGTTTTAGAAATTCAGAACACTGAAAAACTGAATGTAATTGTTTACAAATGGAGCAATTGCCTGCTAAACTTTTATAAGGTTTTTTATTTGCCCCACCACTACTATTTGTAACAAATGATTGCGGAACCTGTTTAGGCTTATAAGCACTACTACTACTAACACTGAGCTTTGCGGAATTAGCATGACTGTTTTTTGAAAGGCTACTAAGGGCTTTTCTTTGGTTTTTAACAAAGTCTACGATTTCTTTATAAGTTGGGATTTCAGAGTGTTTTGACATTTCAAATAATTTACGTGTTTGAATATCTAACTTTGACAGAGCTAAAGAAGCTATGAAAAAATCTGTCAAATCGGGAATATTTAATTGTTTAATGGCGTTAACAGAAGTGTCAAATTTTTCTAAAAAATTATTAAGACAGGCTGCAGATTCCTGCTGGGCCGTTTTAAACTCCAACATTTGATTAAAATAGGTATCAGCTAACAAACGCTTATCTTGATATTTACCTACCAAAGTGCCCCAAAGAATACTGTAATTTGCGGCCGTCGGCATAACACCCGCACAAACGTCCAAAGCTTTGCCCTTTAAAGCGCCTAACAAGTAATGTATTTTACTTGTGTTATCTAAATTTGCATTATTATGAACAAGGCTTTTAAAAGTTTCAAAAAATATTGGCCATTTTTTGGGATCACCGGAAAATTCCGGTATTTCTATTTTTTGTAACCTAGCGACAGCTGGCTGATCAGCTGTTTGTCTATTTTGTGTGACCTGCTGGTCTTCTATAATTTTAGCTGCCTCTTTTATATGACAATATAGCGAATCTACCATTTCTAACGGTTGATAATTTAATACATAATCAGGGTTTATTTCTGAACTTACATCATTAATACTATCTATCATTAGTTTAAACAACTTTGTTGTTTCATCCAAAGTATGCATTTGAATTTTGAATTTTGATAAATTCTCAGGATTTTTTAAATCTCTCGACAAATCAAAGAGCATTTGTATTTTGTTGAAATAAGTTTCTTTTTTAGCTATAAATTTACTAAGTTTTGTCTCTAAGTTTTGATCAATTTTTGGTGGCATTGTGAAACACTTGAACAGTTTAATGTCACCCAAACTATACACTAAAAATATCCAAATTATGTAAAAAATTAAAATGTTGAACGCAAGAAACACCCAAGTTGTTAATCAGTGATATTAATTAATTGTTGATTAATCAAAATGCCAGAGCAAATAACTCGTACTGGTAAATAATGCAAATAATTCTTCAAGGCAAGTATTAAATAAAATCTACTAAAATATATGAAAATAAACTACTAAAGCATATGTATGTACGTGTTTAAGAAAACAAGTGAATTACAATATCGCGATAAATTAGAGCAAAAACTACTATAAAAATCTGCCGCCGGCTATAATCCGGACGAAGTGGCCATATGAATGGGCCTAAGCCTTATCAGCGGGTGCGCCTAAATAATGAATTGAGTGAACTGTATTTTATAGGTGCGAGATTTCCAAACAAAAGAAAAATAACTTAAGAATGTCGAAAACTTACCTACTTTCAGGATGTCTCGTGGTTTCACTGTTGATGTCGGTAAGGTGGAAAGGATAGGAAATTAGGATGTAAAATTTCCGACACTTTAAATTATTATTGATTAAACTAATAACTAATAAATAAAAAAAGTATATTATAATTCACTTTTCTAGTTGATAACTATATGCGTTCGATAACTATATGCGTGAAGCCGCGTGCTATGCTATCTACTCTCTATTAATCACAATGTCTCGCACCCGGTGCTATCTTTCTTTACGCACCCTTTTTTGCTGGTGCTAAGACCTTGAAATTTTTATTAAGACTACCAAATATATAGAAAAATTAAAAATATTTAATTATACTACAATTAATATTAAGGCGCGTAACCAATACTAACATAATGCTTTCAAGTAGTAAAAATATTATTTTGGCATGAAATGCAAACAGTTTTTTAAGCAATGAATGGCATAGCGTAACAAGTTGCTAACATTGTTTGAAAGCAACTTGCAGTCTGGCTATTTAGGTAAACTACGGCCCTATGAAAGCCTACAATGATATCCTAAGGATGGCATAAAACAGATCATCTAAGGGTCCCAGGTTGATCCTGAGGATATCCAAAAATACCTTTGTGGGATATCCTGAGGATATTGAAAATAGTGCAAATTCTGTATCCCAGGGATGTCTGTGGGCGTCTTTTGGGATATCCTCAGAATATTGCTATGTCCTGCTTTTATATTCCTAGGATGTCTGTAGGATAACCTTGTGCTGACTGGGGAGTAGCTTAAACTTTGAATCGAAATTTTAGAAAAACTGTAAGTATTTAATAAATAAATTTTCCGTTACCTGTTTTGCTTTAATGCTGCATTTTTAAAACAAAAGAATTTCTTTTATTTGCACTTGAAATATTTTATAGCTAAAAAATCATCTTGCTTACAAAAAAAATTATAAATTAGGTATAGTTTCATGTCTGTTAGGTTTCAGTAGTTAAATATGAGGTGATTTTTTTATGATATTGTAAAACATCATTACCGTTTCGCATATTTAGCCATTTATTTAATTTAAAAGTATGACAATAGGGTCTTTGCGTATTCCAAAAATTAATCTCCAGCATGAATTTTGGAGTTTTTGTACACGTTTGACATCTGAATAATATAGAGATCTGTCATATACATCACAGTAATTTAATTGGGAAAGCACTAAATGATTGCATAGTAGTGATTTTAAGTCTCTATTAAAGACATGGTGATTTTGAAAAATTAGTTTTAGATTAATATAAGCTTTCTACAAATATTTAGTGACATGAGTGGAACCATATATAAACCCAAGTTTTTTTCAGTGTTTTGAAAATGTAGTGTTTCATTATGTATCTTTAAACAATGTTCATGATTTTCTATTAAATGTTTCCTACTCATTTCTCTTCCAAATATTATAGCTGTTGATTTATTTGAATTTAGTTGTAAACAATGCTTTTCATAAAATATGATACATACATCATACAAATTATATTTAAATCATAATTAGTTGCTGCTATGGCTTGGTCAGTTTCGTTAGAATTAAATGATAACAAAATCTGTGTGTCATCAGCGAAGTAATGCTGTTTTGTTTGCATGAGAGAAATGTACCTGGGAAATTGGAAATTTCTGGAACTAGCGGCAAAATACCCAACACAGTAAGCAATCATGAATATGCCACAAATAAATTACATGTATTATATAAGGAAGTAAAAGAGGAATACAAAGACTTATTGTGATAATATTGATACCATCTGAACGCATTGCTTTGCTTTCTATGTTTCAGATTATTTACTTCACTTTCGCTCACTACTTCGAAATTAAGATTGAGTGAACAGAATCTTTCACGTTGTTATTATAAAATGAGAGTAACAAATAAACGGTAACAAATTAGCACTGAATTGATAAGATGAGTATTGATATCATTTACATTGCATAAGTTAGCTGGTAGTTCGTTTTTTAAATTGGGCTGCAAATTAAGATTTTTTAAGGAGGCTCAGAGTTTTTCTTGACGTTTTTATTTTGTTCGGGAGCCGTCTAACTTACGTTTCCGGAATCACTGCAGCCTCTTGGGCTTATTGTGATATTCTCCCATTAGTATTATGATAACCAATCCAGCACTCTGGTCCCTTGCACTAGTTTGTACAACCCCATCGCTGGTTTGGCTTCATATTCTTCTGAACTCAGTTTTGATTGTCCATATATTGCCTGTCTTCTGTGATCCAAAGCCTCACAGTCGCACAGGATGTGGTAGGATGTCTCCGTTGCCCTATTGCATTGTCTGCATTTTAGGTCCCCGTTGAATAATCCCATTTTGTGAAGGTGTCCTTTCAGGGCGCAGTGCCCTGTTAGGAAGCGGAGCTGATTCCTGCTTAGTGACAGCAGTTCTTCAGTCTTCTTTCTGGATGGTTCCTTAATAAAGGTTTTACCATGTTGTTGTCCGGTTATTTTGTCCCAGTATTCTTTGTGTTGGTTCTTGATCCAGTCCCTCATTTGGCCCCGTACTGTGGTTTTAGGCACTCCCAGGGCCGGTTCTGGGCCAATATATGGAGCTGATGATCCCTTTCTCGCTAGCTCGTCAGCTTTTTCGGTGCCATCGATTCCTACGTGTCCCGGCACCCACTGAAGGGTTACCTTGTTGTGGTCCGCTGGGCTCTTAGTTCTTCTTGGCATTCCCATACCAGCTTGAACGTCACTTTGGGGTTTGACAGTGCCCCTAAAGCTGCCTGGTTGTCTGTTAGAATACTGATCTGCCTATTTTTATAGGCTCTCCTGTTGTTTTCTTTTGCGCAATCTAGTATTGCGTATACTTGCCTGAAAGACAGAAATGTAATTTCCTAGCGATGTGCTGAACTGAGAGTTCCTCATATCGCTATATATGCCGGCACCAGTACCTTCCGCGGTCCTTGATCCATCTGTATACCAGACCAAGTCCCGCGGTCTGATGCTGTTACCGGTTAATGACCATTCACTTCGATCTTCTATTTTTATTTCGAAGTTTCTGTTGAAGGTATATTTAGGGATCATGTGGTCTGTCCTCATCAGAGATGTTGTCACTCCCACTAGATTCCTAATTCGATTGTGCCCCAGCGCGGCGTATTTGTCGCTGGGTTTGCATTGCAGCCTGAAGTGTCCCATCGCCCCCTCCCCCATTACCATCAGGTGGAGGGAGGGAGGTCCAGAAGGACCTCCATGGCTGCTGTTGGTGTGGTTTTCATCGCTCCTGTTACCGCCAGACAGGCAAGTCTTTGTATCTTGCTTAGTTTAGCGGCAGCAGTGCGCTGCAACATCTTTGGCCACCATACCAAAGATGCGTATGTGATCATGGGTCTAACCACCATGATATATGTCCAGTACATCTTGCTTGGCCTTAGTCCCCATGTTTTCCCATGGGTGCGCCTGGCCAGCATGAGTGTGGTTTCTGCCCTTTTTTTGGTTCTGTTTAACTGTTGGTTCCAGGTAAGTTTGGGATCTAGTATTACTCCCAGGTATTTTACCTCGCCCGATAGTTGTATTAGATCACCTCGAAGTTTTAGTGGTCCCAGCCCCTCTAATTTCCTTCTTCTGGTGACTTTGAGGGACTAATATTTAGTCCCTCCTCATCTGTCCATTTCGTTACAACATTTAGGGCCTGTTGCATACGTTCCCTTATTGTGTTGTTAAATTTGCCTTGTGCTATAATGACTAAGTCATCTGCATAGCCTAGTGTTTATGTCTATCTCTGTCCAGTAGCGTTAGCAGCTCGTCCATGACCAGGTTCCACAGAAGAGGTGATAGAACACCTCCCTGCGGACACCCCCTGCCAACCCGAGCTACCAGCGTTTCCCCCCATAATGGATGTGTATATCAGCCTTCCTCTAAGCATGCAGTCTATCTACCTGCAGCTGGTCGCATCGATCCCTTTTCTCCTCGTTGCTTTCCTGATAGATTGTAGAGATGTGTTGTCAAACGCTCCCTCAATGTCCAAGAAGGCACATAATAGTACCTCTTTGTTTTCGAGAGCATATTCAGCTTTATTTACTAGCTGATGTAATGCTGTTTCTGTTGACATACCGGCTCTATAGGCGTATTGGTCTTGATGTAAGGGTTGGTTTACCAGTACATCATTCCGAATATGCCTATCCAGTAGTTTTTCTAAAGTCTTTAGTGCAAAAGACATAAGACTTATCGGTCTTAGGGACGTCGCCCTTTTCTGTTCCTTCCCAGGTTTCGGTACGAATATCACTCTAATTAGTCTCCAAGCTTTTGGTATGTATCCAAGAGCTAAGCTGCTCCTGAATATCACACATAGCCTGTGTAGTAGGAGATCCGGTCCCTTTTGACGCATTATCGGATAAATGCCATCTGGTCCCGGCGATTTAAATGGTTCGAATGAATTTATTGCCCATTTTACTTTGTCCACATTTATCACCGACTTTGCTACCTGCCAATCCTCTCTGGATGCCCATATAGGGCGATCCAGATCTGTGTTTTGGCAGTCTTCCGGTGATAAATTGGTGGTTTCGGATCCAGGGAAGTGCGCCTTTAGGAGTTCCCTAATGGTTTCCTCCCCTGTATTCGTGTATTCTCCGTTATCTATTTTCAGAGAATATATTGAGCTTTGTGGATCCTTTGAGAGAATCTTGTGGAGTCTGGCACATTCTGGAGTTCCTTCTATGTTCTCACAGTATCTCCTCCACGATTCTCTCTTGAATTTCCTCAGAGCTTTGTTGTATTCGGTGAGGGCCCGTGTGTAGTCGTCCCACACCTCCGTTTGCTTAGCCTTTTTGAACTTTTTCCTGACTTGCCTCCTCATCCGAGCAAGGTCCTCGTTCCACCAGGGCACATTCCTGTTGGAGCCCTTGCTCACTGTGGAGCAGTTTTTATGATATGCTGAGATGATGGCGTCCTGCACTTGCCCCGCCATCATCTCTAGATCTATGCTGCTCCTTATCGTAGCCCCCATTCTTGACGTTTACAATTAAATTTAAATGTATGATAGGATTTCTTTCCTCTGCGTGTAGCCAACGTTAGGATATTTCGAAATTTTTAATAATTTTCCCAGTCAATGTTGCTTTTTGTTCCGATATCATAGCCCGTATAGTGTATGTGAGCCATAATGAATATAATATAAACTATAAAAATTTTAAAAAAAAACACTGCTTAAAGAATCACTATTTCCACATCCAAATTTTTTGAGGTCTTTTGGTTCTTGTGCACACACTAAATCATAATTTTTTGTAACCCCATTTAATAATGGGAACAGGATGGTAATGAGAGTGGTAGAGTAGTAGTGGGGTGGCTAATGTTATTGCACAAAAAAAAATTTGAGGTGTTTGTTTCTTGAATATAAGCTAAATCACAATTTTATTTTTACTCCCTTTAATAGTGGTGTGGGAATGGTAATGGGGATGGCTGATGGAAAGACATGCGACCTTGGCTTCTCACACATATTTGCCTGTTTTATCTATTTACCCCAATTTACCCCTTTACCCTACAATGGAGAAAGACCAAAATATTGTTTATTTCCAGATCACATTATAATATAATACAAGTGTACCAAATTTCAAGTCAATATCATAAAAAGTTCCAGAGTGATTGTGCGCACCTCCGATTAAAGAACTTATATCTAGATCAGAGATACATGATTGCTCGAGGTGGGTCTGTTCGAAAATCTACTCATTTTGACTAGTTCTATTCATGGTTAAAAGGATATGCTATTACTCAAAAGTAGAAATATCAAAACACCCAATTCACTAAGAAATAACTCGATTTTTGATTATAATGACCTTTTGAGTAGGACGTTTTTTGACGGCATTGAGATTTTGAAACATCAGTATATCACCATTAATTTTATATCAAATTCAGCTTGTAACAACGAAACCCCCACGGAAGTCACAATAAGCGTATTAATGCACTCTACTACAAAACGAGAGAGAGAATTTTTTTTCTCAAGCTTAAAATCTCGACGTTTTGTGACATTCTAAATCTATTAGAACAAAAACATTTTCAAAATTTTCTTCAGCACTACTATTACTATTCCACTCCACTACGTGGATGTGGAAGTAATAGTACTTTTTGGATATTACGCCCACATCGTGGAAACTAGTAACGGTGAAAAAAATTTGTTTTTTTTTGTCGAATAGACTAGAATTTCATGAAACGTCAAGATTTTAAGTTTGAGCAAAAAAAAATTCTGTCCCTCTCTCTGTCTGTAACTTTTTTGTGCGCACGATTACCCTGGAAAGGTTTATGATATTAACTTGAAATTTAGTACAGATATGTTTTATAGCGATATCTGGAAATAGATTATACTTTCATACTATTTGGTTGAAGGATTGATAGGTAATTGGGTAAAGCAAGCAAGAGTCCATCAAATTGGGATTTAGTATATGCACGAGAAGCCAAGGTCTCAAAACTTTTTTTGGCATCAGCCACCCCCACTATCACTCCCATAACCATCCCACCCCATTATAAAATGGGGCAAGAATAAAATTGAGATTTATTATATGTACAAGAGCCAAAGGCCTCAGAAATGTTTTTTACATCTGCCACCCCCACTACCACCTCCACTATCGATGTGGCATATCGTTTTATGGGCTTTTGGGGTAGACGATTTCAACTATTATATTACTAAAGTTCTATGAACAATCCCCTCCATGTCCACAGTGCAAATATAGTACCCTATCAAAATTCTTTTCGTTGTAAGGGGCTTGGATAGAAAATCTGGACGATTCCTTAGAAAGCGGTTTTTAAGAAATATAGTGTAATAATGCATACATCTTAACGGTATTAGGTTAAATTATTCTCTTTATTAAGTCAAACTTACACGCCGAATTTCAGCGCAAAATATTTACTAAATGGCTAAAAATAAAAAAAAAGACTTCGAAATTTCAATCACTTATTGTTTAAGTGTAGTCGTAGAAATATTTTTCAAAATGTAAGTTTACACATGTGTTTTGCAATGGTATGAAGAAAACATTTTTTTTTCATTTAAACCATTTTTTTAAATCTGAATGCTCAAATTCAGATCGCGGCATATTTTTTATTGTTTAGTAATACTAAAAATTTTAAAAAGCTTTGTAAATGGACTTGAGATTGGTTGTTCACTTTTGGTTTCTTATAAAAAAGTAAAAAATTTGCAACTTTTATAAACAAAAGCTAAATAAATTAGTGTACGTTAAAGTGAACAACCAAAAAAATATATATATAAATATATAACAGAAATTTCCAAGAAGAAAAATTGTTCAAAAATTTAAAAATATATTGCATTTTTTCTAGACAAAATTCAAGCACATTTTTTTATGTCAAATTAAATGAAAGAATGAAAGAAACGATTAATTTAAAGAGAAATGTCCCGACAAGATGAAAATTGAGGAAGATATTGCTAATGAATTTAGATGCATAGTTACAAATTTCGAGGAGTGGTTAGGGAAATTGTAAACAAATTCCAAAAAAGGTTTAATTAAAGAAATTTTGTTTCTTAATACCACTGTAAAATATATGTAAAAACCTTCGTCTTGAAAAAAATACCTCCTACGAATCGATGCACTTAAACAAAATCGATTGAAATTGCGAAACCTCTTCTTTTTATTTTTAGCCATTCTTCTAAATAGTGCAAGTTGGTGCAAGATATTTATATTTATATATATAGATATTTATCTTGCACCAAAATTTGGCAGAAAGGTTTAGTTCAAAAAAGGCATGATTTCACCATCATTATTAATTATATTTCTTAAATTTTTTACAAGTTTACAAATTATCGGACAGTTTATTTATAGATCTAGGAGTTTTATTCCAAATTTTGATAACCATTTGGTATTTTTATCCTTGCGATATGATTGAGAGGAATAAGGAAAATCGTAGAACATTTTAATTTTGCAACATGAATTGTTTACATTTTATATGAATCAATGGAGAGATTTAATCCAATACTTCTCATTGCACTTGATACACATGAGCAAATTAAAACGATTTTGGTGCAGTAAAACAATTCCATTCGAAATTTATTTTAACTCTTCTAAACAATTTATTATGATTAGTTTGTTTTATTTCTCCTAAGGTTTTTGTAATGTGCAATAATATTTCCTATATAATGTCAAAATGTCAAAAACATTGTTTTCTTGATTTATTAGGTCTAATTTTGAGCGAAATGTTTTAGAAGTTAACCAGTATTTATTATAGTTTAAGATTTTATGCACTGTAAGTATAAGAAAATTCCAAATATAAAATCAACTTACGTAATTTCAGTAATCCAAAAATTCCACTAATGTTTAGAAATATGATGAATTTAATACAAAAAAAACTGTAATTAATCTTCATTGTGTGAACTAGAAATGCAGACACATACGTAATATTTACAAAATAATTTCTTATTGCTGGCTAATTTATTAACTAAATTTATTTTAATTAGTCAGCAATATTTCAATGCAATATTTTAATATGTGAATATTAAACATATCAATAAATAATATTTTATGACATTACCTATGTACAATCAACAAAATTGTTTAGAACACAAATCATTAGTTTCCCTTCAGAGTCAAGGTCACTAAGAAACAAAAAATATAAAACATTAATAAAGTGGGTACTGAACCTCTGAATTACCAAACAGAAAATCAATTTTTCAGAGAAATTTAAATATAAATGTAAGGATAAAGTATGGACAATCAGGGCTGGCTCCAGGTATTTTGCCGCCCCGGGCACAGTTTCATTTTGCCGCCCCCCCTCTTAAATAAATAACATTAGGGTCAGGCGGGGTAAAAATTAGATAAAATGACATCTTTCAATGTTTAGGTTGTTTAGAATCGAGTCATATTTAATGAAAGATTGACAGGAAAAATTATATTTCTATGTATTTTTTACTAAAAAGTACCGTTAAATGATAAACAAAAATAAACAGTGTCTCATTTTTACCCTCCAAGTGGGGTAAAAAAAAAAGACAGTGGAGGGGAAATGAAAGACACGTAAATTATTCCCATTCTTATTGACGTCGTACAAATGGAAGTGTAAAAAAATCGTTGCCCAAGGAATCACTACTTCCACATCCAGATTCTCTATCCAAGTCTATCCAAATCACTCACAACGAAAAAACTTTGTAATCGGAAATAGTGGAAATAGTTGTTTAACGCATAAAACGATAACCCACATCGGTAGTGGGGTGAGGGTGGTGACAGGGGGGTGGTAGGGGAGGTGGATGAAGTAAAAAAAATATTTTGAGGCTTCTGGTTCTTGTACATACACTAAATCACAATTTTTTTTCGCCCCCCTTTAATAAGAGGGTGGGGGTGGTAATGGGGGTGGCTAATGCCAAAAATTTTTTTGAGACCTTAGCTTCTCTTGTATATACTAAATACCAATTTTATGGACTCTTACCTGCTTTATTTACCCATTTACCCCAAATTTACCCCAATTTACCCCCCAACCCTTCGTCGGAACAACATGAAAATATAATCTAGTTCCAGATCTCGTTAAAGTACACATGTGTACCTCAAGTCAATATCTTAAACAATTCCAGAGTAAACATGCGCACAAAAAAAGTTACAGACCGACAGACAGACAGAATTTTTTTTTCGCTCAAACTTAAAATCTCGACGTTTCGTAACATTTTAAGCCTATTTGAACAATAAAAATTTTTAAAAATTTTTTTGTCGTTACTGTACTTCCACTGGATGTGGAAGTAATAAGACAGAGGAGGGTTTTTTCTTTTATACGTAATTTATTCAGATTTTTTACTAAACAAGAAGGGGCTTGCGGAAGGGCTAGCTTCTCCTAAATTAGGAAGCTGAAATGGGCCTGCTTCAGTCTGCCCATTTGGTTTCTTTAGTCTCTTATTTACCCTGCTTGTAATTTTCTCGTTAAAAATGATGATTTAAAGCAGGTTCAGACAATTTGCGACAATTGCGAAGAAAACTGGATGTTTTCTTCGCAATTTCATTACGAACAATTCATTATTTGTTCATTGAGATACGAGCTATACAACTAGAAATATTTAAGAAAAACAGTAAAAAAAATACAATTTTGAACATTCTTTTATTTAAACAAATGCCTCGCGGAATAGAATTTATTCCAAAACTTATTTTAATGTTTCTGACAAGTTCCAACAAAAAAAATTGCTATCGTAAGACAATTCCTTTTTAGATGATTTAGACTCTTAGTTTTACTCCACTACTATTAGTAAGTACCTATCTACACAAAATGGAAATATGAGCAAAACGTTGTTTATTTTACGGCGAAATTAAATTGAGGTTAAATAGAGCACATTTTACATTGCCTATTAAACAAGGTAAATATTATTTTATCATCAAAACTAACGAAAAACTACGATGTAGGTACTCGTTATTAAAAATTAAGGTTAAGAAGCTCATATAATATCATACTTATATGAATTATTTTTTGGGTGAGTTTATAAAAAAAGTCCCAGTCCTAACTTAGCCTATCTTAGTCTTAATTTTTCCCTAAAATATATTTGATGTTTTAAGACGGGTTTATAAAAACTGTCCTTTGTTCTAAGTTAATCATAAAATATATATGCGAACTTTTCGCGCCAATTGGAATTGATTTCTAATCTATTCTGTGGTATTAGCACATAGGAAAAATTAAACTAAAAATTTTAGGTCAAGTTAGGACCAAGGCAGGATTACGAATTTTATAAACGGCATACGAGTAACCTGTACATTTAACATTTTAGGGAAAAAATTAAGACTAAGTTAGGACTGGGACTTTTGTTATAAACTCACCCTTAGTGCAATGTTTTAGTTTAATATAGGTAGGTATCAAATCCTCAGTATTGTAAAAAATATACCATATTCATGCTGTGTATCAATACAGAGGTACAATAATAATCCTAAGATTTAGAACATTTTTAATTATTAGAATTCTACTTAGGTACCCAGATAATAAATTATGCGCAAAGATTGAACTGAACCTTTATAAAAATCACCAAATCGACCGACATTCAACATACGTCATGGCTACTACTGTCATGTGTCATGGTAAAAGTGGCGCCAGCTAGCTAGGTTTGAAGCGGGAAATTTAAAATAGTACCACAGGAATAATACTATTATAAATATTTATGTGACATTTTTTAAATTATGTTAAAAAAGTTAATAAGAACATTTAAAAACAATGTTAATAATATGAAAATAGTCTTTATAAAATGTTCTAAAAAATCATTTTCAAAACATTTAAAAACTGTTTAATAACTGATTATAAAATATTACTAAAATAATATTTTTTCCGAAAGGTGTATAAAATGTTAATAAAATATTGAAAATATTTTTTACATATAAGCACTGTTTTTTTAATATTTATAAAATATTTCATGCTGTATGGGTAACTACTTCTATGTCAGAGATTGTGGGGACGTCCACAATTACCACATTATTTTAATGGAAAATTTTAAAATGCGGATGTAACTAACCGAGCCACCATTAACTTTGATATCACCGTCTCATACTAAATGGCTAAAGGTCTTAGTTGATGACCACAAAGTTACTCACATATGAGTGACATTCCCATACTTAGTAATTGCTCTGAAAATGCGAATACAAAATCTCTGACTTTGGTGTTACATGTATTTACATACATGTAACACCAATATACATAACTTTTTGATGTTTTTCTCTAACTTGTAACACCTATCGACCACCGCCATCAGCACCACTGCTCTAGTACTGAAAAGATATCACCTACCCAACAGAAAACCTATTCAGCAAATTAATGAAATGGGCATAAGACAACTTATAATATATGAAGAATTAAACACAAGAACTAAAAAAAACAGTTACGATTAAAGATAGTTGAATTAAGGAAACCATTGCACTGTGTAGCTATAAAGACACCTCACGTTTGCGACATTGTACCTAAAAAATTAAAAGACGTTCAAATATTACGTATTCATAAACAAAATTAATTCATAGGTCTTGGAACCAAAAAACATCACATTATTAATCTCAAATCACATAATTCCCAAAAAAAACAAACAAAAAGAAAACAAAGACATACTAACACATAAACAAACTAAATTATTTGATTATAATTACTTTCTGTAACATATTAGAAAAAAGCTTCAACACGCCCGTCGATTAAAACAAATAAATTTTTCTTTTCTAAAAAACAAAAAAGATTATATGGAGAAACAGATATAAGCTATACCATGTACTTCATTATTATTTATTAGAAATATTCCTTATATTCATTTCATAAAATAGTGTCTTGCAAAATAAATAAATTGTGACTCTCATAAAAAGTAGGTACTTACTGCAGGTACTTTAACTCATGGAACCCCAGTTTATTTACATACCAAAGCAATAATCAGTCAAATCTATTGTCACAGATTAATTTAAATTTCAAATTTATGTAGCACAGGAATTTTAGTTTTTGACTTTGAATTAATTATTGTAAAGCTGAAAATTTGCAGGATTGTAGTTTTGGTCCAGGACAATACGTACCAAAAAGTCCCCTACTGTCCCCCGTCGGCTTCCCTGTTTTTGCGAACCAACAAGAGCCTAAGTCGCAGAAATTGCAAAGCTGGCTATAAAGTGCAGCAAAAAGGTTGTTACTGGTCCGATTTGGGTCGAAATGACCATAAAAGCTTCGGCATGGATGACTCTAGTTAACAGGCCACGAAGTAATAGGTGGCAACACTGCACACAAGTAAAGATGTAGTCCGATGTCCGATGGTTGGTTTGCATTACAGCAGCTAAATTTAATGGGCGGCCGTGTTTTAATTGTATTTTATCTATTTATAATGCGTCTTGATTCATGATTCTATATGATACGTTTGTTTAGCTAGGTTACAGATTATAAATCATTCATGTGTTTAATCAATTGAGGCTTCAATCGAAGTTTAAATCTCTGCTCGGTCAATTAAACATCACGATATTTTGTACAGAATTATACGAAGGCGTAGAAGGGACACGTATATAAATTTTTTTGTTTTCATAATAAAAATTATTAATTCCGTGATATGTAACTCAAAATTAATTATTTCGTAATTAATTCCGTGTTACGTAACTCGGAATTAATTGTCATAATTAATTCCGTGTTACGTAACTCGAAATTAATTATGAAATAATTAATTCCGTGTTACGTAACTCGGAATTAATTATGAAAGAATTAATTTCGAGTTACGTAACACGAAATTAATTATGAAATAATTCCGTGTTATGTAACGAAGAAATAATTATTTCATAATTAATTCCGTGATACGTAACTCGGAATTAATTCTTTCATAATTAATTCCGAGTTACGTAACGAAGAAATAATTATTTTATAATTAGTTTCGTGATATATAACTCGGAATTAATTATTCATAATTAATTCCGAGTTACGTAACACGGAATTAATTATGAAATAATTAATTTCGAGTTACGTATCACGGAATTAATAATTTTCATTATGAAAACATAAAAATTTATATACGTGTCCCTTCTACGTCTTCGTAGGAATTATGCCTAATTTTGCACAGAAAAAAAATGATGTTTAATTGTTCAGCAAAACCAACGACAAGAGTTAAATAATCCTTTTTTAATAATACGAAATATCATATTTTTATATTATAAAGGGAGTAATAAAATAATACAGATATCCCATAATATTAAGTTAGGAAATGTAATTTTGCCGGGACGCCGGACGGGAAGAATAAAGGGAAAATGGGAAGGGAATTTAGGATGATTCGGGAATGAGTAAATTAAAACTAACAGGACTGTAACAGGCTGTAAGTAAATTTAAAAACATAAACAAATATTTACTTAAGATATGAATAAAATACGAATATGGAATTGAATTGATACATATAAGTTTCTACTTTGCTATTTTGAAAGTGTCTAATTTTCGTTTTTTCATTTTATTGGCATCTTTTTCAGTAGTTCGTAACCGAGATTTTAATCTACTTTGCTCAAGTGCCCGATTACTCTGCGTCTTTACATAATTATTTAGAAGTAAATTTGCAAATATTGAACAAATAATTCGTAAAATATAGTCAATATTGTTCCCGCATATACACGTGTTTAAAAAATCTAAATAAAAATTATCTGACTTTAAACTATGTAAAGTTAGATTGATAAGAAAATCTTTTTGATTTTCAATTTGTAGGAACTCCTTTTCTAAACTATTGTTCTTAATGATATGTTCTAATATGGCGTGCATGTGAAATAAAATTATGGTCATATTATTCGTAGGTACTGATAGACCACCACCTTGTAGATAATCAAAATATTGATTTCCAGTAAAATTCCCTTTATTTCCAACATTATGTGAAAGGCAAATATTACAAGAATTTTTTTTAGCTAGTGCATGAGATGCATATCCAGATATATAAATTTTAACTGCTTCGTCTATATTAGGTCAGTATTAATTGAAATTTGATTTTCAATACTAACAATATCAGCATCAGAATTTAACGTATAAAATACAACTTTAGACATAAAAATTTTTACATTCCAGCAATTATTTTTTTTTTGATAAAACGTTAATAAATTCCTCAAAATTTTCAATAATATCCGACTTCTCAAAGTTTTGGATTAGAATTTCATGTTGATGAATTTGATTTTCGCGCCTACTTTCTGGATCTTGTCGACGGACTGATTTTTTTGTAGATACGTATTTAGGCAAATTTGGAAACATTGATGGGACAGTATTTTCTTTTAATTTTGGTTTATAAGGAATCATTTTAAATGTTCCATCTGGTAAAAGATATTTATCAAATTTAATAATCTCACCGGGATCAAAATGTATTTCGCATACAACAGCATGTTTTGATGGTATCCAATCTTTTCGGGGAATAGCTGTAAGCCATTTTTCTCCTAATTCATCGTCCTTGGGGAAACTAAACTAAACTAAATGTGGTCTTTGGACCGTCTGTTTTCGTTGTGGAAGTTTAATTATTTGTCTTACAGCCCGGTACGACACAACGTATGGGCATTTTAGGATAGGGCGGTTCACGCATTGTTAAACAGAGTATAAACTCGATTAAAACTATCGTAACATCCTATAATTGATATCACACGATCTAAACTAAATGCATTTCAATTACCAAGTCACTTACACTATTGTTACAAAATAAAAATATGAATTTCCAGCAATTAAAACAAGAGCCGACCAAAAGCAGCCGTAAACAGCTATGGCAATTTAGTGAAACTAAAGACCACATGCATTGTTGCCAGTTGTCCTTGTTCGCGGCCTGTTACTAGAGTCGGCCGTGGCTTCGGAGAAGCAGATCCGTTCGTATTTCACATATTTCATGCACATTTAGTTCATAATTTTCCGTTCTAATGCTGTCTAAACTTCAAAAATTGAAAAAATATCGAAATGGCTCCATTGCGGATAAATGAAGACTCGGAGGGGAAAACGTACCCGAATAAACATTTCTCTTCATACTTTGGGCTTTCCATTGGTGTATCTACCTTCTCTGCAGCCGTTACGGATCTACGCCACTTTGAGTGTCACCGCGCGACGGCCGCGCCCGTCATGTGCCCGGTGGAACTGCCCTGGCTACGCTGACGAGACCAGTTGCAAATTCCTGTTTATATATTATTGGTGTTTTATAAGATTTATTGAATGAAATTTAACTTATCAGACTCAGAAAAGACTTTATTCGACTAGACAATTGACATTATTGACCTACTGGGATGTAGGGTCGTCCGGATCATCATTCATATCCACGACTGGCTGTTTGTGCAGCTGTATCCTCTACATCTTCGGCCCATGATGCTGCAGTTCAGGTCAGAGTTCCTGCACGCGCACCGGGCACCGCAGTCCGCCTTGCAGGCACAGGAAATTAGCCGTAGCTGGCTATCAGGAGCTGGCTGCCTTGTGGTAGGAACAGGAATCGGAACTAGGCCCTGGAGTCCTGATTTCTATCTCCAGTCCTCCAGGTGAGGAGAGGAGAGGAGTTATGAAGAATATTGTAACTGGTGACGCTACAGAGAAGGTGGATACACCAACGGAAAGCCGAAAGTATGAAGAGAAATGTTTATTCGGGTACGTTTTCCCCTCCAAGTCTTCATTTATCCGCATGGAGCCATTTCGATTTTTTTTCAGTTTTTAAGTTTTGACAGCAATGAAACGGAAAATTATGAACGAAATATGCATGGAACATGTGAAATACGAAAGGATATGCTTCTCCGAAGCTTTTATGATCATTTCGACACAAATCGGACCAGTAACAACCTTTTTGCTGCACTTTATAGCCAGCTCTGCAATTTCTGCGACTTAGGCCATTGTTGCTCCGCAAAAACAGGGAAGCCGATGGGGAAGAGCAAGGGACTTTTTGATACGTGTTGTCCTGGACCAAAACTACAATCTTGCAAATTTTCAGCTTTACAATAATTAATTCAAAGTCAGAAATTAAAATTCCTCTGCTACATGGCTTAACTAAGATCACTCAATTTTGGCGCACCAATGAACCAATGCATACACGTGGGGTAACACCGTAACGGATAACGCTATAGAGAAGGTAGATATACCAATGGAAAGCCCAAAGTATGAAGAGAAATATTTATTGGGGTATGTTTTCTCCTCAGAGTCTTCATTTATCCATATCGGAGTTTTTTTAAATTTAAAAAAAAAATTAATTTTTGAAATTTAGAATTAGAACGGAAAATTATGAACAAACATATGTATGGAACATCTGAAATATGAAAGGATATGCTTCTCCTAATCTTTTATGATCATTTCGACCCAAATCGGACCAGTAATGACCTTTCTGTTGCACTTTATAGCCAGCTCTGCAATTTTGCGACATAAGCCATTGTTGCTCCGAAAAAACAGGGAAGCCGACGTAGGAGAGTAGGGGACTTTTTGGTACACGTTGTCCTGGACCAAAACTACAATCCTGCAAATTTTCAGCTTTACAATAATTAATTCCGGGTAAAAAACTAAAATTCCTGGGCTATAATAAGTGAACTAATAAGTGGGGCCCACACGCTTAACCTAACATACACAAAATATCTTACAAACTAATAAATATACGAAAAGGTCACATACAAGAAGCGTGACATAAAATAACTACAAGTGACCCAAGATACGGTGAAACATTTTTTTTTTTTTCTTAATTATTTAACGTCGGCCTATTTCCGCTACCAAGGCCTATCACCGACGCCAGGAGACGAGCTATCCCCAACCTGGAAATTTTGCCGAACCTCTTCCCTTAAGAAGAGTAGGGATCTTTTATTTGCCTAACATTTAATAGACAAGGGACCGCCTGCTTTACATCCCCTCCGAAGGATGGTATATCCACTACGTAATCCTCGTCTGAAATTACGTAACTTCCGAGTATACACTGATATACAAGCCTCTAGAAGGTGGGACGAGAACGCTGTATTTCCCAAGATAGGTGGGTCGCCCATCCAAGTACTAACCGCGCTCGACGTTGCTTCAACGGAATATCGACTGATATTCACATTGAAGTCGCCTCTTCGCTCGCCCCACGGTGAAACATAAACTACTTAAAACTATTGAAATCTATTTGTAAAATAAAGCAAAACTATTTAAGTAGTGAGATAACGTTACACAAAATATACTAAATATTACTGAAATCTAAAATGTTACTGAAATTTACGTTACGAGCAAAATATTACAAATATTACTTGAAATTTATTTTACTGTCCTGTGGACGTTGTGTTGATGTACCGGATCCCTCGTTAAGAGAATATGATGTCCTTCAGAAGTTCAACTCCGCCTCCTCGCTGGTGTTGGATGAAAACAGACTGCGGCCTCCGCACAGGGGGGCAGGAATTCAAAAACGTGGCATTTAATCGTAAAATGAAACGAGCCTAATTACTATATGTTGTTGACATGTGGAAAGAGAACATATCAGTGCATTATTTACTGCACTATCTAACTTTATTCAAGGTCATCTCGCATACTACTATCTTCATGAAACTGGCGTTTTAAAGTAGTATTTGTGTATGCTCGAATGCGCTAAATTTGACAGAACTTTTAAGTGGAAAAACTCATTTATATCTGTAGCTTTTGACTTAATTAAGTATGGATCCAATACAGTCAAGTATATACTCAATATATAACGTTATTTTACTATAATTGTTTAAGTTATATAATAATTATGGCTTCAAAAACAATCCTATGCAAATATACCGTGTGTGTAGTCGCGGGCTAGGCATGGGGAGTAAGAAATACAACATCGCGTGTGCCAGCTGGCTGAAATGAAATAACAGAGCTGGGATGCTCCACGCGACGGACGAATTTACGGCTGCCGGTGTTGTCATATCTCTCGCGCTACGTGAATGTACATGCCTAATGGGAAATTACACGCACGGTATCAATAAACTACAATATATGTTTTAAATATAGGAAAAGTTTACTTTCTCGCACATCCACATCGTGAATTTGATATATTATTGTGGATGAACTATTCTAGTTTAAAAATTAAAGTTAAACTGGTACTCATGTGTACTCATTAAAATTTAAATTGAATTTCTGATAATGTATTTCATGAGTATTTGTGAAACGTGTATAGTATAGTCGAATTGATTTAATTCAATTTCTTTCAGCGTCAACATTTCACTAGAAATTTTATCGTTGATTCTTATGTCCACGATGGTTCGGCCCCTCAAGGGTCAAAACGTCCCGGGCGTCGGACATGTCGTGAAGCGACGCTGAAAGCCGAGCGACGTGATGGCCTTGAGGCCTGCCAAAGTGGGGTTCGCTGGTGATGCCTAAACTCTGTACTGCGGTCGGCGCCGCAGGTTCGTTGGTAAACACGGCGAAGTCCCCCAGGAGCTCTGCCCAGGGGTGAATTGGTAGTGGGTTTGTCATATTCATTTCCCCTTTACTAATATAATATGATATGACCTTGAGAAATTCTGTAAGTAGACACAGCCGGATGACCTGGAAATGGCTGTGCCTAGTGGTTCAAATAACTCAGTCCTCGGCGGAGTGCCCAATGACTGAAGGTTACGTGCAAGGTACACTCCACCTGTCTCTCCCTAACTGAAAATTTAGATCTGCCGGGTAGTCTGGCTTTAACGCGGGTTGTCTGTATGTTTCGCGTTTTAGGTGCACTCGAGTGAAGACCCCCGTCAACTCAGCAACCGAAGTTGTCGTTCGGAGATACTTCGCTCTTGTACACTAAATTTACTCCCGACGTGGCACGCTTCCCACGAAGGCACTGACTACAAGGGCGTTGTAGTCGGTTGACCCTCGAGAGAACCACCAATATATGCACCTCGTGAAGAGAGGTGAGGCTATGGAAGATGAAATGGAGCACTGGGAATTGGAATGGTTCAGGTCCCGGTTTGTTTTAAAATACTTCCTGGCTTTCGTTCTTTCGTCCTCTTCGGCCTATGTCCCCCAAGCTGGTCCTGAGATCGACGTTCTTTGCCAAGAGGCACCTGGGCCAACCCCAGGCCCAAGCCCAGACCCAAGACCAGGCCCAGCCTCAGCCCCAGGACCACCCCCATGTCCCCGTGGTGCAACCCCCCGCACCAAAGGAGCCCCCCCAGAGAAAGGCAGCCGAAGCCGACACCGACAGTGACGGCGAATTCAACCTTGTCACCAGGACAAAACAAATGTGCTCAGCAATGAGTGCATTTTTTGCACAAATGCCAACTTTCACTAAAGTGTAAATGATGTTTCAGGCCAAACCGGGATTCCTGCAGATCGCCTCATGGAATGTAAACGGACTGCGAGAACGCAAACTAGAGGTGGAGGAGCTTCTCGCCAGGGGTGAAATAGACGTGATGGCACTGCAGGAGACGAGGCTGCGACAGTACCAGGCTATCCACTTCCAGGCTACCAGGTGTATAGGAAAGACTGGCAGGGCAGACGAGCAATGAGAGGAGTAGCCCTGCTAGTTAAGACGAGCATCGCACACCATCCGATCCTTCTCCCGGAGATGGAGAACATGGAGGCCACCGCCGTAGTAGTGTCCACGGCACGAAATGGCGACATCAGAGTGGTCTCCTGCTACCAACCACCAAATGTCAGGATGACAGGCGGCGACTTGGAGGCGGTCCTACTCCCGAGGACCCAGACGATGGCCATCGGCGACTTCAACGCGAAGTCCCCAGAATGGAACAGTAGGACAACAAACCCCCGAGGACGGGATCTACCGCGATTCCTGGCACAACACGATGGCAACCTATTGGTCCTTGGGCCGGTGGGACCGACCCATGACAATGGAAGACACAGGCCGGACGTACTGGACATTGCGATGCTGAAGGAGGTGGCCCTCGAAGCCGAAATCACCGAGCACAACCCAATTCTCCTAGAACTAGGAGAAAGATCGGTGAGAATGTTGTAGAACTCTCCAAAATCGTCCTAAGTTGAAGACAGAATCAAAATTCGACTTAGGCAAAAATTTCATTTATAGACATTTTTAAGAGTCTGCAGAGGCGCAGATCAGTCCATAAGGACCGTTTTGGGTTCTATAAGGCGTTGGAAATGACCAGGTGAAAATTCGAAGAAACACCGAAATTTCACTTAGGAAAAATGTTTTTGGTTCAGGATATGAGAGCAGAAGTATATAATGACAAAGATTTATGAATAATATATTTTTTCAAAGGTACCACAAATTGAACTTTGAAAAATAATATTTTTGAAAGGGCGTCAAAATTTGGCTCAAGAATCGATTTATCGAAAGTACGCCAAAATTTCACTTGCAGACTAATTTTTCAAAACTGCGTTGAAGTTTGGCTTGAAAATCGATTTTTCAAAAGTACGCCAAAATTTCACCCGCAGATTAATTTTTCAAAACTACCTTGAAATTTGGCTTGAAAATCGACTTTTCAAAAGTACGCCAAAATTTCACCGGCAGATTAGTTTTTCAAAAGTACCTTGAAATTTGGCTTGAAAATCGATTTTTCAAAAGTACGCCAAAATTTCACCCGCAGATTAGTTTTTCAAAAGTACCTTGAAATTTGGCTTGAAAATTGATTCTTCAAAAGTACGCCGAAATTGGTCTTAAAATAGAATTTTCAAAAGTACCACAAAGTCAGTTTAAAAAGTACCACGAAAATATACATTGAATTATTTTTATTTTTTATTCCTCCACCAAACACATTGACCTTTGAGGTACGGTCATTGAAAACCCAATTCTAAAGTATGAGCATAAAATTTTAGCGATGCACTGCATCCAAAAGGCAAAATAGAAGATTTTGACAAAGACGGCGTGTAGTGCCGATAAGCAAAAATTGATAAAAATAAATGCACATGTACAAGGCCGGTTTCTCGCATGGATAGAGTTTGGATTGACTCAGCGGCTCGCAATTTAGTCGAGCGCGTTGAGTGGTCCAGACAAAGCAATGGTAGAAAAGCCAATAACAGGGCTTTTCAAATGACAAAGTTTTAGAGGAAAACGCCTTGTGCATAAAAATCCAAAAATTCAATTTTGCCTAAAAGTCGCTGCCATATCGATAATATTGAACGACTGTGATAAGGGCTAGTAAGTCGTGGACTGATCGAACGCCATTCAACTTACGCAGTAATAAGTCCTCTGAATGTGTTCGAGTACGTGGCTCTTCACGATACAAGAACTTTAAAGCTAAGTAGTCTCTAGCGAACCTAAATTCATTAAGTAAAACTTTTTTAAGTTATTTCAGTCAGCCATAATTATTCATTTACTCAGAGTCTGAGACGACTCTAAAAATGCTCGCATTTTGATTCTGAGAAGGTATGCATGAATCTTTTCTACCTAATCGATCGTTAGCGTGAGCGCTCTCGCTTGTATGGTCTGAAAACCATTACCTTGATTGGGGAAGGCACGATTCTTATCTTGAGAATTTTTTATAACCAATTTTGTTAAATAAACGGATTTTTTGAACTATTATTTCTTAATTGATCTTGAGGCCTGTTGACGGTCTATAATCCCTGGAACTTTCGTATAGAAAGCCGGATGTGTCGAGTTAATTCACATTAACGTTCGACCTTCTGGTTGCTTTACGGAGGTTTGATAGGGATTTTTTTATGCGTTTTTTGAGAAAGAGATTCCGTCATTAACAGACCAAAACGTGGTTTCCACGTACAAAAATTAATCCCTCCGCAGAGAAATTCTTCGGTTGGGATTTTTTTATGCAAAATTTCAGGAAATTAAGAGGCGCCTAAACCTCTAACGAGGGAATTCAGGTCCAGAGAGAGGGTCATTTCGGATCTGTGGTAGTGCGGCCTTGGTCCATTACTCGGCTATCGAAGTGCATCTTATTTCGAACCCGCCTGGGAGGTAGAAGCACGGGGTAATATGCGATTGGCGCCCCCTGAGAAATAAATTGGTGTCGCGTCATTTTGACGCCCGGTAGTGCGTTCTTCTACAAGAACACGACAACTTTCATCAAAAGGAGGACGGACTGGGAATTGTTCCGTGCAGTACTGCAGAGGGACATTGCTCAAATTCCCAGACTCGAAACCGAGGCAGACGTGGAGAGGGCCATCACCTCCCTGGAGAACCTGATCCAGGCGGCACTGAGGGAAAGTACCACCGAAACAGAGTCGAGACGAACACCAGCGCCGATGGCAAACTCCCCAGAGGATACCAGGCAGCTGATAAGGGACAGACGAAGTGCGAAGAGACGGACCACGAGAACCAGACTGCCAGAGGACAGGAGGGAGTACAACATCCTTAGCAGGAGAGTCAAGGCTGCCTTCCAGGAACACAGACAAGAAGAATGGCAGCGCCACCTGGAGTCACTGGACACACAGGACAGAAGCTTCTGGGTCACCCACCGGGCCCTGCGAAACCGGAGGACACCCATGCCCCCGATCCACGGAGAGAATGGTATTGTCTACACTCGCCAGGAAAAAGCCGAGACATTCGCCGACAGGTTGGAACTGCAGTGTAGGGAAAACCAGCTCGATGATGAGGACGAGAACTGGGTGGACGACGTGGAGCGCAGGGTATGTCGGATGAACCGCCTGCCAGATGACGACCACATCCTTCCGACCACCCCCGAGGAGGTCAAGGAGATCCTAAGGAGCCTAAAACCCAGGAAGGCTCCAAGATGTGATGGCATTGGAAACATCGCCCTCAAGAAGCTACCCAGGAAAGGAGTAGCAGCGATGGTCAACATCATCAACGCAGTGTTGAGATTGAGACATTTTCCCACCAGGTGGAAGAAGGCCGACGTCATAGTCATCCCGAAGCCAGGTAAGAATCTAACCTTTCCCTCTTCTTACAGGCCAATCAGTCTCCTCCCAGCAATGAGCAAGGTAGCCGAAAGGATCATCCTCAAGAGGATAGCCGAGAAGACAGACGAACTGGACATCCTCCCGGACGAACAGTTTGCCTACAGGACCGGACACTCTACCGAACTCCAAGTGCTTCGCCTCACCGAGGAGATCACTAACGAGTTCAACCAGAGACAGGTCACGGCAGCGCTGTTCCTGGACATCGCCAAAGCCTTCGACAGGGTCTGGCACGATGGTCTCCTAGCCAAAATGATGAGTATGAGTTACTCCATTGCACTCGTCAAGCTAGTGAGATTATACCTCCACAGGAGACAGATGAGGATGAAGATCGTGGACAGGGTGTCCACGTACAGAACAATGGAGGCAGGAGTTCCCCAAGGCTCGGTGCTCTCCCCGCACTTGCGCACTTGTTCTCCATCTTCACATCTGACCTACCCCGGACGGAGAGGACCTCCATGGCCCTCTACGCCGACGACACAGCCCTGACAGCCAGATCCTGGAACGAAAGGCTAGCCACCAGAAACCTCCAGGAGGCGGCCACCCTCCTAGAGGACTGGTGCAACTGATGGAAGGTAGCCATCAACGCCGAGAAGAGCAAGGCGGTCCTCTTCAAGAAAAGGAAGCAGAACCCCACAGGACACGTCTCCATATTTGGTGAAGACATCCAATGGTAAGATTCCGTCAACTACCTTGGCGTGATCATTGACAAAGGCCTGGCATGGAGACAGAACACGGAGACCATCGTCAAGAAGGCCAGGAGGACGAGAGCCCTAATCTACCCGATGACGCGTAGACAGAGCAGACTCAACCTGAGGAATAAGCTCACGCTTATCAGGTCCCGCATCCGGCCTCAACTGACGTACGCTTCGGTAGCTTGGGGCTACCAAGCACAGACCTACCTCCAACAGATCCAGAGAGTGGAAAACGTCGCCCTCCGGACAGCAGTCAACGCACCCTGGTTCGTGCGCAACGAAGACATCTTCAGGGACCTGGACTACACCCCGGTCACTGACATCATCAAGGAGAGAGCCAGGAAGATGTACGCCCTTGCTGAGGAGCATGGGAACCCACTAGTCAGGGAGGCTACTGACTATGACCCAGCAGATGCTCCGAGGCACAAGCGGCCGAAGATGCAGCTACTGGATAACGGGTGAGTATAAAACATACCACCGTCAGATGAAGACCCCCCCACAGAAGAGACAGGACGATCACACAACCACCCACCTACCTGTAGTCCCCCTAGCTCCGGGCAGACCGAAAATGCTACCAAAGCAGTTAGGTCTGCCCTTCCTCGAGCTACACAGCTCATCCTTACCCAACCGACGATCCCGATGACAGGATGTCAATTGACATTCTGTGTACCGGCAGTCACTCCTGCCAAAAACCCAAAAACACCCAACTGACAGATGACAACCCCCCGGGGGGGACAAGCTGGCGAAGAAAGAAGATCAAGACAGAAGAGTGCCAGAAGAGGTCTTAGCCAGCAAGGTCCAACGAGCCAGGACCCAGGGAGGCGGGCCGAAATCGTCTGCACCGCTCACATTTGTGAGTGGGGCCGACGCAAAGTAAGCTCGTCCGCCCTGCACGAGGCTGGTCCCCGGTCTACAGCGATGTATTGGGGTAAAGGGCAATAGTCCTGCCCGACCCCAATCATCCGAGACCGACATCTATAGCCAAGAATATTGGCGATTTTTCGACAGTAGTTGGAGAGTGCACATCACGGAGCATATGAATGAATATTTTAGGTTATTTTAGCAGTAGGTAGGTAATATTCAGCCAGAGTGCGGATATTATTTAGCGGAAGACTGGAGTATGCATGTGTTTACGGAGAGTGCACATCACGGAGCATATGAATGAATATTTTAGGTTATTTTAGCAGTAGGCAGGTAATATTCAGCCAGAGTGCGGATATTATTTAGCGGAAGACTGGATTATGCATGTGTTTACGGAATCCTGATTATTTTAGAGATAGTAATTTCTTGCAGAAGAAAATCAATTATATTTAGTTTTAGTTTAATTTATGTTAAGTTTTAAGGTTTTTTTCTGAGCCATGGGCCTTGGGCCCGATGACACTTATGTATTATGATCTCCTGATTACGAAAAAAATATTTTCGCCCAAAAATTCCTAATGCGTCAAAAGTTATATGCACTTTTTGACGCACTTTCGCGGATTTTCTACTTATCTACTTAATATATCTTGTACTAGTAATCGAATGGGAATTTTAAAAATACTGTCTTATTTGAAATAAAATTCTTAAAAATTATAGACCTATCCGATATGTATGCCATCTTGGAAAAAATATAAAACACCAAAAATATCGGAAAAAATCAAAATTGAATCTTTTTTCCATAAAAGGAGTAATTTCACCAAAGTTGGCAAAAACGAAACTCATCTATGGTCAAATATAATGCACCAAACCAGGACGCTGCAAGTCAAATGGAACATTCAAAGATGGCAGACGAAATAATTTTTTTAATTCTTCGTCAAGTACCAAGGAGGCTTTGTGCATAATTTTTTTGTCGATTGTAGGTTTTTTTAGGTACTTTAAGGGGATAAAGTTCAATTTTTTTTAAATTGTCAATAGAAGTGCATTTTCTACAATTTTTAAAAATGCATTTTCTTTGAACTTCCTTTTTTTCATATATTATTATTATTACAATGCGTATGCTTTATAAATTTCGTTATCAAATTGATGGAGTTTCATTTTGAATTAATTACTTCCACATCCAGTGGAAGTATAGTAACGACAAAAAAATGTTTAAAAATTGTTATTGTTCAAATAGACTTAGAATATCATGAAACGTCGAGATTTCAAGTTTGAGCGAAAAAAAAATTTCTGTCTGTCGGTCTGTCGGTCTGTCGGTCTGTCGGTCTGTCGGTCTGTCTGTCGGTCTGTCGGTCTGTAACTATTTTTGTGCGCACGTTTACTCTGGAACCGTTTGAGATATTGACTTGAAATTTGGTACACATATGTACTCTAACGAGATCTAGAACTAGATTATATTTTCATCTTGTTCCGTCGAAGGGTTGAGGGGTAAATTGGGGTAAATTTGGAGTAAATAGGTAAATCAAGCAGGTAAGAGTTCATAAAATTGATATTTAGTATAGACAAGAGAAGCTAAGGTCTCAAAAAAAATTTTGGCATTAGCCACCCCCATTACCACCCCCACCCCATTATTAAAGGGGATGAAAAAAAAGTGATTTAGGGTGTGTACAAGAACCAAAAACCTAAAAATATTTTTTTACTTGATCCATCCCCACTCCCACCCCGTCACCACCCCCACCCCACTACCGATGTGGGGTATCGTTTTATGGGGTTTTGGGGTAGAGGATTTCAAATATTATATTATTAAAGTTCCATAATCAATTATTTCCAGATACAAAATTTTTTCGTTGTGTGACTTGGATAGAAAATCCGGATGTGGAAGTAGTGATTCCTTAGGCAGGGTTTTTTTTTAAGTTATACGAGACTCTCTATAGCAGAGCAAAAAGAGACCTCGGGTATACTGCAAAACACCACCGCAATCTTCCAAAAGACCCAGAAGCTCTAGCAAGCAGACTGGGACTTATAGTGAAATTGCGTCAGAACTTCGAATGGCGGTGATTGACAGACGCCATCCCGAAGTAACCTTGGATCAAGGGCAAGCGGACCTGATCCAAAACCAACTGGTGGAGGCACTGGACGCCACTCCCACAGGGAGTGACACTCCATTGCAATTCACCAGAACAACCTTAAGCGGAGGAGTCCTTTAGATGGCTTGTGCTAATGCAAGGACCAAAAGCTGCCTTAGGGATACAGTAGGAACCCTTGGCGGATTGTGGGAGGGCGCAGACTTGACAGCTGTCGAGTCAAAGGATCTCCCAAAGAGGCCAAGAGTTCTGGTGTTTGTCCCTGGGACAGAAGAAGCGGAGGACAAGGTCAGAACACGCTTAGAAAGGTAGAATACCGGACTAAGAGTGGGAGGCTGGCTACTCCTAAGCAGGAAAGTAGAGAAGGAACACCAACTCATCATCGGCTGCGATGCAAATTCACACTACACGACTTGGGGGAGCACGGATACCAACGAACGAGGCGAGTCTTTATTTAAGTTAATTATGAACTTAAATGTACTACATTGAGGCAACAAACCGACTTTCGTAAATTCAAGACGAAAAGAGGTGATTGATATTACATTGGCTACCAATTTTGTTAGTAGCCAGTTATGTCTGATGAGGTAAGTTGTTCGGATCACAGACACATAAACTTCACAATAGGAGTAAATCCACCAAATCATGAAACTTATCGCAATCCTCGAAGAACTGACTGGGAAGCCTACAGTGCAGACCTAGAAGTCAGTCTGAAAAAGACGAGGGCTACGATCTGCAGCACAGATCTAGAGATGATGGCGGGGCAAGTGCGGGACGCCATGATTTCAGCATATCATGAAAACTGACCCACAGTGAGCAAGGGCTCCAACAGGAACATACCCTGGTGGAACGAGGACCTTGCTTGGATGAGGAGGCAATTCAGGAAAAAGTTTAACAAGGCTAAGCAAACAGATGTGTGGGACGACTACACACAGGCCCTCACTGAATACAACAAAGCTCTGAGGAAATCCAAGAGAGAATCGTGGAGGAGATACTGTGAGGACATAGAAGGAACTCCAGAGTGTACCAGACTCCACAAGATTCTTTCTAAGGATCCCCAAAGCTCAATATACACTCTGAAGATGGATAACAGAGAATACACCAATACCGGGGAGGAAACCATAAGGGAACTCCTAAAGGTGCACTTCCCTGGATCCGAAACCACCAACTTATCACCGGAAGGCTGTCAAAACACAGATCTGGACCACCCTACATGGGCATCCAGAGAGGACTGGCAGGTAGCAAAGTCGGTGATAAATGTGGACAAAGTAAAATGGGCGATAAATTCATTCGAACCATTTAAATCGCCGGGACCAGACTGCATTTATCCGATAATGCTGCAGAAGGCAACTGACCTCCTATTACACAGGTCATGTGTGATATTCAGGAGCAGCTTAGCTCTTGGATACATACCAAAGGCCTTGAGGCTAATTAGAGTGATATTCGTACCGAAACATGGGAAGGAGCAGGAAAGGGCGAAGTCCCTAATACCAATTAGTCTTATGTCTTTTGCACTAAAGACTTTAGAAAAACTACTGGATAAGCATATTCGGGATGATGTACTTGTAAACCAACCCTTACATCAAGACCAATACGCCTATAGAGCCGGTATGTCAACAGAAACAGCATAACATCAGCTAGTAAATAAAGCTGAATATGCTCTCGAAAACAAAGAGGTACTACTATGTGCCTTCTTCGACATTGAGGGAGCATTTGACAACACATTTCTACAATCTATCAGGAAGCAACGAGGAGAAAAGGGATCGATGCGACCAGCTGCAGATGGATAGACTGCATGCTTAGAGAAAGACTGGTATACACATCCATAATGGTGGAAACGTTGGTAGCTCGGGTTGACAGAGGTTGTCCGCAAGAGGGTGTTCTATCGTCTCTTCTGTGGAAGCTGGTCATGGACGAGGTGTTAACGTTACTGGACAGAGAAGGACACAAAACACTAGGCTATGCAGACGACTTAGTCATCTTAGCGCAAGGAAAATTTAACAACACAATAAGGGAACGTATGCAACAGTCCCTAAATGTTGTAACGAAATAGACAGATGAGGAGGGACTAAACATTAGTCCCTCACAGTCAACCATAATGGCATTCACCAGAAGAAGGAAATTAGAGGGGCTTGGACCACTAAAACTTCGAGGTGATCTAGTACAACTACCGGGCGAGGTAAAATATCTGGGAATAATACTAGATCCCAAACTTACCTGGAACCAACAGTTAAACAGAACCAAAAAAATGGCAGAAACCACACTCATGTTGGCCAGGTGCACCCATGGGGAAACATGGGGACTAAGGCTAAGCATGATGTACTGAACATATATCATAGTGGTTAGACCCATGATCACATATGCATCTTTGGTAAGGTGATCAAAGATGTTGCAGCGCACTGCTGCCACTGAACTAAGCAAGGTACAAAGACTTGCCTGTCTGGCGGTAACAGGAGCGATGAAAGCAACACCAACAGCAGCAATGGAGGTCCTTCTGGACCTCCCCCCCCCTTCCCCCTGATGGTAATGGGGGAGAGGGCGATGGGACACTTCAGGCTGCAATGTAACCCCAGTGACAAATACGCTGCGCTGGAGCACAACCGAATTAGGAATCTAGTGGGAGTGACAACATCTCTGATGAGAACAGGCCACATACATGATCCCTAAATATGCCTTTAACAGAAACTTCGAAATAAAAATAGAAGATCGAAGTGAATGATCAGTAACCGGCAACAGTATCAGACCACGGGACTTGGTCTGGTACACAGACGTATCAAGGACCGCGGAAGGTACTGGCGCCGGCATATATAGCGATATGAGGAACTCACAGTTCAGCACATCGCTAGAAAAATACACTTCTGGCTCTCAGGCAGAAGTATACGCAATACTAGATTGCGCAATAGAAAACAATAGGAGAGCCTATGAAAACAGGCAGATCAGTATTCTAATAGAAAGCCAGACGACTTTAGGGGCACTGTCAAACGTCCAACGAAAAAGCTGACGTCCAACGAAAAAGCTGACGAGCTAGAGAGAAAGGGATCGTCAGCTCCATATGTTGGCCCAGAACCGGCCCTGGGAGTGCCTAAAACCACAGTACGGGGCCAAATGAGGGACTGGGTCAAGAACCAACAGAAAGAATACTGGGACAAGATAACCTGGCAACAATATGGTAAAACCTTTATCGAAGGACCATCCAGAAAGAACACTGAAGAACTGCTGTCACTAAGCAGGAATCAGCTTCGCATAATCACGGGCTTCCTAACAGGGCACTGCGCCCTGAAAGGACACCTACACAAAATGGGATTGTTCAACGGGGACCTAAAATGCAGACAATGCAATAGGGCAACGGAGACATCCTACCATATCCTGTGCGACTGTGAGGCTTTGGATCACAGAAGACACGCAATATATGGACAACCAAGACTGAGTCCAGAAGAATATGAAACCACACCAGAGATGGTGTTGTACAAGCTAGTTATCATAATACAAAAGGGAGAATATCACAATAAGCCCAAGAGGCTGCAGTGATTCCGGAAACGAAAGTTAGACGGCTCCCGAACAAAAAAAAAAGAAAAAAAGAGAATATGATTCCGCTTACATTTGATAGAGTCTGAATACCTTTTCCCGTCCTACCAGCGTAGCGTAATCCTAGATGATAACAGCCGCAGGTGGTAGACAATCTACGAGTCTAAGGTAACGTGACGGGATCCCCAGTACCATACAAACACAAGATGTCAGGCAATACTCCACAATCTAGACACCAAAATCTGGTCTAGGAGTTGAAACCAGAGTCAGGTTGAAAGTCCCTCGTAAAGTGTAGAATGTGACATAAAAACTAGAATTCAAGTAACAGATCCAAATAAAACATAGAATAACAGATCCAAGTAAAATCATAAGGTAACAATCCAAACAGCCATAAACCAACAAATAGATCGCAATACTCGTAACCAACACAAATCTCAATACTCGTAACTTAACAAACAAACAAAGAAACAGCCCTGCAATAAAATATATAACCTAAATTACACATCTATTTCAACCTTAAGTGGGGTTTCAGAAACATACCTGAGATGTGATGTGGGCTGAAAGACGTCCTTTGCTGTTAAATGGCACTACGAAGTCTTGCATTCGAAAGACGCCACGTGCTTGAGAAAATTGATTTAATCCGGAAATCCGTAGTAGTATCTTCCCAAAACGATACTCAAATACCAAAATGGAAATACGACTAACTTTGTCGTGATGAATACTAAATCCCATAAATGGAGCAAAACTTACAATATTGCTAAAACTCGTATTCAGACGACTCAATCTTCTAGCAAGCAAAAGGAAAAAAATAACCCAAAAAGATGTCCCCCTATCAAATGTCAAGTTTTTGTCACTTCCGTTGGTACGTTCAGAATTTTCAATTCACGGACGTTCACCACACTCAGAGTAGATTTTCCTAACTTCGTTTATATTCACAAATATTATCATAATATACTCCGAAGGCCCTCCTCTCATAAGTCTACACACTAAAAAAAGGTTTAATCAACAATACTGGCCATAGCAGAAGCTTTAAAAAGGCGTTTTTGCAATGCACTCTCTTAATTAATATCTGAACGCACTCATCCAGCTACTTCCAAAGCGCATTTGATGGCCGAAGTAAAACATCAGGTAGCGCTATTAGGCAACCAATTATACTGGTTTTGGGAGCCGGAGGATATCTAGTTGCATATGATATATCTTAGGAAAATCTATGCTCAAATACACGATATTTGTGAAAATAAAGAAAATTAGAACATAAAATTCTGGCAATTACTAAATGTGAAAATAGACTGTAACAAAACGTCAAAACAAATTCATAATTTGACATTTCTAAAGCGAAGATTGTGAGACAAAACTTCAATTGTTTTCAATGCACTTATAGATACGGCTATACAAAAGAGTGAAATAATGTTACTTTCTTTTAATTCATTTTCATTGTTGAAATATATATTTGCAGCAACGCCTGGCTGCGGCAACTCTCATTTGTTTTGTAATAAGCTCTATAAATAAAGTGAAATTGTTTTGTTATATTTTATTACCATAAACATATGTTTTTCAACGATTGTGTTGAAAGTCAAATCTTCTAACTACAAAATGACTGAAGAAAGTGTCACTTTTTTTGTACAATTTTGTTGAAATTCAAATTTTCTAACTTCAAAATGAGTGCAGAAAATATCACTTTGCTACACGCAGTGCGGCAAAGAATTTGCCACACGCCTCGATTACATCTTAACAAATTTAAAATTTTGAACGACTTTAAGGGAAATAACTTCAAAGCCGTAGAAAAAATAGTAAGTAACACACATGGGGCAGCCTCATTGCAAAACTTGTATGATAGGAACACGAGCGCAACGAGTGTTCCTATCATACAATACTTTCATACATCGTTTTGCAATGAAGCCCTTGCCACACTTGTATTACAATGTATTATTTATGCACTAACAATGATGAGAAAAGCACAGCTTTTTAACAGTCGTAGAAAATAGTAATTTATGCAACGAGTTCATAAAGTGGTACTTTTTGTCACGAATGAGAAGTTTGACGCACGAGCCGTGGGTGACTGCAGCAATCCCATGAGTGAAAAAAGGGCGCTTTATGAATGAGTTTCATACAATATTTTTTCTACGATAGTCTTCGATTTTCATTTTTAGGTAAATAAATTTCAAAATTAGCTTAAACGTCAAAATATAAATTAATAATTTGACGTTTCTAAAGCGGAGATCGTGAAGATAAATTGAATTATTCTCAATGCACTCATGGATTCGGCTATACATAATCGTGAAATAACGTTATTTTTAACAGTTTTTTAACAGTCGCACAAAAAAATAATTTTCACTTTTATGTTCGAAACCGCGTATTGTGTATAATTTATTCTACTGATATTTGAAATGATTTAATTGACCCTATTTAATTGATCTATAAAACATACTTTTTATAGTAGTATCAAGATTGGTACCTACCTATGTTTTAAAGTTGGTTATGGTTAATTTATCATTATGGGACACAAGAGTTTTTTATGTGACTCATCATTAAAGTCTCTAGTGAGCGACTATAATTTATTAGAAAATAAAACCTTTGATGAAGTAATTTAACAAGTAATTATGAGTTATAAACATATATCAATCTAGTTCAACTGGTTGACCATTAAAATTCTAATTTTCAATAAAATAAGTTAGGCAAAATAAGAAAACACATATATTAACAGTACATTAAAAAAATATATTTTTATTTTTGCAATCACAGTATTTTTCAGGCTTAAATAACTAAAAATAAAATTAAGAGAATTCTCAACAAGAAAACTTCGGACACATTGGAAATTAACATAGATATCATGAAGAAAATAAAACACCCTATCACTGCCTATATAAATTGAATTATTGAACACATACGTAGATCGGAACAGTTGAACGTCGAGGATCAGACCCTGCAAACCTTATAGCAGTTTGATTGCAATTTTACAAGGAATTCAAATATGTAGAAGTATACAGGAGACACAGACACAGACACACCTTTGTATTAACACTCGATGCATGATCGCCCTGTATATTACCATTTATTTTTAACTTGTAGTCCTCTTGATGCCGAATCACGCTATGTTTTTCCATTAAGTTATTAAGTTGAGAAATAAACCCAATATTGAACTTTACCACACCATTGACTCACCATATATGTAAATATCCTATTAGATCGCTTCCTCTGCCTTTCGTCGCGTTCAACTTACCGTACAGTACATACATCAACCACGAAAAACATATATGTCACAAGATCATAACGAGTAGAAGTTTCCGTCGGGCGTAGCTGAGTGCAAATACCTATTTGATTCATATTTCCCACGTACACGACACAAATCACTTTTAAAAGATGCCACTAAGAATAACTACGCAGTCAACGTATTTTTTATTTTCTGTTTCAACTTCACGTCCAACATCAGGTTTAAGCGATTTTATATAGTTATATATAGAGAGACTGAGCAGTCTTACCTTTATCTTCTCGTTCGGGCCGGATGGTTATTAGATCGGATGTTCTTGATCTGGCCAGATTACTCTATTCGTAGTCTCATCAAATATATAACACACAACACATAAAAAATAGCGAAAGTAGCGAATTGTTTAGTATAGCGAAAAAAAGCGAAACGAACTGTATGTATCGAAAACCTCGAAGCGAATCCCTTGGCGGGTTATTTTCTGTTCCTCACGCAGGAAGGCTGACTTACTAGCGCTCTCTATATACTTCACGCGAAATCTTAAAATTCATAATGACACCTATTTATTATTGCTAATCAAATAAAATTAATAAAATAAATACAATAATATAAACAAACAAAAAAAACTATATTAAGGACGAAACATTTTCATTGTTGAAATATATATTTGCAGCAACGCCTGGCTGCGGCAACTCTCATTTGTTTTGTAATAAGCTCTATAAAGGGTCTAGCCGTACTTCCATGGCGAAACTGCCCCCGATATGAACCTATATCGTAACCTATGTTATATTGTCGAGGACGCTAATAGTAGTTGATCGAGTAGATATTAGCTCTATATCTCAGTTAATTGAGGAGCTTTTTGAAAAAAAGTGTCCGGAGACGACTTTTTTTCAAAGCGATATATCTTAATTAATTGTAATGCTAGGAAAATAAAACTAAATGGCAGTGTTCTGGTACACTTTACAGTTTATTTTATAGCATTTCCTATGGGCCAAGCCTAAATAAAAATATTTAAAAAATGCAAAGAAAAATTTTGTCAATCGATTTCTATCGGATCTAATTGAATTACCACTTTGAAAAAAATATATAATAATTGCCTATGTCTTGCCTAACAGCAGGCCAAGTTTCATTAAAATCCAAGAGGTACAACATGTCGAAAAAAAAATTAAAGTGAGTGGACCACCTTACGACCACTATGTTGACGCTTTTAATTTGCATTACATTTCAATAATCATTGCGAAAGTTGCGTTTTGACAGCTCATAAAAAGTATATCAACGGTTGGTGGTGTCAACTAGCTTATTACAATGTTTTTTGATCTACTTTTATAGAGACTAGTCCGTCGGTCTCAGTTAAGAATGCAGTTGTTTACGTTATGAGCGGAGCACAGTTTACACAGGATATGGGAATTCCCAAGTAAGTGAAATCCCCCATGGCCGACTCAAGCCAGTTGGTACATGAAATAAAAATTAACGGTTTAAATTGTCTTTTATTTGGCATTTAGCTCTTTTATAAATGCATTGAAATTATTTAATTCACATTGCAGCATATTTTATTTAGAGTAATGAAAGCTCATTATAGACGTAAACCCTCTAAAAATGTCAAAGTGTTATAAGAAATGGGTAAATCTACTACTTGCTTGAGCTCGATATCAGGCGAGCTGTTCTTGTCTCTGCCGTTCTGAACTGTATCTTTGATCTCTCTGATATACCTGCCTAAGAAGTGTACACAAATATCATAAACGCCGTGTAAGTGCATGGCCACGTCGGCGCACCGCACAGCGCACATAGCACCGCACTTCGCTGCACACTGAAATTAAATAAACCATTATTTTAAATGAGAGTGGCCATATCGACGCCCCTCGCACATCGCACAATAAAATTAAATAGAACCATGCTCTTAAATGAGAGTGATGAAATCAACAACTTGAGCTTCGCACATCGCACAGCCTTTAGCACAGGCGATACCGTGTTTGTGAATCCCTATTTGTAACAAAAGAGATAAAAATAACTATAGCAGTCTGATTTTAGTAAAAATGGAAGGAAATAGCCGAACAATATATGAACAATTAGTACAATTTCTTTTGTATTAATATTCAGATATATCATAAAATAATAAAATAAACTTCGATGTGCGATGTGCGCTGTGCGGTACGCCGACGTGGCCATGCAACTTACACAGCGGTTATGATATTTGTGTATACTTTTTAGGCAGGTATATGAGAGAGATCAAAGATACAGTTCATAACGGCAGAGACAAGAACAGCACGCCTGATATCGAGCACAAGCAAGTAGTAGGTTTACCCATTTCTTATAACTTATAACACTTTGACATTTTTTGAGGATTTACGTCTATAATGAGCTTTCATTACTCTAAATAAAATATGCTGCAATATAAATTAAATAATTTCAATGTATTTATAAAAGAGCCAAATGCCAAATAAAAGCCAATTTTTTTTTTTTTAACTGTTTAACGTCGGCCTATTTCCGCTACCAGGGCCTATCACCGACGCCAGGAGACGAGCTACCCCCAACCTGGAAATTTTGCCGAACCTCTTCCCTTAAGAAGAGTAGGGATCTTTTACTTGCCTAACATTTAATAGACAAGGGACCGCCTGCTTTACATCCCCTCCGAAGGATGGTATATCCACTACGTAATCCTCGTCTGAAATTACGTAACTTCCGAGTATACACTGATATACAAGCCTCTAGAAGATGGGACGAGAACGCTGTATTTCCCAAGATGGGAGCCCATCCAAGTACTAACCGCGCTCGACGTTGCTTCAACGGAATATCGACTGATATTCACATTGAAGTCGCCTCTACGCTCGCCCCAAAAAGCCAATTTAAACCGTTAATTTTTATTTTATGTACCAACTGGCTTGAGTCGACCATGGGGGGATTCCACTTACTTGGGAATTCCCATATCCTGTGTAAACTGTGCTCAGCTCATAAGGTAAACAACTGCATCTTAACTGAGACCGACTATAGTCACTATAAAAGTAGATCAAAAAAACATTGTAATAGGCTAGTTGACACCACCAACCGTTGATATACTTTTTATGAGCTGTCAAAACGCAACTTTTCCAAAGATTATTGAAATGTAATGCAAATTAAAAGCGTCATCATAGTGGTTGTAAGGTGGTCCACTTATTTTAATTTTTTTTTTCGACATGTTGTACCTCTTGGATTTTAATGAAACTTGGCCTGCTGTTAGGCAAGACAAAGGCAATTATTATATATTTTTTTCAAAGTGGTAATTCAATTAGATCTGATAGAAATCGATTGACAAAATTTTTCTTTGCATTTTTTAAATACTTCTATTTAGGCTTGGCCCATAGGAAATGTTACAAAATAAAGTGTAAAGTGTACCATAACACTGCCATTTAGTTTTATTTCCCTAACTTTAAAATTAACTATATATCGCTTTGAAAAAAGTCGTCTCCGGACACTTTTTTCAAATAGCTCCTCAATTAACTAAGATATAGAGCTAATATTTACTTGATCAACTACTATTAGCGCCCTCTACAATATAATATAGGTTACGATGCAGGTTCCTATCGGGAGCAGTTTCGCCATGGAAGTACGGCTAGACCCTTTTAAAGTGAAATTGATTTATTATATTTTATTACCATAAACATATGTTTTTCAACGATTGTGTTGAAAGTCAAATCTTCTAACTACAAAATGACTGAGGAAAGTGTCACTTTGCCGCACGCCGTGCGGCAAGAGTTTTTTGTATAATTTTGTTGAAATTCAAATTTTCTAACTTCAAAATGAGTGCAGAAAATATCACTTTGCTACACGCAGTGCGGCAAAGAATTTGCCACACGCCTCGATTACATCTTTACAAATTTAAAATTTTGAACGACTTTAAGGGAAATAATTTCAAAGCCGTAGAAAAAATAGTAAGTAACACACATGGGGCAGCCTCATTGCAAAACTTGTATGATAGGAACACTCGCTGCGCTCGTGTTCCTACTTTCATACATCGTTTTGCAATGAAGCCCTTGCCACACTTGTATTACAATGTACTATTGGCCCACTAACAATGATGAGAAAAGTAGAGCTTTTTAGCAGTCGTAGAAAATAGTAATTTATGCAACGAGTTCATAAAGTGGTATTTTTTGTCACGAATGAGAAGTTTGACGCACGAGCCGTGGGTGACTGCAGCAATCCCATGAGTGAAAAAAGGGCGCTTTATGAATGAGTTTCATACAATATTTTTTCTACGATAGTGTTCGATTTCCATTTTTAGGTAAATAAATTTCAAAATTAGCTTAAACGTCAAAATATAAATTAATAATTTGACGTTTCTAAAGCGGAGATCGTGAGATAAATTCAATTATTCTCAATGCACTCATGGATCCGGCTATACATAATCGTGAAATAACGTTATTTTTAACAGTTTTTTAACAGTCGCACAAAAAAATAATTTTCACTTTTATGTTCGAAACCGCGGATTGTGTATAATTTATTCTACTGATCTTTGAAATGATTTAGTTGACCCTATTTAATTGATCTATAAAACATACTTTTTATAGTAGTTCAAGATTGGTACCTACATGTGTTTTAAAGTTGGTTATGTTTAATTTATCATTATGGGACACAAGCGTTTTTTATGTGACTCATCATTAAAGTCTCTCGTGAGCGACTATAATTTATTAGAAAATAAAACCTTTGATGAAGTAATTTAACAAGTAATTATGAGTTATAAACATATATCAATCTAGTTCAACTGGTTGACCATTAAAATTCTAATTTTCAATAAAATAAGTTAGGCAAAATAAGAAAACACACATATATTAACAGTACATTAAAAAAATATATTTTTATTTTTGCAATCACAGTATTTTTCAGACTTAAATAACTAAAAATAAAATTAAGAGAATTCCCAACAAGAAAACTTCGGACACATTGGAAATGAACATAGATATCATGAAGAAAATAAAACACCCTATCACTGCCTATATAAATTGAATTATTGAACACATACGTAGATCGGAACAGTTGAACGTCGAGGATCAGACCCAACAAACCTTATAGCAGTTTGATTGCAATTTTACAAGGAATACAAATATGTAGAAGTATACAGGAGGTCTCATTTAAACAGACACACCTTTGTATTAACACTCGATGCATGATCGCCCTGTATGTTACCAACTATTTTTAACTTGTAGTCCTCTTGATGCCGAATCACGCTATGTTTTTTCCATTAAGTTATTAAGTTGAGAAATAAACCCAATATTGAACTTTACCACATCATTGACTCACCATATATGTAAATATCCTATTAGATCGCTTCCTCTGCCTTTCGTCGCGTTCATCTTACCGTACAGTACATACATCAACCACGAAAAACATGTATGTCACAAGATCATAATGAGTAGAAGTTTCCGTCGGGCGTAGCTGACTGCAAATACCTATTTGATTCATATTTCCCACGAACACGACACTTTTCTGTTCCTTGCGCAGGAAGGCTGACTTACTAGCGCTCTCTATATATTTCACGCGAAATCTTAAAATTCATAATGACACCTATTTATTATTGCTAATCAAATAAAAGTAATAAAATAAATACAATAATATAAACAAACAAAAAAAACTATATTAAAGACGAAACATTTTCATTGTTGAAATATATATTTGCAGCAACGCCTGGCTGCGGCAACTCTCATTTGTTTTGTAATAAGCTCTATAAATTTTAAAGTGAAATTGATTTATTATATTTTAATACCATAAACATATGTTTTTCAACGATTGTGTTGAAAGTCAAATCTTCTAACTACAAAATGACTGAGGAAAGTGTCACTTTGCCGCACGCCGTGCGGCAAGGGTTTTTTGTACAATTTTGTTGAAATTCAAATTTTCTAACTTCAAAATAAGTGCAGAAAATATCACTTTGCTACACGCAGTGCGGCAAAGAATTTGCCACACGCCTCGATTACATCTTTACAAATTTAAAATTTTGAACGACTTTAAGGGAAATAACTTCAAAGCCGTAGAAAAAATAGTAAGTAACACACATGGGGCAGCCTCATTGCAAAACTCGTATGATAGGAACACTCGCTGCGCTCGTGTTCCTACTTTCATACATCGTTTTGCAATCGTAAAGTTTGTTTAAACCTGAAAGACACGCTCTACATTAAAGTTCCAATATGTTATACATTTTCGTATTTCTTGTGCTTAATTAAAAGTCTCAGTAACATTTTGCTCTAAAATTCTACTAAAACATTATATATTTATATACAGCATAACAGTTTACACTCCTCTGGCGATCACTCTGTACGACAGATATGGCTCAATTTCAATAAGGGTAATCTACTATCCTATACTACATGTAAAATTATTATGTCAGTGGCTATTGTGTTTGATAGTTATTCAGCAATGCTCGGTTGCACTTCAGTTCGTATTTTAATAGTTTTATTAAAAATACCTTTTTCTACGATTGTGCTGAAAGTCAAATTTTCTAACTTCAAAATGAGTGCAGAAAACATCACTTTGCCACACGCCGTGCGGCAACGAATTTGCCACACGCCTTTATTACATCTTCACGCACCGGAATAAAATAGTGTGTTTACCTTAAAGAATTGTATATTACTTACTGGTAATAACAATTAAATTCTATAAATGTACATTAATTACACATGAATTGCAATTACAAAGTCAAATTTTCTTACTAAAGAATGACAGCGGAAAATGTCACTTTAAATAAAATCTGACAAGCAGCAAATTTAAAATTTTGGAAATACTTTGAAAAGGGAAATAACTTCACAACCGTAGAAAAAATAGTATGTAACACACGTGTGGCAAGCTTCATTGCAAAACTCGTATGATAGGAACACTCGCTGCGCTCGTGTTCCTACTTTCATACATCGTTTTGCAATGAAGCCCTTGCCACACTTATATTACAATCTACTATTCTCTACGATCGTGTAAAAAGTAACAGTTTTTTACATCATTTCCAGTGTAAAAAGTGGCCTTTTATAAGAAACTGCAATAAAAATTTTTATTGCACGATTTCTAAAAAAATTATCAGTAAGGACAACAGTATTTTATTCATTATTAATTTTCAGCAATATTTACTTCTACTTTGCAATTATACTCCAGTCAATAAAGGAGGTGTAGAGTGCGTGAGCAGGGACTTAAGCAATTCCTTTAGAAAGTTATTTAGGGTGCTTAGGGAGTGAACATACTGAAAATACTGACGTCTAGGAGGTAAGCCGGAGGGGGGGGGGGGGGGGCACAAAGAAAGTCCCACTTTTGTTTTTTCGCCTATATCTCGTCCCAGGGAAACATTTTCTTCTACCAAATGAAAGCTTATGAAATTCTCTACAACTTTCGTTTTATATATTTTTTTGGAATTCGCAACCGTTTTCGAGCTACACGCTCCGGAAAAGTGAAAATTTTCGAAAAACAGATTTTTACCTGAAAAATAGAAAATTGTATTTTTAAGATGATAAAAAAAAGTAGGACCTACGGTGCTTGTAATTGGCACCAGGGTGTCTCCTACTTGTTTCCACCCCCACTCTTGAGGGGGCAGCTCATTCCCGAGCCACTGCTGCACTTGTTGGTAGGTGCGCCGGGAATGCTGTTTAGCTGCGCTCTCAGTTGGTGGGAGGAGCTGATGTCAGGCTTAATATTGCCACTGACCTCATGAACAACTGGAAGCGGTACTGGTTGAGGCAGGTCTGTCTTGCTGGTGCCCCATACCATTTGAGGAAACAACTCTTCCCAGCCTCTTCAACCTCGACTTAAGTGGAGGAGGGGTTGTAAAAGATCACTGCCGCTTCCTTGATGATTTTTGACTTAAGTACAATTTTGAGAAGCCCACCTTGCTTTTCCTTAAAGTTGAAGAGGTAAAAATCTGTTTTTCGAAAATTTTCCGGAGCGTGTAGCTCAAAAACGGTTGCAAATTGGAAAAAAGTATATAAAATGGAAGTTGTAGAGATTTGCATGAGCTTTCATTTTGTATCAGAAATTTTTCCCTGCCCTGCACCATTTTAGAGATATAACCGAAAAAATCAAAATTGGGACTTTCTTTGTGCCCCCCCCCCCCTCCGGCTCACCTCCTAGACGTCAGGACTTTCAGTATGTTCACTCCCTAAACACTCTGAATAACTTTCTAAAGAAATCGCTTAGGTCCCTGCTCACGCACTCTACACCACCCTTTAGATCATTCGTTGACTAGACTATTAGCACAATTTTCAATATGAATTCTATGCAACTCGTGACTCCTCGATGTAGTAGGCAGTATATCATTAGCGTCAATGGCATCATTTGAACTGGCTTCCTCAGATAGTTCTTTTTGCAAAATTTGATGTGATATCTCAATTTTGTTTTTAATTGGTTTTTCAACGTAAGATTCTGCCACCGTCGATGACTTCCAGCCACCATGCCTCTTTAGCTGTAGAACATCCCCTCCTGCATCTGCAAGCATGGTGGTAGATGACCTTCTGAAACTATCACCAGTATACTCATGTGCATTGGGCAACCCAAGATATCTCGCAATTTCGCTTGGTATTTTCCCAAAGGTATTAATACCTATCGGCTGAAAAGAACACTTTCCATTACAGTAGTTCACAAACAGTCGATCATGTTTTGTTGCTGGTGACCTAAGAATGGAGTATTTTTTATAAATTTCAACCATATTTTCCAAGTCTCTCGTTTTACGGTCAATAATAAAAGTTCGAGGTTTATTTGTTTTTGATGTTGGAATTCTCACTATCAACATATTACCAATGTCTTGCACATCACCAACACTCATTTTATAAAACTCGTCTCTTCTGCATGCACCGGTAATGCCAAAAATTGCTACAACTTTCATCATTAAATATCTATCATTAGGTGCTTCATTTACAAATGTGTATATTTCATCTTTGCTAAACACTTTAGATTTCTTGGAACGGTATCCTACAGACTGCCGCTTCATATAAGCAGTTAACTTAGAAAACTGTTTAAGATCGATGTCCTTTTCAGCTATCAGTAAAGCTTTCACCATTAAATATTCCGACCAAAGACTTGAAGGTTTTATATGCTTTGCTCTTTCTGAAAAATACGCAAGGAACAGATTTTCCGTATGATTCTTCACTATCTTCAAAACACACCAATCGTTGAATAGTTTATACACCAACTCATATTGTTTTCGTGACTTCTCAGGTATTAAAGTTGACCTTGCCGGTTGTGCCATCTCCCTAACTTCTGGGGGAGTATTTTGAAACTCTTCTACATTACTATAATCACCATTAAACATTATTAACTTGATATTTTAATTCAAACATTCAAGAACAACAATGGCGACTTCAACTACGCCAGTTTATTTATAATATCGTTTCCTTAGTTACTATCATCACAGATTTTCAATCACGACCATGAAGTAACATATTAATTAGAATGGCGACTTCAACTGCAACTCGAATAATACTAACCGTCAAAGTGACATTAACAAAAGGTTGATACAGTTTTACAAATATTCATGAAAAATTGCCCATTTCTTACAATAATGGACCGCATTAGTGTGACGTCACATAATTATGCAACCTCTACATACTACTTTCATGACATATGGGTTGCCTGCCAAGCACACTAGAACTTGACCCTTAACGCATATGTTTATAAGGCGACATTTTCAAGGATAGAAACATAGCGTAAAATTTTATTTTATTACTCCCTTGGAAGAAATGTTTAAGAACTTTCAGTTACCATTTAGCATGCACAAGGTATAAGAAAATATACAAACGTATAAATAATTACAAAAACTGTATTATGAAACTAAAATAAAGTTTTTATAAATCAAACGTGGATATATACATTTTAACATATTTCTTAAATGTGAAATAGGTATTAGAAGTCCTTAAATATTTATTAGACGGGAGAAATAAAATAAAATTCTAGGCTCTGTTTCTATCCTCGAAAATATCGCCTTATAAACATATGCATTGAGGGTCACAGTTCCAGTGTGCTTGGTAGGCTACCCGTGTGTCATGACAGTAGTATATAGAGGTTGCCTAATTCGTAACGTCACAACTAATTGAGTCCATTGGCACGATCGAAGATAAAATGTTGTAAGACACACTTGTAAAAAGCATCTTTATTGCACTCATGGCTTTTAAAAACACTCGCTTCGCTCGTACTTTTAATCTAGCCATTCGTGCAATAAAGAATGGCTTTTTACACTTGTATCTTAAATAACTATAATAATATGTTATGATAAAATTGTTTTTAAGAGTAATTTTGTTTTTGAATTTAACCTATATCTCTCCTGATGAGTTCTAAAGAGAATAAAAAAATTGTTTAGAGAAATTTGATCAACCGAACGTTGATAGCAATATTTATTTATTAAGACATATGAGTGAAATTTTATAACTATTTTCTTTGTGCTTTTTAGAAGTTCTTGGCTTTGAAATGTAACAAATGTTTGTGTGTGATGGAGTCTCCTCTAGGTAGGGCTAGAGATACTAGAAAGAACATCTCGTAAGGGGGGTTTATCAAAATATATTGGCATGATCAGACTTAGATCATCAGTATATAAAAAGAATGGTTATTTTCTTGTCTTTTCATACTGAATTAATGTTAGATATAGTAAGTGTATGAAAGAAGTTGACAAGTCGAACGTAAGTGAACTTCTTATTGATACTCTAGCTTGGTCAGATTTAGATCAATGATATATGAAAGGAATGAATGGTTTCTTTGAAAGTTATCTGCTGAATACCCAAAATAATATTTTATAACAATTTGGAGAATGAATTTCAGAAAAAAAAATTCAGAGCTCAAAGTTTACGGAAAAGCTCCTGAAAAATATATTTGCAAGCTTTTTTCATGACAACAACAAATATAGGTAGTTAAATAAAAGCGTGTAAAAAGTATTTGTGATAAGTATAAGAAAGTAAATAATTATTTGGGAAGGGTTTCTTTATTTTATGTTACTTGCATTTGATATTGTATAAAAGATTCACAAGAATAGCCATAATCTCTCCAATATTTTACTTTTTTTAAATTAACATTATAATGTAGAGATTAAATATTTTTCATTTAAATTTGCCATTATTTTTACTTATTTCTTAAAGCTTAATTTGCATATGCTATATTGTAACTAAAACGATACGTTTGGTAATAATATGAACTAATAGATCAAAGTTAGATAACATGAAACATTAAGAGAAATCTTGGATTTATTCTTTCTAATGCGTAACATAGATGTGTCCAGTTTATTTACTTCTTTAAGAATATTCATGAGCAAAGAATTATATCCAAAACTAGTTTCAGACTCTTTGTTTAGCATTAAACTACCAAAGTCCAATAACTCAATAATCATAATACTCGCATATGAGGTAATATACCAGTGTATGTATGTATATTTTAAAATGTATTAACCGTTGATTTCATTTTCTTTCAACTTAAACATTATTGTTATTTAACCAAATCTGATATTGAATTTTTAAAATAACTGAAACCTATCGGGACAATTATTTTAATTTGCCATAATAAATTTTTCGATTTAATATTTAAGTTGCCAATTAATAGTATGTGTAATTTTAGGCGGCTCAAGGTCATTACTTTTTATAATATAGAACTTCTTTAGATTCAAGTTTTAAATTCATAACACTAGCAGTACGTGAACGGGTGGGTGAGCACAACGAAAGTAAATATGTTTAAAAAAATAATTGTATTTTTTGTAACGTTTTATTGCACTAGTGCTGTTATTCGTAAGTAGATTTATTTATATATGTTTTAATATCCTTATATACCTATATAATTTTATCTACAAAAGGGGAAATTTCACTAATCGAATGTAAGATATGTTGAAATTTAATTTATATATCAATCATATTTAGAAAATTGAATTTTTGGATATTTGCTTTATTAATGTAAGACGTCTTGAAGCTTCAAGAATTTATTTTTAAACGTTTCGGTATAAGTTCCCTTTTTCAATATTAACACTTAATAATTATATCCGAAAATGTGGCACTAGCACAGCGCAAGTTTCTTGAATTTTACTCAAACTTGGCATTATTTTTTTGCTTGTTTTGTAATTTAATAAGTATGGAGTTGCTTGTATTATAACTAACAATTTTTAGCTGTACAGTAAAAAGTGACCACAAAATTCGCCTCTTTCTGGGTAGTACGAAGCGAAAAAAAGGTGTCAAATTGATCCAGTTGGTCTCAAATGAATCTTTGGAAAATTCTAAGGAGAGTGTATCTTTTCGTTTGGCCAAATACGCGAAAAATTTGGGTTGAAAATATTTAAGCAATGCCAATATATAACATATATTTCAAAAACAAAAAAATTATTATAAATCCGATTTAAATCGTCTTTGCAACAAAATAATGCTTGAGTAATGAACATGAACCCTACTGCACCATTCGTAATAGAAAACCACCCCTAACGAGGGAGTTGAAAATAAATAATTACGAAAAACAGTGAAATGCTTATTGCATTTGGACTATAATATGCTTATTTTTCACTGTTTTTCGTAATTATTGATTTTCAACTTCCTCGTCAGGGGGGTTTTTCTTTGCACATGTTGCATGAACCCCATGTTATTATATATTGGTTTTGTTTAAATTTTTTCAACCCTTATAGTGATGGTTTTCGCGTTTTTTCGCAAAACGAACACATATGCTCTCCTTAGTATTTTCCAAAGATTAATTTAAAACTAACGGGATCAATTCTACACCTTTCTTTCGCTCGCAATGTACTACCCAAAAAGGGTCAAATTTGAGGCTTATTTTGCGGTCACTCTTTCTAAATAGTATTCATAAACCATTTCAAACCTAGAAAATCAATTTAGTTAGAACGTTTTACGTGTCATTGTACTTTATATTCTATTTTTTTGTCATAGAAGTGTTAAATAGTAGAAAAAAAATATAAATGTAATAACAAAAAAAAAACATAATTTAGCAGCATATAGGAGAAATATATATCGGATACTGATTTGTTTATTAAAACATTCTACAAACAAATACTAAATAAATTAGAATTTAGACTTAAACATTTGTAAAATTCAAATGAAAAGTTTACCCATTTTATCTGTTATTTTGTACTATACCAAATATTTTAATTGTCATTTTGTAAGTTGCCCTTTGTTTACTACAAAGAAGATATTGATTAAATAATATTTTAAAATATTTTTAGAAATTTATTTCTGTGATTTATCTTGTTATATCTGTTTAATCAAATACCATTTGTTTACATCTCAAGGAAATTTGTTAAATAAAACATATAATTTATAAAAATGTATAAATATTAAAAAATGGAAACTTTACTAAACAAATTGCAATGTCTTTATTTATATTTAAAATTCACCGAAAATAGTCGGTACCATACCTACTGTTTTTATTGTTTATGTTGAATATCCTTTGATTATTTTCCTTTGTGTATTACTATGAAAGACTAGCTAAAATACTTAGTTAATTAAAATCGTATATAAAGTTTAGATAAACTTGACCAATAATAATTTATCAGCTTTTATTTATTGTTTTTGTACAATGGAAAATTCAAAAAAATAAATGTACAAAACATATTGCTGGAATAAAGAGTGATCTTGTTTTGGGTCATTTCATGAATACCTTCAGTTTTAAATGATACACCATGTTCTTCTAAAATGTTTACTTGCAACACATAATAATTTAATTAAATGCTATTATTCGATTGACATCGGGCTTATTAATTAGGCATCGACATTGTATTAAATTAATTTTCAAGTACGTTGGTACCTGTTATGAATGTTTAATCGATGCAAATATACAGGATTTAATTAAAGTTTCAGTTTAATTATATGATGTTATTGTAAAGCATGTAATTGTATAGGGATGCTTCAGTAAAAAATAATATACTAAAGAACAAAGTTATATCTTTTAGAATTACATTTTATTACATGTATTTGGCACTTTTCAATTATTTATTAAATGACAAATTCAAAATATTTGCCGTGTCCTTATTTCGTTTCATGAGATAAAGCAAGATATTTATTATCACTAACTTTTTTCGATTTTATAAGTTCTTTCTTTATAATAATAAGTAAACGAATGCATAACAAAAAAGTCTCAAGTAATGCAAGGACTGTATGATTTACGATTGAATTTTAGAATTTCGTTTTAAACTTTATATGCAGTAAAGAACACATTGCATGCTGCTACAACGTCTTAGAACTTTTGCTACTCAAAGCTGAATGTCAAATTTTAATGTGTAGAAAATATAACTGTTTTAAGGCTATCATGATAGAATGTGAGAATTTGCAGGGGTAAATATAGTAAGCGAGAAATTTTTTATCATTCGAGATATATTCAAGTATATCGATAAGGCATAAAGACAAAGGATGGATTTAACCTTCTTATTTCATTATTTTTTCTAGGATTGGTAGCTTTCGAGAAAAACGCATTTAGAAATGCGGAACGCTCTCACAATGAAAAATTAGTCTATTCGTATATTATCAGAATAGAGTCCTGTTGAAATTCATTATTATTAGCCTGTCGTAAGCAATTATTTAACGAAATTATAATAAACCCACTAGCGCCGACTTAAGCCAATCTGTAAAACTTAGTTTACCAAATATTTATTAAGATAACAGAATTAACATAAATCATAACTACAGTCTTGTGCATATCATTATTAATAATTATTAATTGGTACAAACAGTTTTTTTTTGAATTCGTTTTTTCTCATAATTATCAAATTAGTTCGTCAGAATTATACAAAAAAAGGGGTAGTTCTCGATATTTTTAGTACAGCAATGTGACCTAAACCAAATTGAAGGTTTTTACATTAGAAACAAAATTGTCACAACCCGCAGTCATAAAAAAGGGTGATTTCCTCCGATTAAAGAACTTATATCTAGATACATAATGGCATGAATTTTATGATCCCGAAAGACTCCCAATCTAAGGCACTTCTTCCCATAAGTTGCTGATTGGCCCATCGGCGTATTCGCGGCCGCTCGTACACGGTCGGCTTCAGTTCAATTATCATAATTTAAGTTTGACAGTTTTGACAGTATCCGTAATTAATGTTAATAAGTGTTTTTCGTGTTTTTCGATCAAAATGTGGTGAAGAAGTCTTTTTATTTTAAGTTGTGATTTGCCTAATACCTAAATAATATTCTCTGTTCATATTTAGACAGTTTAGTGACAATTTAGTGCAACATGCAACAGTGCTGTGCCATTTGCAGAAATCGATCGTTTCATAAGTAAGTAGGTCATAGTCGTAACATGATGAGGTTCAGTTTATAGTTTTAATAATAATATTATAAGTAATATCCTTCCAATGCATATTTCCCTTGAATAAAACATCTTTACCTATTGTATTTTTTCAATCTGCTTTAATATTCCTAGAAGTTAACCAATAATTATCACATAAAAGAGGTACAATATTTTACATTTTCCCTTCTACACATACCCGCCTCTGTTGCCTATGGGATGTGATGTTCATCTATCCATTTTAATGGACATATAATGTGACTATGTTAGGAGCAAATAAGGTATATGAAGAAAAGGTAGCCATTATGTATCTAGATATAAGTTCTTTAATCGGAGGTGATTTCCGAGAAATAGACATTATATATATATAGTGTGACCCACTTAAGATCGCAACAACCCTCGTTTACCCGTTAATTGATGCTTGATTAACTTCAAATTTTGGTGGTAAGAAAAGATCGATAAAGTGATTCTTTGAACTTGGTAATATGTCATATATGTCAGTAGCGTGCGATTTTAAGGCCGATTTTTCAAAAAAAAGTATTAGGGATTTTTTCAGAAAAAAATAGTAATTTTTTAAGGTATTCTTAATCAGCGCCTTTAGAAACCCCTTTGTACAAGATTGCATCGTAGTGGGTACAGAGGTGTTTGAGATAGTGGCTGTCAAAAATACAATTTTTTCAACCAAAACTAATTTTTATTTGTAAAACAGATTCCCAAATCAAAAAAATCTATTCTTCATTTTTTGTTCAGAATAATGCATTGTACTAGACTGAATTTTATTTTTATAACAAAATAAGAAAAAAAAGGGTATACAGGGGTGTTGCGATCTTAAGTGGGTCTTATTTTGTTATAAAATCAATTTTACAAATAAAAATTAGTATTGGTTGAAAAAATTGTATTTTTGACAGCCATTATCTCAAACACCTTTGTACCCACTACGATGCAATCTTGTACAAAGGGGTTTCTAAAGGTGCTGATTAAGAATACCTTAGTATTTTTTTTCTAAAAAAATCCCTAATACTTTTTTTTGAAAAATCGGCTTTTGAAACCCCCTTAATATCGCATGCTACTGACATATATCACATATAACCAAGTTCAAAGAATCACCTTATCGATCTTTTCTTGCCACCAAAATTTGAAGTTAATCAAGCATCAATTAACGGGTATACAGGGGTGTTCTTAAGTGGGTCACACCGTATATCATTTTTTGCGTTTTTTCGCCTTTTTTCACATTTTACTCTAAAACTGTGCATTTTAGAGAAAATACTCAAGAGATAAAATCGTAGAGCGGAAAATTTCCGATCGACATGGGTATTTTAAATTTTCCCTTAGTAGCTGGTTTTCCCGCGTGAGCACGCTGGTGCATGTATGTATATATGCTTTTGCACTTTTCTTCTGTATTTTGAGCACAAACGATGCATTTTATGAAAAGTAACAACAGGCAAAAGTTGATGAGCGGAAAATTTTCTAGCGATAAAACTTTTGTTTTTTTTTTTGTTTGTTCGCGGATAAGTTTTACATTTTCTGCCGCGGAATATTGATCTACAAAGCTGATTTTTTTGTCTACAAGCAGTTTATGCATAAACTGCTTGTAGACAAAAAATCAATTCTATTTAAATTAGCTAGAGTAGTCTTTTGGCGTAGGAGCCAAGATTAAAAAGTTGCCAACTACTGTAGAAGTTCAAAATTTACGATTTTTTGCCGTTCATGGCCGATATTTCAATAGTTATCTCCGAAACGAAAAAAAAAAAAAATCAAAATTCTGATGGTAGCAAAAAGATTCGTAGTGGAAAATACTCGTTTGACCTTATTTTTTATTTCGAGTTAACTCAGACCGTTTTGGAGATATTTGCGAAAAATAACAAAAAACAGCTTGCATTTCGGCGCCGAAAAATTGCAGAAACATACAATCTTGACACGTTCATATTTTTCGAAAAACACCATTGGGACGCCCGTACGATGTCGAGACGTATAGAGGAAGTCTTCTAGATAAACCTGATCGTAAATTGCACTTCGAAACTCAAAAATTCGGCTCTGCACAAACGAATCAAAAATGACATTTTGTGACATTTCAGAAAATTTATATCTCTTTTTGCAATTTTTTACTCGTTTTTGCAGGACTTATAGATTGGCAGAATGCACCTTCATCATTGATACTCTCTAAGCTATCATGGTAAAAAAAATCTAGCTTTATAGAAATGATTTCACGAAAACTGTCGCTACCTCCCTGGCTACTATATTAGTCTAAGACCTACTTTCAACTATACAGTCTTTAAGTAAGTTTGAGAAAGCGTAATTCGCAGTTTAACCCATCAAACATCCATTCCCCAATCATCCTTTCCTTCAAATTAACCCTTCCTTGGGAATCCTGCATCAGGAACATAGAAATCGCAAGAGATATTTTCCTTTTTCTTTTTTTTTAACTGTTTAACGTCGGCCTATTTCCGCTACCAGGGCCTATCACCGACGCCAGGAGACGAGCTACCCTCAACCTGGAAATTTTCCCGAACCTCTTCCCTTAAGAAGAGTAGGGATCTTTTACTTGCCTAACATTTAATAGACAAGGGACCGCCTGCTTTACATCCCCTCCGAAGGATGGTATATCCACTACGTAATTCTCGTCTGAAATTACGTAACTTCCGAGTATACACTGATATACAAGCCTCTAGAAGGTGGGAAGAGAACGCTGTATTTCCCAAGATGGGAGCCCATCCAAGTTCTAACCATGCTCGACGTTGCTTCAACGGAATATCGACTGATATTCACATTGAAGTCGCCTCTACGCTCGCCCCATATTCGTTTTTATTTTGGCTGGCTATCTATCAGGAGCAGGTTTTTAGAAGTGTTTTCCTGCATGTTTTAATAAACTGTTTAACCCAGTGAACTTCTGCTATTCTATTACGTTAAGCTAAGGCACTAATACATAAATGCCTTTTAACTATTGGAAACATGCATATTAAAGTAACTAGTCTAGAAAGGTTCTGCATATTTCTCTTGGGTCTCCACCAGCCCTTTGTAGACGGATCACGTCGCGAAGTGTAGGGGTTTACAAAATTACATTGTATTATATATAAAATTAATGAGATAATGAGTTACACATATATACTAAATGTACACAAAATAGTAAATAAAGATATTTTAATGGTAATGGTAATGGTAATTTGCAGTTGGCTTACAAATCATGAGGTCGACGGTTCGATCCATGCTCATACCGGTTTCTTTTTTGTTAAAATAGTTGGAATGTACAAATATTGTTCAAAGTTGTGACATTTGGACGTCCCTCAGCTGCCCGTCGGGTGTACTTTGAACCTAAAACGTCCATCGGATGACCTGTATGTCCGTCGAGGACTTCCTTCATATATCCATAGGAGAATGTTGTGCTATTCGGAGTAATAATAACAGCCAGTTTCATAACACAGGCCGACAAAAAAAAATTTGTTGTTTTAGAGACGTGACCCTACCTATCTTTAGTAAAATTTTCCGCTGAATCCGAAAATGATAAAAAAAAAATTCTGACGTGTGGATTCCCTCCCATACATCCTCAATTCCCCCCCCCCCAAAAAAAATTGTTGTTTTAGAGACGTGACCTATCTTTGGTCAAATTTTGGGTTGTTGTTTTAGACGTGACCTTATCTATCTTTGGTAAAATTTTCCGCTGAATCCGAAAATGTGTGGATTCACCCCCTTATACCTTCAACCCCCCCCCCCCAAAAAAAAAAAAATTGTTGTTTTAGAGACGTGATACTACCTATCTTCACAAAAACTATTGAACCTTACATTTTGTTTTAACTTTAGAAAAGTTGTACAAGATTTTTCGAACTCGTTAGTTCTCATCAGTAGAGTATAGAAACATTCACTCATTATTACAACCCTATTCTTGATTTATTTTTACAATTGATTATTTTTTTATTTGCTTTTATCATGCTTTTATCATGATTAGAGAATATTATTTAGGTATTACGCAAATCACAACTTACACACTTTTTTATTTATTATGAAAATACCTACTTTCTGTATAATGTTGCCCTAATCTGGGCACGCTAATATACTAGTTAGATAAATACTTTTACCTACGATCACTACTGTAAATAGTAAAAAACACACTACCTGCCATCTATGTAACTTGGATTTTACATATTGTAAACAAAACGCACTGTAAACAAATCGCACGGTAAGCAAAACGCACGGGACACGCAAATATAGGTGGCTTAGTTCGCTGACTTAAAAGGTTTAAAAAAACAAATACGCCTACGTAATTTTCAAACGCTGTCAAAACTAACATAATATTTGTTCAATAATATTATTGACAAGTAAACTAAATTCAGATTTTACTAAATTAATAAATAAATATGATCGTAGGTAAAGTATAGTACATAATTCGAGTTGTAAAGCAATTACGCACTCGCCGCTACGCGACATCGTGCGTAACTTTTCCATTCGTGCGTAATATGCTTCTTACAACACTCATTACGTAATATACTATAAAACACTCAGTATTGAAGAACCAATCAAAACAACTACTCTTCTAGCTAATACTGACGAAGTATTGAATTACATGAGAGGATTCTTAGCATTTTAAAGAAAAAAATATATTGAAAATATTTAAATCATTTATTTATATTTAGGCATTCACACTTTTTTATTTAATATGAAATTATCTACTTTCTGTATATTGGTACCTTAATCGGGTCACGCTAATATACTACTTAGGAAAACACTTTAAAACACTCATTATTGGAAAAACAATCAAAACAACTACTCTTCTAATAGCTAATCCTGAAGAAGTATTGAATTACATGATAGGATTCCTGGCATTTTAAGGCAAAAAAATATATTGAAAATACTTAAATTATTAAATATTTTCAATATATTTTTCCTTTAAAATGCTAAGAGTCCTCTCATGTAATTCAATATTTCGTCAGTATTAGCTAGAAGAGTAGTTGTTTTGATTGGTTCTCCAATAATGAGTGTTTTAAAGTATTTACCTGTAGTCTGGTAAACTTTAAGGTGGCGCATGTATGAGTTGGTAACACGACGCACGATTTGATATGCGATGCGCATAAAACTACCGCAGTGACGTAGAGATGAACTAGTTGCGTGTGTCTTGTTCTATTAGTTTATATGATGAAGTGACCTTTGGACGCGCCAGCTTAGAGTTTACTCGACTATAACTAGTATATTAGCATGCCCAGATTAGGGCAACAATATACAGAAAGTAGGTATTTTCATAATAAATAAAAAAGTTTGTAAGTTGAGATTTGCATAATACCTAAATAATATTCTCTAACATTATGTTATTATAATAAAATAAAAATGAAAGTATAAATAAAAATATTATTATTTCATTAAGCCAATTCCATTTGTCTGCAGTTTACAGTTCTGGAAGTACGGTATTGATAAACCTGCAACTAACATTTATTTTCAAATATAATTTCTTGTCTTCGAAATGATTTTGGCAGAAAGAATTTTGGATTTATTGTAAAACATTGTTAATGGCAATAATTTAAAACTCAATCATATATTAATCGTCCCTAAAATACAACTTAAAATTTTTATTTAATTTGAAACAATGAAAAAATGCTAAATTTTTTATTTCCTTAAATGCGCCAATTATTATTATTTTTATCTTCATATTCCGATCGGATGGCAAGACGGACAATGGCGCATCTTTTCGGTCTGGTGGCCCTGTATCAAATCCGGGCCAGGTCAAGCTCAGTTTGCCTCCTGACCTTAACGGCGGAAATGGGCCAATATCAAATAATTCGTAAAGAAACTGCCAAATAAGTCTTACAAAAGTTATTTACAGTTATTTACCGTTGGCAATCACATAAACTAGTAATATTTAAGAACAATTTTTTTCGACTATATTAGATTTTAGTAGTTTAATTCGTTTTTTCTGATTGTAATGAGCCTGTTGTTAGGTTATAAATTTATTGACAACATGATTGGATGTCACTAGGTTTTTAGGCACGATTGTAGAAACAAACGAAAGTATCCAGTTCGGTTTCAACGCTGTCATCAGCAACGTTATAAGAAGTAAAACTGAAGAAAGTGCAAATGCTCGTTAAAATCGATTAAAAAAATTACTCCTTTTAACGATAGTAGAAAAACCGCTGCCCAAGGAATCACTACTTCCACATCCAGATTCTCTATCCAAGTCACTCACAACGAAAAAACTTTGTATGTGAAAATAATTGTTTATGGAACTTTAATAATATAATATTTGAAATTCTCTACCCCAAAAACCCATAAAACGATGCCCCACATCGGTAGTGGGGTGGGGGTGGTAATAGGGGGATGGTAGTGGGGGTGGATGAAGTAAAAAAATATTTTGAGGTTTCTGGTTCTTGTACATACACTAAATCACAATTTTTTTTCATCCCCTTTAATAATGGGGTGGGGGTGGTAATGGTGGCTAATGCCAAAAATTTTTTTGAGACCTTAGCTTCTCTTGTATATACTAAATACCAATTTTATAGACTCTTACCTGCTTGATTTATCCATTTACCCCAAATTTACCCCAATTTACCCCCCAACCCTTCGACGGAACAAGATGAAAATATAATCTAGTTCCAGATCTCATTAAAATACATATGTGTACCAAATTTCAAGTCAATATCTTAAACAGTTTCAAAGTAAACGTGCGCACAAAAAAAGTTACAGACAGACAGAAAATTTTTTTTCGCTCAAACTTAAAATCTCGCCGTTTCATGACATTTTAAGCCTATTTGAACAATAAAAATTTTTAAAAAATTTTTTTGTCATTACTATACATACTTCCACTGGATGTGGAAGTGAAAATAGATAATGTATATAATTCGTGCCTTTTCTTCACTCGTGTCTTTACTGTACTCGGTTCGGTCATTAATAAACCTCCACACTAAGGAAAGAGAAGGAATACTTCTATCACTAGTTGCACAAATAGTTATTATTTATATTTTAATATTTATAAGAATGATAACACAGGCACACAAAAGAAGTGGTATGTTTCTGGTACTCCATTAAGTAACCCTATGTATCTCCACGTGGTCAACACGAATCAGGTGTCTGTTTAGTTTCATTACATATCATTTTTTTTAAATTAGCTTTTTATGAGTTTTTATGAGGTCCTTTAGGTTCCTCACGATTTACTAAAAATTGGTGGGTGATGGATGTTCGTGTTCAGCATGTCGAAATACATAGGAATTACCCAGTTACCTCCCAGAGAGAGACCACTTTTTGTACACAGGCACACAAAAAAACGCATGTGCCCTATAAATGATTAACATGTCCACTTTTTCATCTCTTGTATAAATTTGCGACATTTTGAACAAAATTAACAAGAATTTTAAACAATTTTTAAAGACACAATGTAAACCCCACTATATCAACACATTTTTGACAAGCTAAATATTTCATTGTTTTTAAAGCCATCATAGTTACTTCTTACCGTATAATTGGAACAAAAATGTACTTTCGTATTTTCTCTTAGCTGCAATTTTGATTGTATTTATCGCACATTTTAATAAGGCATATGAATAAATTCCTTATTAATAGTAGTAATAAATGGTACCACGGTACCTACATAAATAATTAGGAAACATAATAAGGCCTAGATCTTATTGGATTGGATCGAAGAATGGAAGAGAAATTTGTAGAATTAGATTCCTCATTAGAATATGGTTCCATTTGAAAGAAATGTGTTTGGTCCCAAAAACCATTTTGATGAACTTTATTTGGTCATAAATCACATAATTTAGTAATTTCTACGGAAATTTCGATTTTTCTGGCATTACGCGGGTCAATTAGAATAAATCGGAAAAATCATGGCACACTTAAATGGAAAAGTAAAAACTAAATTAAAATATATATTGACGTTTGAAATGTAACTTATGCGATATAATTAAGGAAAATAGGGGGTGTACCATGATCCTGTTCATGGGCGCAGCCAGAGGGGGAGCCATGGGGCCCGGGCCCCCCCCAAGCCGTCTTCCATGAGCCAAACAATAAAGAAGCAGTACAAAGCAGTATCTAAATTGCCCCCCCCCAAGATGAATTTTGTGGCTGCGCCACTGCTCCTGTTACACGCGGTATGTTTTCTCAATATAAAAAAATCTGCTTACGAAAGCTTAGTCAAGCTGGGACTTCGTATAATAACTTGAAATATTTAAGATAGAAGCATCTTCTTGGGTGAAAGATCTGTTTTCGAAACTAGTTCTGTAGTTTCCATGGGGTACACGTAAAATTTGTAGACTTAAAATGTTTGAAAAATTTCTTTAGAAATATATATGTGTGACTATGCACACGTCCATTAATCTCACTCTCCAGTAGCAAGGCTGACCGGTTGGCGCTCTATATATTTATCACATCTGTGGTATCTGTAGGAACATGTGGTAGAGTAGTATTATTATGAAAAGATGACACGGGCGGAGCCAACAAGCGCGAATATATTTACCAGTGGCATAGCGTCACACAGTGGGAAAAAAAAGGCTTTTTTGGACAAAAATCTGCTTACAAGTCAAATCTTAATCATTTTGATCTACCTTGGCTACACGTTCAGAGTATACTGCCTAAATTTCCTAACCTCAAAAAATGTATCAAATATGACTCACTTTTTTCTATTTCTACAAGTCAAATCTTGATCGATTTTGACAATCCTGGGCTTAAAATGCAGGTTATTAGCTGCCTTTTCAGCGTATACTGCCTAAATTGTGAACCTCGATTTCCTAACCTCAAAAAATGTATCAAATATGAGAGTAATCACTTTTTTCTATTTCTACAAGTCAAATTTTGATCAATTTTGACAATCCTGGGCTTAAAATGCAGGTTACTAGCTACCCTTTCAGCGTATACTGCCTAAATTATAAACCCCAGGATTGTCAAAATTGATCAAGATTTGACTTGTAGAAATAGAAAAAAGTGATTACTCTCATATTTGATACATTTTTTGAGGTTAGGAAATCGGGGTTTGCAATTTAGGCAGTATACTCTGAAAGTGTAGCCAATAACCTTCATTTTAAGCCATGGTAGATCGAAATTGATTAAGATTTGACTTATAGGCAGATTTTTGCCCAAAAAAGCTTTTTTTTCCACTGTGCGTCATCTGGTGTAATTGCAATACAAGTTTCGCGGTCAAGAAGTAGATTAAAACTTGCCAACTGTTACGAGTAACCTCTATTCAGGAGAAGTGTGAGAATAGTAATTTGTACTAAATTTTGCCTAATAAAGTTGTTTTATTATGATTAATATCGCCGACGCCGCTCTACTGCAGGCCACCGCCGCCACTGGTGTCGACACTGAATGTCACGTAATTCGTTCTCATTGGCTGAGAAAGATGGAGTGCACAAACTCGTTTCTGCGCATATTTTTTGCTGTCATCTTCGCATAGTAATACTACTCTATCGCTTTGTCGTTCTGATCTTGGTGCGAACTCATCATCAAGATGAATTTCATCTGGTCTATCTTCCTGGTCATCGGATGAGTCTAATTCAAAATCGGTATTCCCTATAGATGCAGGGTATCGACGTATAATTTCGTCATAGTATTGCCTTTATGTATGTGGTATACTTCGTTAGTGAACCTTTTTAAAATTTTGTGTGGCTGAAGACGTATGCTTTTGAGGTTGAAAGTACGTCCACTCGAAAACACTGCACCGATTACTTCACTTTGTGTCATTTAGATTACGAACACCCTGTGTATGTTGGAACAAGGAAAGTCTGTTGATTTTAAACACGAGGATTTTTGTTTTAAAACGTATATTGTCTCTTTCACGTTCTCACAGTACTTTATAATGAACTATTAATTAATTACTAGCACTAACTAATAGATTAAGTAACGTTTAGAAGTATAAATTTGCCATGTTGCTTGTTTTCGGATGTTTTTCGAGTTAGTTTATTCGCGTTTATTCTGACCGACTAACTGACTGACTGAGGCTGCGAAGTGACTCGCTTATACCTTAGATATATAAAATTACAAGAGTTTTTGATTTGTTCTCGAAGTTTCCAGAAATCGGAGATTCTAGTATTCTCAAACTTTCGAAATTTCGTCTGTGCAATAAACAGTGGCGTATCGAAAAATGTTAAAAATAATTTAATTTTTAGATATAATAGGTTTAAAATTTTTCTGCACGGAGCGACATAAGGATTTGTTTACTAAATTTTGAAAATAATTTAAATCGATTCTGAGTTGTTATAAAATAGGTACTTTGACACTCCCTTCGTTCGCGAAGGCGAATTTATACGAATATAAAGTTTATAGAAAACTAAACTTAAGATAATACAAAAGAAATAAAAAAATTGTATATTTTTTTTTAACTCAAACTTATTTTTTGATTTAAAATTAATTAGAAATAGGCAATGTTTTCAGTTTAGACAGTACTACTAGAAACAGAAGACGGGAAAGACAAGGATCTTTCGTTCACTTGTCGTGTCAATAACGTGGGTTTTACAGCGTTGCAACACTCATTTAAAAACAATGAAAAAGCTTTAATTTTACCTGGTTTAATCAATTTTGAAATGAAAATACTAACTGACATTTAATTTTAATTTACGCATTGCCATCTTAGCAATTTTTCACAATTATTTCATAGAATATATTAGAAAAAGTAGGACGTCCAGGTCGATTTTTTGAAGATCCTTGTGGCACTTTATTGAAAAAAGTGTCACGGGTGTAATTTACTGTATGCAAAAAATGTATTTTAACGATGAGATTTAAAAAAATTACCATTTCATATTTATTATAGAAAATTTCTTTAATCATTGTAGTAATTGAATTAATAACGGTTAATTTAATTTCAATAAAAACTTAATTTATCACCTAGTTCATTACACCGTTTTATTATTTCTACTATTTTACTTTAAAACTAGATAAATCGAACACATTGACAACACTGTATGATTGGAAGCAACAGCCTACTTACGGCTAAACAACGAAGTATGAAAAACACATGAACATCGCAACCTTTAACCGCAGCGGAGGATTCCTTTTGTGAAAGAGACATTGGCGTTTTCTTAAAGTTTTTTATGTCTCATTACCAATACAATAAGCTTAATAAAAAGGGAGATGTAGGTCACAAGAAGACATTGAAATTGATTTTAGTTTCTCCTGCAAAACTGACTTACACAATATTATATATAGATATACTGTCTGGCCTGAAAATATCGTAGTTTTAGAAAATAATTAATTTAAGTAAAGCCGTTGGAGTAAAGCAAAAATGTTATAAGATTTTTTTTACCTCCTTTGGGTCAATATTATCATGCGAAATATTAGTACGTACACAGCAGAGACCCTGTATAAGTTTCTGGTTCGGGTTCGTCACCTTTGGTGAGGGTCTTCTTCGATGGTTAGTTTGATATATGACTGGGCGTCTTTTTTTTTATCTATCTATTTATTTAACGTCGGCCTATTTCCGCTACCAGGGCCTATCACCGACGCCAGGAGACGAGCTACCCCCAACCTGGAAATTTTGCCGAACCTCTTCCCTTAAGAAGAGTAGGGATCTTTTACTTGCCTAACATTTAATTGACAAGGGACCGCCTGCTTTACATCCCCTCCGAAGGATGGTATATCCACTACGTAATCCTCGTCTGAAATTACGTAGCTTCCGCGTATACACTGATATACAAGCCGCTAGATGGTGGGACGAGAACGCTGTATTTCCCAAGATGGGCCACCCAAGTACTAACCGCGCTCGACGTTGCTTCAACGGAATATCGACTGACATTCACATTGAAGTCGCCTCTACGCTCGCCCCAAACTGGGCGTCTTCTTTACCCGGATTTTTGGCAAGAAAGTCGCCATCGTCAGGATTCATTTCGGCAACGGAGGTGTATGATTTTAAACGTTTCTTCCAGTTACGAGTGCCTAATCGGAATATGGTTTGGTCCTGAATATTTGGTGGTGAACTGTGAGGTGAGTTACTCGGTTCGATGATATGTGGCTTGAGTATTTCGTCTATTAGTTCGTAGAATATTTCTTTTAATCATAGGATAACAGTATTGGTATCAGAATCTTCTGCAATAATAGGTAGAACTTTCTTTAGCTTCAGGAGGAATTTCGTATGCTTTTCCAGCATGTTCGATATCGTAATTAGACTAGACAAAGTTATGTTATGTTTCGTAGTAGTTGTAATTTTCTATGTAGGACGTTCGCTAGAAATATCGGAGTTGTTCTTCAGCTTCAGGAGAAACTTTGATTTTTTCGTTCAACACTTTTCCCGACGTACATGCATTCTATTTCGTAGTCCAGATGGACACCCTCGTCCTCTAGAAATGGTGCGCCGACTATAAGTTCTTCGTTTAAGTCTCTGATCACCGCGAACTTTCCCTGAATTCGGTTCCCTTGTATATCCAGGTCCAAGATAATATTTCCCAAGGATTCGATTGTTTGTCCCCCGCAGGCCATGGTGAAAAATTTTCTTCTTTATTTCTGAAATTGGCATGGAAAAGTCCTGCCCTTACTATATTGCTTGCGGCCCCTGTATCGATAAATACGTTGACTTCTCGGCCATTGACGATTATCTGGACGTGAGAAAGTTGTCGTGTAAGATTTTGGATTGAGATAGATAAGATGTCTTCAGTCTGCGTAGAAATTTCAATTATTTGATTTAAAGTTATAATAAAATATAGTTTATATAAGAGATGAAAGTTTACAGGCCTTGTTGCAATCGAAAATTTAGCGTTCTGTGTCAATACATACCAGGCTTATCGTAATTCAGCGCTCGGCGGAGCATTAGTCCGGAGAATAGCTGCTGATTACAGTCTGGTTTTTATTTTATTATATATTTAAGGAAATGTACAAAGGAGTTCGACAAAATATTTCGTTAGTAAATTAGAAGTCTCTGAGGCCCCCTGTATGGCGAATATAATCCAATTTCAATAGGGAGTATTCTACCACGTCCAACAGAAGTTACGGTGTTTACAAGAAGCGGTACACAAACACAAATTTCTTTCTACGAAGATTATCAAAAAAATTTATAAGGTTATATTATAACCATTTGATTAAATAGGTATAATAACATGGGAGAATACTCTCTATTGAGATTGGGTCATATCAGTTATGCAGAGTGATCACCAGAGGCGTGTAAACTGTCATGTTTATGTTAACTGTATGTTTTATTACAATTGTAATTTATCAGAGCAAATCGCTGCTAAGGTTTTTAAATTAAGTACATAAAACTACGATGATGTGCAAAATATTTAAACTGCAATATACAGTATGACTTTCGAGTTCAAACGAGCTTTTCGTAGATTAAGTAATATGCCAATTTTACTTGAAAATATTAATAAGGCATTTTTAGTAATAAAACTATTAGACTATTAGGAAACGAATAAGAGCTGCAAACGAAAAAATATATATGAGTGAAGTCGTATTCGTGCAAATTTTAATCAAGACGGTCACGCTCGACTGCAACTTTTATTGGTCTTTTTAAAAATTCCAAAACTAGATTTGTTATCGAACTTATATGGGCAGATAATAATAACAAATTGTCTCTTTACAAGAATATGATTTAAGTGCATACATAATTTGCAAAAATGTATATTATAATCACTGTAATTTGCGATTTAGATGAACACTTAAAAATTTAGAAGCTTTCTGAATGATTAATTTTTTCCACGTCATAAGTCTTTAAAATATTTTGTGTTAATTTGGAATAGATTTAAATTATTTTACCAATTTAAACATAAAAATGTAAATATTTCACAATACAATGTAATACATGTTTTAATGGTGTATTATTTATTGCTAACAATTATCTATTGCTAATAATAACTAGTTATTGGTAATAATACCAGTCGTATAACTTATAAGGAGATCTGAAAATTAACAGATTATTCTCGCAGTCTGTTACAGCAATTTGAATTCGGTCTGAGCGCTAGTGGAAGAATACTAATTTCATCGCGTTTACAATATTTAAGTTTAACGTGTAATATTGTCCTAAATGATGAAAGCATGCCCTCCAGTAATTCATGCGTCCTTAATTAGCAGCAGTTTATTCTGTATAGGATTAATTAAAATTCAAGTTTATATTATCAAATTATGATCAATCCCTGGTAAAATCAAAAGTTACTTTATCCAACAGGCAATGTCTCTAATTTCCACAAAAAAATTAATTTTAGTTTGTTAATAGGTAAATATAAATAAAAGAGATGAATAGAAACAAATATAAAACCGCCACTTTTACAATTATTTTTTATTTATTTGCTTTTATCATGATTAGAGAATTATTATATAGAATTATTTAGGTATTAAGCAAACCACAACTTTCACACTCTTTTATTTATTACAAAAAGTAGGTAATTTCATAATAAATAAAAGAGCGTGTTAATTGTGATTTGCTTAATACCTAAACAATATTCTCGAATCACTATTTCCTCCTCATCCAAATTACCTATCCAAATTTCTTACAACGAAAACAATTTTAATGCTCTCCACTATGTGGAAATAATTTTTCACCGAACATTAATGACATAATATTTGAAATTGTCTACCTCAAAAACCTATAAAACGATATGCCACATCGGTAGTTGGGTGGCAGCGTGGATGGCTGATGGTAAACAAAATTTTGAAGCGTTTGGTTCTTATACATACACTAAATAGTGTAGCGGCGTGAGCCCTCAAAGATGCATACTTAGCGAACAACCCGTCAATGGAGTAGAACAAAGCAAACTATATATCAAAATATTGGTAATAACTTATTACATCAGAAAATGCATGTTATCATATGCATATGCCACATCGGTAGTTGGGTGGCAGCGTGGATGGCTGATGGTAAACAAAATTTTGAAGCGTTTGGTTCTTATACATACACTAAATAGTGTAGCGGCGTGAGCCCTCAAAGATGCATACTTAGCGAACAACCCGTCAATGGAGTAGAACAAAGCAAACTATATATCAAAATATTGGTAATAACTTATTACATCAGAAAATGCATGTTATCCAAGGGGTAGTTACAGCCCAGAAAGTAATTTTTTTTAAAACATGTGTTTTTACTTACCATTTTTACTCTAATTCGATAAAAATGCATAGCAGAGGATATTTTTTTATGTCAAAATGTTCACAATTGACGATTTGCACGAAAGAAAGTTTGGTAAAAAGTGTCTAGATTGGTATCACTGTAATTCACTGCACATGTTGACCAACTCGTCTAATTTCCAAACTTTTCAACAATTAAATACCTATAATATAATAATCATAACATTGTTTTCATTATCTTTAATGTTAAACCTACTTCCATTGAATATAAATCATCTTTATTAGGTTGTTTCGTAGTCTACAATATTTAAAAAATGTCGAATTATGCAATTTGTCAAAACACTGTTTCCAACTCTCAGTTTAGAAGAGTTGGCAGCAGTGATTGACAAATTCTATAACTCGATATTTTTTAAATATTGTAGACTACGAAGCAACCTAATAAAGGTGATTTATATTCAATGGAAGTAGGTTTAACATTAAAGATAATGAAAACAATGTTATAACTATTATATTATAGGTATTTAATTGTTGCAAAGTTTGTAAATTTGACGAGTTGGTCAACATGTGCAGTGAATTACAGTGATACCAGTCTAGACACTTTTTACCAAACTTTCTTTCGTGCAAATCGTCAATTACTTGCTGAATTCGTCCATATATACCAACTATATAAAAATCGCAAAACTAATCATTCACGGCAAATCAAAGAGGGAGTAACAGTGAGTGTGCTGCGGTAAGTCCAAACTTCCATTGGCCATAACTTTTGATTTCACCCTTATCAAAATTCTGATACATACATAGAAAACTTCGTTATTTTCTTAGCTTTAATTTAAGTACAAATACATGGAGCTACGTATTTCATTTTGAGATAACAATAGTATAAATTGTAACGCAATGTCACGAATTTCTGCGTACCAAAACTAAGTCGGTGTTATGAATGCGTGGTCGTGCGTGCTCTAAATCGACCTTATTGCCGATTTGCATAAGAGCATAGAAGGAAAAATATGCCGTTAACTCATGTTATAGGCTGTAATAGCTGTAATAATGCACAACTAAAATTAAGTATGTAAAGTAAAATGTTTATCTCATGACTTTTTAAATATATAAACACTTTTAATAATAAATTGACAGTTAGAAAATAAACAAAAAGTTCTTTTTAAAAATACAAGTTATTGTATGAAATAAAACTTAAAAGCGAGTTTACATTTTTAGAATTATTATTTCGTATATAATAGTGTGTAATGAAAATTCTCGAATAGTAAAAGCATCAAACATCAAAAGTTGTATAGACAGCCATTATTGGCTCTATTTTGTCCATTCAAGATAGAAATGTTTATTTTTAATATTTTAATATGAAATAATGTCAAACAGTCAGATGACAAGGAAAGCCATCGCTAAATCTCTTGCAATATACACAGACATAATAACAGAAGCAGGTGTCAACAAATATTAGGCCACAAGCATGAGCGTCCACAAAAATATTTTCAGGGGGAGTTAATATACATTCACCTACAAAGTAAAATTTAACAGTATGACAAATTTAACAGCATTGGAACGGAATAACTAGATTTGCTCTGTGTAACCATGTCTACAGATGTAACATACAGTTTAAAATTCATCTTCGCTGCTACATGCGTATAATACCTCCAATTCCATATTCTTCCAAAATAAGGCACATTTGCATATATCAATACATTTTAATCCAGCCTTAAAACACTCACATTTTAAAGTATCACATCATGCATCCTTATCCTTATCACTTATAATATAGGTAAGTTCGCGTACTTCCTTATGCGCTGTTTCCAAAACAGACGTCACTGGTAAAATATAATTTCCATCAAAGGACCATCCCATTCCAACAGGATTTGCACTATACGATGAGTCATAACTATTACACCAAATTTTTACTTGTAATAAGAAACGTTTTATATGATATATAAAGGAATCCTCAATTGGTGAAAAATTAGCAATAGTCTTGTTCGAATTTTGAAGAAGATCATATCTTAAATCATCTACATCTTCAGTTTTTGATTTGTATAGCAACGGAACATATCTATGAGAAATTTTGACAGCATCATCTATAAAGGCTGTCGCAAATTTATCAAGTTCAAGTGTACTTCTATTTTGTTTTAAAGAGGTATATGCAAAAATTTTTTCCAATCCCGTATAAAACACTAGTCGTGTTATGGCGGGCAGTGACAAGCAAATACCAATTTGTACATTGTTACGAATTGGTATATATTTTACTCTAATGTTTACTATATATTTAGAATAGAATAGAATAAAATAAAGTTTAGCATAAGCTATTTTCAAAAGTAACATATATTTGTACATAGTCATTCATTATTTTGTGCTGTGTCGTCTATATATAATTTAGTAACATTTTAGTAAACAGTTTTAATTTACTAAGATTTGATTTTCGTGGGCAAAGCATTGAATACCTGTAGGCCATCGTTAACAGTTGACTTTTTTAAGAATGATATTTTTGTATTCAGTAAGTTCAGCAAACCTTACCAAATAATTGTTTCGAACTTTTAGCTAAGAAGGATTTAAGGTAGGTAGGTATTAGATTTTTCTAGATTTTATATATTAAAGTTAAATTTGCTGTTTCAATACTTTTTCCACTGAAATCCAACCCAATTGGTATTGATTTTTGCCAATTTTCTTACATAAATAATCAATATGTTTTGAAAACGCCAACTATTGATCTAAAATAATTCCTAACAAATTCAACTTTTACATTATTAATGTACAGAAACAGTTGATCATTTAAATATTTTCGGTAATTAGCTTTAGTTTCAAGAACTATACATTTAGTTTTGTCATTATACTTTCAATTTTTTTTGTACGTAACCATATATATAACATACAAAGCTGTTTATTCATTATATCTGTGATTTCAATTTGATTTTTTTCAGATACATATATTAATGTGGAACTAGTTAGATGTCTTCTTGTTCACTTTAGTTTTATTTTTATTTAGTTTTTTCACTTTAATTTTATGCTCCCCCTGAAAATATTTTTGTTGACACCTTCTGTTCTTTTATGCATGTGTATATTGCATGAGATTTGGTGATGGCTTTCCTTGTCATTGAACTGTTTGACATTATTGCAAATAAAGTTTTATTAGAAATAAACAGTTTCCTTTTTAATTAACAAATTAAAGCAATGCTATTTTTGTTCATAATGGCTGTTTATACAGCTTTTGCTGAGTGATGCTTTTACTATTTTTATATTTAATTACATCTTATATGTACGGAATAATAACACTAAAAATGTAAAATCAAAATCGCTTTTAAGTTTTTGTTTCGTTTTAAGTTTTGTTTCCTACAATAACTTTTATTTTGTAACTGTCAATTTATTATTAAAAGTGTTTATATGTTTAAAAAGTAATGATATAAACATTTTACTTTACATACTTAATTTTAATTGTGCATTATTACAGCTCAAAACCCTATAACATGAGTTAGGCATATTTTTCCTTCCATGCTCTTATGCAAATCGGCAATAAGGTCGATTTAGAGTGCGCACGACCACGCATTCATAACACCGACTTAGTTTTGGTACGCAGAAATCTGTGACATTGCGTTACAATTTATACTATTATTATCACAAAATGAAATACGTAGCTCCATGTATTTGTACTTAAATTAAAGCTAAGAAAATAACAAAGTTTTCTATGTATGTATCAGAATTTTGGTAAGCGTGAAATCAAAAGTTATGGCCAATAGAAGTTTGAACTTACCGCAGCACACTCACTGTTAATCCCCCTTTGATTTGCCGTGAATGATTAGTTTTGCGATTTTTATATAGTTGGTATGTATGGACGAATTCAGCAAGTAATTGTGAACATTTTGACAAAAAAATATCCTCTGCTATGCATTTTTATCGAATTAGAGTAAAAATGGTAAGTAAAAACACATATTTTAAACAAAATTACTTTCTGGGCTGTAACCACCCCTTAGACCAACTTATATATTGGATAACATGCATTTTCTGATGTAATAAGTTATTACCAATCTTTTGATATATAGTTTGCTTTGTTCTACTCCATTGATAGGTTGATGACACAATTTGGATGGGCGGCCGCTGCATTAAAATCACAATTATTATATTTTTTACCTTCATTAATAATGGAGTGGGGTTGATAGTGGTGGTGGCTGACGTCCAAAAATTTTTGAGATCCTGGTTTCTCGTGCATAAACTAAATCCCAATTTTATGTTTATTTTATTTGCTTGCCTTATTTATTTACTCCCATTTAGCTTCCACCTTTCAACGGAATAAGATCCAAATATAATCTAATTCCGGATCTCGCTATAATATTCAGGGTGTCCCACTTAAAAGTCTTGGCCCCATTTTCTTGAAAACCAAAAGAAATATTTGAATTTTGTAAAAGGTATCCTTTAGAAAATACATGTGACTCCTGTTTTGTGTAAAGATGGTTATTTGACAAATTGAGGTGTGGATGGCGTTGCGATGCAAAGGAATTGTTCGATCCCAGGAACATTCTAAGCTTTTATAACTTTTATAATCCAATTTTTTCTTTAAAATCACTGGTTTTCGAGATATTTGAACTTCAGTGTAATTATTAAGTAAAAAAAATCGCAATTTTTTTTTACAAATGTAATCATATGTCTACAATTTACAGCATAAAATTGAATCGAACTTACTACATAAACATGACACAGAAATTAGACGATACATAATAAACAGAAATGTTAAAATCAAGAATTTTGAAATAGCAGTTGCAGCTAGCTTTGTTTCACTTGAAAGAAAAGTTATTTTATGTTTTGAAATTAATTTGTTTCATTGCTAACTAAGTCAGCCTAATTCACTATGAAAAATATACTAAATGACTTATCGTCTAAAATTTATTTAAAAAAATCGATGGCGATTTATATACTAAAAAAACTTATATTGAAGTAGTTGAAAGATTCGACCTTTATTTGATGAAAATTCCAACAGTATAGTTGAACAAATAAAACACTGAAATGTTTTTGAAATTTTCACTAATATATTGTCAACATAATTGTTTATACTAAAAACAGTTTTTATATGGCATTACAACTTTTAATTTGATAAGTTCTCATGGGATCTGAATAGTGTTGAAACTGAAAAGGTTTCATCAGTAAAATCAAATACGAGTTCTGTAATCTGTTATAAGAAACAATTAGCATATGGTTTTTGTAAGATCTGAGAGGTTGTTATTAGTTTAGTTTATATAATAATTTAATGAGGATTTGTAAGGATACGTATTAAAAAGTGGTAATAAGGTATTACATTGAATATTTTTGTGGCTTTTTATGGGATCTGAAGAGTAATGAAATTGAAAATATATACTAAGGAGTTCCTAGCAGACATTTTATACATTTTTATAAGGATATATTTGTACTTATTTTTATAAGACTTCATGGGTACATATCAGTTTAGTTTATATAAGAATTTAATGGAAACGTGTAAGGACGCATGTTAAAAAGTATGAATAAGTTATTATCGAATACTTTTGTGAGTTTTTTTGGAATCTGAAGAGTAATGAAATTGAAAAGATATACCAAAAGAAGTTCCTAGTAGGCATTTTGTACATTTTTATAAAAATATATTTGTACTTATTTTTATAAGACTTCATAAGTCCATATCAGTTTAGTTTATATAAGAATTTAATAAGGATTTATAGGGACCTCTATTAAAAAGTATTAATAATGATTTAAAACTATTAATTTGATAATTGTTCATGGTTCCAATAGTAGTAAAACTAATAGTGTTTCATCAGGAAACCAGGGATGAGTATTATAACTTTTAATAAGAAATAATTATTATATATAAGATTTGAAGGGTTATTATTAGTTTAGTTTTATATAAGAATTTAATAAGGATTTCTCAGTGCACCCATTGAAAAGCATTATTTACACCTATTAATTTGAAAAGTTTTCATGGGATTTCAATAGTAGTCAACCTAAAAAGTTACAATACTTACTAAACTAAACTTACTAATACAATAGATTTCATATAATTTATATTATTTATAATATACATGTTGTATTTTAGAAAACCCTCTTATTCCCATAAAAGCATAAAAGTTTTACAATAGACCTCAAGCGAGGAATATACATTAAAAACTCACAGAATATATAAAATTTTCGTGTTTCAAACGCCATAAAAACTTATAAATACTTATAGGCCTCGTACTGAGAGTTTACATTAGTATCTTTCAAATTCATATAAAAACCTATAAAACTTCGCAATTTAATTACCATAAATACTTATAAATATACTGATAGACTTCATTCAGAGAATTTACTTTAAAACCCCATTGCATATCCTCATAGAATTTTATAAAAACTTCGTGTTTATTATTAAAACGTGCAAGTGTTGATAGATTTCAGGCAAGGAATTTACATTCAAAACACATTTCAAATAGTTCAAGAACTTAGACACATCTGAACCTTTAAAATCTTCGTATTTCAAACACCATATAAGAACTTACAAATACTGATAGGCCTCGTATGGAGAATTTTCATTAAAAATACTTTTCAAATACATACAAAATATCTGTAACACTTCATATTTCAATTACCGTGAAAAAGTATAACTACTGATAGACTCCATATAGGGAATTTACATTAAAAACCAATTGTACGCAGAAAATATTGTAAAAATTTCGCTTTTCCTATTAATATATGCAAATGCTGATAGACCTCAGGCAAGAAATTAACATTAAAAACACATTTCAAATAGCCGCACATCAGACCACATTTAGAACTTATAAAAAAACTTTGTATTTCAAATACTATAAAAACTTACGTATACTAATACATTTCATACGAGGAATGTACATTTAAAACACACACACACATATTTAAAACTTATGAAAGTTTAGTGTTACATACTCCAGCCCCTAGTAGAGGGAGCTGTTATACATGTCGCTAATTCATATCTAATCTAATGTGACCTAAGAAACTAGCGTGAGCTTGTTAAATTGAAAGTAAAGCAGACTCTTGTACTGCTAACTTATTAACTGCGTTTAGGCTAGAACGCTAGAGGAAACGAGGACTTTTTGCAGTATTTAGTGTTTACCACTATATTACTATTGATATTTGAAATATTAATAGTAAGTAAATAATATTTACTTACCTATGTAAGTTTATGGGATTTGGCATTAAAAATATATTTCAAATCACAACCAAAATCTGTAAAAAAACCTATTAATACTAATAGAATTTCTATGGGAAATTTACATTCAGAACACTATACAAACCTATAAAAACCTATAGAAACTTTTAATTACATGTACTATAAAAGCTCATCAATACTAATAAATATCATATGGGAATTTATATTCAAAACACTATAAAAACCTATAAAAACTTTTAATTAAATATACTATAACAACCCATCAATACTGGTAGATACCATATGAGAATTTACAGTTAAAACACATTTCAAATACACACATCAAAAATTATAAAAACTTATACATTTTTTTTTATAAGTTTTTATAAGGATTTTTTGACAGGTTGCCCGATTGGCTCTTGCATTTTTGCTGACCTCAAAAAACACCTTAAAAATGCCAGCTCGTGAAAATACATCGGAAATTGTATGTTCAGATATTATATAGAGCAAAGTCAATTTCGGGCTATGATTCAGCCATTTTTGGGTACGTTATCATCCTAAATATGGATTTCACAAGATATTCGATCGTCGCGCATAAATTCTGACCTGGATCCGGTTTTAGTGCCCCAAATTACATATTGATATAGTGATCAGTTCACATAAGCTTTTTATTTACTTGTTTAGGATTTTTCAGGCATTTTTTAGGTGTTTTTTGAGGTTATGTCAAAATTCCTAATTGATCGGCTAATTCTGACCTCATATTCATTTTTGGCGCCCCAAATTACGTATAGATATAGTGATCAGCTCATTTAAGCTTTTTATTTACTTGTTTGGGATTTTTCGGGCATTTTTTAGGTGTTTTTTGAGGTTATGTCAATATTCCTAACTGATCGACCAATTCTGACACAGATTCGGTTTCATCGCCCCAAAATACGTATGGAAATGGTGGTCAGCTCATTTAAGCTTTTTATTTACTTGTTTGAGATTTTCAGACAGTCTTAGGGTGTTTTTTTGGGGTTCAATTCAAGAGCTAATCCGGCAAAACAGACAACGGATTCGTGTTCAGCGGGTCGAAATGCATGGGAATACATAGGTCTGCCTTCTAGCACTCGACATTTTTTTTTGTGTGCCTGTATAATTATCTCTATTTAAGAGTTTCAACCTAAGTAATGGATTAAAATCCAATATGAATAAATTTTAGCAGTACTTTTTTGACCAAATAAATATTTTGATAAAATATGCTGCATAATTCCATAGTACTCAACTATCTAAGTTAAACGCCTCAAGGGCAATTAAATATTGCTCAGAATATGAGAGAAACAACTTTGTCATATTCACAGACAGTAAGAGTGCAGTGTTGAAAATACAGAATTGACAAGTTAGCAAAGGAAGCAACTGAAAATAGCGACATCATCTCTAACTTTAAAATTCCCAGGACAGACATTGATAGACTAATAAAGGAACGACTTAGAGAAAATTGGCAGCAACACTCTCTAAATTATCCAACAGGAGAATATTATAGAAAACTCTAGACACAAATTAAAATCAGACATCCTTGGTTTAATGGTAAAATTAATCGAAATTTCCTTAGAGTAATATTAGATTAGAAGTTCACATTGTCTCTACCCTCAATACAAATACAAATTAAATCTCAAAGAGGACTCGTGGAGTTTTACTGCACCTGTGGAGAAGAAGGCAATTTACAATATTGCTTGATGGAATGTCCTTTAAAGTCCCAGAAAATTAGTGAAATGTTTTTTAAACTTGCCCGCAGCAAGATTCCACTACCTACAAATCTACCCAACTTATTAGCATTAGAAAAACAAAGATGTGTATAAAATACTCTATGAATTTATAACAAAATAGAGCTGTAAACTAGTTAGGTGAAAGTATATATTTAATGTAAGTACGTGTATATGTGTGAACCATGAACATATACGTATGTATGCGTATAGTGTATATATTATATTTTAGCATAGTATTGTCGTAGGTGTTTTGAGAAAAAAAAATTAAAATTAAAAAAAAATGAATAAAAACTGAAATAAAGGGAAAATATTATATTAGTATAATACAACAATAAAGAAGGCTTAAAAAAACAAAAAAACAAAAATAAAAAGAAACGAAAAACGGAACATACTAATAGGTACTAGCTAAGGCCATTAAAGGACAATTTAAAAAAAAATAAATAAAAATAATGATAACAATTAAAAAAAAGAAGTTAATTAAAGAAATATATACCTTTCCTGAACTCATATTTTGTAACAAGTATTTGAAAACAATCTAGTTTATACCTGATAATTATTATTTGTAATTTTTAATTGAAAATGTATAATAATTTTATTTATTACATATTTTAAAAGGTGTAATTGTTATTCCACTTTCTCTTGATTATTTTTAACAATCAGTTGAATAGACAACAAATGTATGGCTATTTGGTTTATGACCAGTGCCAACAAAACACACACAAACGCCTCAAGCTTTTGTGTCATATGTCGTCATTTCAAAAATGTATGTTATACCTAACTATGAATCTTCTATGTTCGGCTATGATCGGTGATCAAGAATGGTCTTATAGCGAAGAATTAGATATTAACCGATTTGACTAAAAATTTACCCGAATTGATCTTGGATGCATAGTAATAAATTAGAAACTACTCCATCTGCAAATTCAAATGTTCGTGTTTTTTGGCCCACCCTAATCTACGTGTCAGAAACGAAATTTCGACTGGGTGTCATTTTTGCAATTTTGATTAGTTCAGTGGGTTGACCGTCAGATGACGATGCTGTTAGATACATATATAATCTATATAAAAGATTATCATAACTTATGGACTAAATGGTATCATGACATAAGAACAAAAAGTGACATCCGATATCTGACAACATTGTACGTTACACGAGTAGTTTGTTAATATTACAATTTTATTGAAAAAAGAAGTGCGAGATATGTTTTCCTATGTATTTTTTAACCTCCCCACAATAAAATTGTGGGAGGTTACTACAATTAGTCCAAAATCGAAAATTGAGATAACATCAAATCTTTACGTTTTGAGGTCCCAGGAACCCAAAAAAGTTGTTTTTAAAAAATGTCTGTGTGTGTGTGTGTGTGTGTGTGTGTGTGTGTGTGTGTGTGTGTGTGTGTATGTATGTTAGCACGATAGCGGCGAAGCTACTAAACGGATTTGGATGAAACTTTGCATGAGGGTTACTTTAGTGTTCCAGAAGATCTGAAAAGGTTTTGGTTGAGATCGGATTACGTTTAGTGCCGTTTTAGCACAACAAGTTGTTTATTTTATGATTACTTACAATTTGTAATTGAACCATTGAAAAGCAGTAAAAATTCCGATTTCAATGATATATCACACTTGCACTTTTTCGATTTGGTTTCCGTGAAAAAATTTCACTTGTTTTGTCCTCAAAGCAGTGCAATGTACAGGGTGATATTCTAATAATGACAGAGGTGTTCAGTGATTTCGGCTGATAACTCGGGAACGGTTGAAGATATCGAACTGAAATTTGAAGCGTAGGTATAAATACTGTAGACGGACGGATTACGAGTGAATTAATAATACACCTACGTCACATTACGTCACAAATAAGAAAAATTCTTAGAAACTGGTGCAGATATCGACTTAACTATTGGAAACATCCAATTAAAGTTTGAAACGTAGATGGAAATATTGTAGATGGATGGAATACGAGTGAATTAAAAATACACCTACGTTCTGATGACGTCGTAAAAGCATAAAATTCTTATAACAGGCGAACTGATGATGATATCAAAAAAATATTTCTACCAGACGAGTCACGAAATTTTTTTTTTTAATTTCCAAGAAATATCAAATTTTCGGAGAAATGGCACTTTTCAGAAAAATGTCAGATTTTTAAAAAATGTCAAATTTTCAGGAAAACGTCAAATTTTCGGAGAAATGTCACTTTTCAGAAAAATGTCAAATTTTCGAAAAAATGTTAAATTTTCAGGGAAATGTCACTTTTCAGAAATATGTCAAATTTTCAGAAAAATGTCACTTCAGAAAAATGTCAAATTTTTGAAAAAACGTCAAATTTTCGAAGAAATGTCACCTTTCAGAAAAATGCCAAATGTTTGAAAATTGTCAAATTTTCGGAGTAATGTCATTTCAGAAAAACGTCAAATTTTCGAAAAAATGTCAAATTTTCGGAGAAATGTCACTTTTCAGAAAAATGTCAAATTTTCGAAAAAATGTTAAATTTTCATGGAAATGTCACTTTTCAGAAATATGTCAAATTTTCAAAAAAATGTCAAATTTTCGAAAAAACGTCAAATTTTTGAAGAAATGTCACCTTTCAGAAAAATACCAAATGTTTGAAAATTGTCAAATTTTCGGAGTAATGTCATTTCAGAAAAATGTCAAATTTTCGAAAAAATGTCAAAGTTTCGGAGAAATGTCACTTCAAAAAATGTAAATTTTCGGAAAAATATCACTTTTCAGAAAAATGTCAAATTTTCAGAAAAATGTCAAATTTTATTAAACGGACTCAAAGGAAAATTCCCAAAAAATACTACGGGTCCATTTGTGGTATAAGTTCTATATAAGTGTGTTAAAGCGTGCAGACTGTATGCTGAGTATTTTTGACGTGTCAGGTGTATCGAGAGATTACAAGTTTTTTCGACGTTTATAAAGCCCACGGATGGTGTGAGAGGCCATCCTGAAGCGCTTACAACCCCACCGGAACGCTTTCGAGTTTTTTCCAATAAAACTTTAAAAGTGACAGTGACATATTTTAAAAACTATTTCCGCTACTTCCGGCATACCGCCGGAAATTCGTCCGGCAACCTAACCTAAAAATAGTACTACATAACCTAAAAACAATTTAAGACATTGGTACCAACCTAAACATTTTTCAAAAACCAAATTCCCTAGAGAAACATTGGAACCAAAAATTTGACAGCTATCACTTCCCCGACCGATTTAGTGAAAAATTGGTCGAGGCCAAAAGATAAAACAAAATATACCAACACAAATTTAAACGATCCACCATGAACACTACCCTGGCTACATCTGGCAGGGAAGCTGTCCACCAAGAGTTATATGGTTTTTTCCAAAGATGGCCATCCCTGCCATCCATCCCATTACCAACGAACAGGTTTTTTCGTTTAGTTGTTTCCCGTATCAATAATCAAAATTATTAAGTGCTCTTGCCTACGAACGTTTTTATAGAATTGTGTTTATTTTTATATTAATTTTAGGTCCATGTGGACACATTATAATTTTAACCTCGTCTTTAAGCCTGCCTACAGAAGACAGGAGCTACTTTTCTATTTTTCTCCAAGCCAAACCGGACCCCGTCCAGCTTCACACTCGCCACGGCGGTGTTCACCGTGGTTGTCTGGCTGGCCCCGGGCTAGGATCCGATGAAGCATATATTTGTATTAAAAACATTGAATAAAATATTAATATTGTGCAGACTATAAATTTAACACTCAAGTTCTTAGGTCCAAATCCCACCGAACGCAAGACTTTTTTTCTGATTTAATACGAAAAAAACATTTCAACTTAATAAATATAATTAAATGAGATCGTTCATATTGTTTAGTGCTCTTTTCGGCTTCAAAGATTCACCGGGTGGGGAGGTTCCAGCCGCTTCCAATAGCTGCCGATTTTTTAATGTTGAATACGAATCCGATGTTAGAAAAGGACACTCTGTCCTCCAAAGGACAATAAAGGGCAAAAACTGTTTTATTGAAAAGGTGCGAGGTGTGTTTTCCTATGTATTTTTTAATACTGAACATGAATCCGATATTAAAAAAGGGCACTCCGTTCTCCAAAGGGCAATACAGGGCTAAAAGAGGCCAATTAATATCGAGTCCTCGCAGAATTAACCCATTAATAATTTTTGAAAAACAAAAATTAAACCACCTTAAAAAAAGTCTCTAAAAATGATGAAGTAAAATTTCACCATCGCTCAGTTGATTGAACTGTATTATCTAATTACGATATTGAAGTCAGTTAAAAAAACCGCTGCCCAAGGAATCACTACATCCACCTTCATATTTTCTATCCAAGTCTATAAGCGTCTGAAATTAAGATTGCAGCGCCTGTGCGGTTGATATCAGAACTAATTCCTGTGTGATAGGTGTTTTGTTTACATTCAAATCTTTGTATTTTCGGTGATTTAAAAAGTATTTTATAAATAAATTTCAATGAAAATATATGTATAGCAATTGATTTTATTAAAGCGATATAAACAATAAAAAAATCTTGCATAATTCAGCTGAAATACCAAAAAGACGAGCTAGTGTAACATAAAACAAATTACATTTTAATTTAGTAAATAGTACTGTTAATCTACGAGCTCTTTTACTTAAACTTAAACAGACTGCACAACCTTCACTATTGTGTCCAGGAGTTTAAAACTGTTAAGTCCAGTAAAACAGTTCAGCATACTATCTGTTGTTAATAGAGTACACAACGTAAATACTTCCGGAGTATTTACTTGAACTTGGAAGTCACAAAAATTTTTTGGTCCAACATAATCAGGTTGTGCCTGTAGTACTTGCAATAAACTCTCATCTTCTTGGGTATTTTCATTTTCTTCACAATCACACTGATCGTAGAATGGTCGTTTCGGGGACCGTTTCTGCCAACACAAACCTTCTTTGAAATCGTTCAGACCTATTGGATGGTCCAGGAATGGCATCATTATCACTTACAGTAAATTTCTTGATGGGACTGCTGTTTTCTTCAAGATTTTATTTTTTTTACTGTGCTCTAAAAATAAGACAATGTCTATTTAACCTTAACCTCAACATACAATAAATACCTCCTTGACAAAAATAATCATCTTCTGTGAAATGAAGTGAACAAACCTTCATGCACTTTGTCACTGACTTTCCAATTATTAATTTTATTATCCAGGCTTTTAGCCTGTCCACAAAATCCTTCCCCTCAAAACTGTTATTCATCTTCAGGCGGTGTTTGCTGGCTTCGGGAAACAAATGTTGGGGTTTTTTTTGCCCAAGACGAACACTGAAGAACTGAACAATATTGATTCATATTGTTTTCAATTTTAATTGAATCCAATCGACAATAAAAACAACGCGAAGCAATTATGACAAGCAAAAAATGAAAGTTTTCACTTGTCATCTCACACAAAGTAGTTCGTAATCCTCGCCGTAGGTGGCGTATCGCTTATTTTGAATCGCGTATCGCAACGAAAAAAAAAAATCATAAAAACAAATCTTTTAAGAATTTTATGAATATTAGCATGGCGGCTTAGCCCGCAAGACCAAGTGAATGTTGCATTACAAACATTACATGTAAACATGTTTACTCTTTCACAGTATGATATTAAATATTAATAGTCTATTGTCCATGTACTGTAGAAAGGAACTAAAACGTTAAAGGGTTTTTATTGTTTCTTATGTTCAATTGACCCCACGATGGTTGGGATTAACAACAGCTACTCGCTGACACCCCGCCAGGCTAAATAAAGGCATTTATTATTATTATTATTATTATTATTATTATTATTATTATTATATGAAAAAACCGCGGAGTGCTACCATTTAAAGTGGTGCGTTTTTGAGATCGAAGTAAAAAGGTCCACTTTTCATATTTTTTTTGCTCGAAAACTATGAATTTTTTTCTATAAACACATCAATAGAAAAGTGTGTAGAGATTTAAATTTCCAATCGAAATGGCACCTTTAGAAGTCAAAAAAAATTTTTTTTTACAAAAATACGTCCAAAAAACAAAACAAAAAAAACGAAAAAATTCAATTTTTTATTTTTTTTTTATTTTAGCCTGTAACTATTTTTCGGGTACATTTAGGCATAGACATTGCTGCATAACAAAAAAAGCTGGCGTTTTACCCGTTAAAATGAGATTTTGTAAACAATTTTACGATTAATAGTGACCGAGATATAGCGTTTCAAAGTTTGCAACTTTTAACTTTTTTTGCTAATTTTTACTATTTTTTTTTTCAAATTTCGTCCTGTAACTTTTTTCTGAGTGAATTTAGGTGTAGACATTATTATACTAAAGTGAAAGCTGACTTTACGCCCGTTGAAATGGTGGCTGGTAAAAGTCTCTACGACAAATAGAAACCTAGATGCAGCGTTTCGAAGAGTGTTAATAAGTAGTAGCTTATCTCTATTTATCCATATTTTAATTTTGTTCTTATCTCCCACCTCATCCCACCTTCCCTTAATTACCCTTACCCTTACTAATTACCCCCCCAGCCCGCCGCTCCGTGACATCACAAAACGGTGGAGGGAGGAGGCCTAGGACTTACTACAATATCCTACTCCGGCGAACTTTCGAAAAAAATTTCTCGTACTTTCGAGAAAAATTTGGTGTTGTCAAAAATATATTTGCACTCCACTATGTGGAAATAATTTGTTTATGAAACTTTAATAATATAAACTTTGAATTCGTCGACCCCAAAAATCCGTAAAACGATATGTCACACCGGTAGTTGTGATAGCGGTAGTGGTAGTAGTGAGGGTTGATGAAGTAAAAAATATTGTTGAGGCTTTTGGTTCTTGTACATACACTAATAGCCCACAGAAATTAGTATTTCACCTAGACAAAATTAGTAAAAATCTGAATTTTTGCACCGACGTTCTTTGAGGTTCTTTGGGGTGTCCCAAACCCAAATCCACAAAAATCACAAAGATCCCAACATGGCTACTCAAGATATTGAAGGTCAAATTTTTCTGCAAAATCTCGCGTCCTATGCATCGGATGCTCATGAAGTCAATATGAAATTTGTAGAGAATCAAATTACCTACAAGCTGTCCTTTTCATTTTTACCACCCCCCCCCCCCCCTCCTCCCTTTTCGAGATATTCAAGGTCAAAGTTTCAAAAACGTAGTTTTTCGCGAATATTTCGCGTCAAAAAAATCGGACAGCAATAAAGTTAACATAAAAGTTGCAGAGAATTCAATTATTGACAAGATTTTACATTTTTCTCCAAAACCTCGCCCTTTTCGAGATATTCAAGGTCGAAGTTTAAAAAAACGGTTTTTTGCATGTAGACTTCGTCGCGGTCTAATGCATAGGGAGCGAGATGTTCGTGGAGTCTACATGCAAGAAACAGTTTTTTTACACTTCATCCTTGAATATCTTGAAAAGGGCGAGATTTTGGGAAAAAATGCGAAATACCAATCTTATAGATAATTGAATTCTCTACAACTTTCATGTTAACTTTATTGCTGTCCGATTTTTTTGAATCGAGGTATTCGCAAAAAACCACGTAGAGAGGGGGGGGGGAGGTTTGGTAAAATATAAAAAAGACAACTTGTAGATATAGGCCAGGAAACGAAGACATTAATTTGGAAATAAATAGTGCTCAACGAATTATTATTTTAAGTTGTAGGGTTGACCCTTAGGAGTAACATACCAAAAGTCCCCGGCCGTGGGCCTCATGCGTTAGGCGGGAGGGGGGTGGAAAGGGTCGGTTTGTAGGTTTTTCGTTATTATCTCGAAAACTAAGCATCCTAGCTAAAAGGTCGTTCTATACAAAATGAAAGTAAATTAAATTATCTACAAAAAAGATTCTATTCATTTTTTTCGCTAGGGACAGTAGTTAAGGGTGTACGTGAGTTTGAAAATGCGAATAGCTGGAAAAACTGTGTATTGTGGAAGGTAATGCTTAACAAGTAGAAAATTTTATAATATTACAAGTATTTACAAGGCCATATTAAGTAATTCATCGACAAGATCATCATCATTGTCGTCGCCGTTGATGCTGATGATTGGAGGGCCATTGGTACACGCGGCAACTGCTGCACACAAGCGAGCAAGGTATGCCTGCTTTGCGGCATCCGCAACGGCCCCCGCAACCAGTTGTGCAACCGCAAAATATGTTATTTAGGACGGATTCTGGCGCAACTGGGTCCGTGCTTGTGATGGGGGTAAGGAAGCCATCCGACCCCCTCATCCAACCCCAAGCAGTTGGCTCCTGCTGCTGATCTCCATATAGCCATTGCTGAATATGCAAACAATAATTCGTCCTTTGTAGTTTAAAAAATGTGACACAATCTTGTCTAAGCACAATACAAAACGTAAGTTAATGTAGACAAGCATATATTGATACAAACCCGCAGATAACGCTAAGAGAGTGTTGGTGAGCTGCCGCTCTGGTGAGTGGAAGTGCCGCAAAATCAGGCTTTGGCTTTGCCGGGGCTTTAACAAAGGCCTGGTGTCGTACCCCCGTTCAGGTCTGCCTGGTATAATGCCAAAAAAAGCTGCTCTCCTGCATCAGCTACCAAATCCTGTATTGCTGAGGGACCACAGAAGATGTCTGTGACCTGCTCCTCGGCCTTCAAAAATACTTTCACCACACCTCCCTTGCTCTTGTTGCGAATAGCGGAGGTAGTAACAACCGCTGAACGAATGGAGCCATTTGCGAAGACCATTCTCTTGCTCCATTTCTTCAGTGGTTGTGATACTACCTCCGCTATTCACAACAAAAGCAAGGGAGGTGTGGTGAAAATATCTTTTGTTAAAGCCACGACAAAGCCAAAGCCTGATTTTGCGGCACTTCCACCCACCAGAGCGGCTGCTCGCCAACACTCCCTTAGAGTTCATTTGCAGGTTTGTATCAATATATGCTTGGTTACATTAACTTATGTTTTGTATTGTGCTTCGACAAGATTGTATCACATTTTTTTAAACTACAAAGGACGAATTATTGTTTGCAGATTCAGCAATAGCTATATGAGATCAGCAGCAGGAGCCAACTGCTTGGGGATGGATGAGGGGGTCGGATGGCTTCCTTACCCCCGTCACAAGCATGGACCTAGTTGCGCCAGAATCCGTCCTAAATAACATATTTTGCGGGTGCACAACTGGTTGCGGGGACCATTGCGGATGCCACAAAGCAGGCATACCTTGCTCGCTTGTGTGCAGCAGTTGCCGCGCTTCGTCTACCAACGGCCCTCCAATCGTCAGCATCAACGGCGACGACGATGATGATGATCTTGTCGATAAATTACTTAATATGGCCTTGTAAATACTTGTAATATTATAAAATTTTCTATTTGTTAAGCATTACCTCCCACAATACACAGTTTTTCCAGCTATTCGCATTTTCAAACTCACGTACACCTTAAACTACTACCCCTAGCAAAAAAATGAATAGAATATTTATTGTAGACAATTTAATTTACTTTCATTTGGTATAGAATGACCTTTTCGCTAGGATGATTAGTTTTCGAGATAATAACGAAAAACCTACAAACCGACCCTTTCCACCCCCCTCCCGCCTAACGCATGAGGCCCACGGCCGGGGACTTTTGGTATGTTACTCCCAAGGGTCAACCCTACAACTTAAAATAATAATCCGTTGAGCACTATTTATTTCCGAATTGGGGGATTTTTCGGTCTTCCTTTCCTGTACTAATAATTTAATTCTCTACAACTTCCACATTGACCTCATGGGCATCCGATGCATAGGACGCGAGATATTTGCAAAAGACTTTGACCTTCAATATCTTGGGTAGCCATGTTGTGATTTTTGTAGATTTGAGTTTGGGACACTTCAAAGAACGTCTGTGCAAAAATTCAGATTTTTAATAATTTTGTCTAGGTTTCCTCGTTTTTTTGACTAATTTCTGTGGGCTATAAATCACAATTTTAATTATTTCACCTCTTTTAATAATGGGGTGGTGGTGGCAATGGGGGTGGCTAATGCCAAAATATTTTTTGAAGCCTTAGCTTCTCTTATATAAGTATCAATTTTATGGACTCTTACTTGCTTGATTTACCTATTTAGCCCCAACTCTTCAACGGAACTAGAACAAAATATAATCTAGTTCTAGATCTCATCAAAATACATACGTGTACCAAATATATCAATATCTTAAACGGTTCCAGAGTAAACGTGCGCACAAAAAAAATGGCAGACAGAAACTTTTTTTGCTCAACTAAAATCTCAACGTTTCATGACATTCTAAACCTATTTGAACAATAAAAATTTTCAATATTTTTGCGTTACTATACTTCCACTGGATGTGGAGGTAATACGTTTGAATTCGTTATTTGTTTACTTTAATATCGATTCAAGAAAGGAAATAATTTTTCTCCCTAAAACCAAGCGCTTGGACGAAGTAGAAAGACAGTTTAATTTTTCGAGATGAGTCCTGGTGAATTAAGAACATTTAAGAGAGGTTATTGTAAATAAATTTATTTTAGAGCTACGTCTCCAGCACACCAGATGTTGGTTGTCAGAAAATTACAAAGATTAAAAATTGTTATTTTAATTAGATTTTCATTATTGATTAAATAGATCTAGCTAGATCTAGAACTATTTTGTAAATAAATTCATTTTAAAATTTCATAATTTCAAACATAACCAGAAATAGGTTATCGATAAAATGCAAAGATTTGAAATTAATATCTTCTTAGTTACCTAGATTCTATAATTTGATTTTTCATACATTATTCTTTACTGACTTTAATTGATTTTTTGTGCAGCCGTATGTGAAATGAGTATTTCACGTTCTCAAAACAGTCCGTGAAATTCAATTTCACGGCTGTTACCCTTAGTAGCGGCCGAAAAACTAAAAATCACTTTCATAATAATTGACGTTTAAGTCACTTCAAAATTGACATTTCTAAAATATGACAAGCACAAATTGTTATATTTTAACTCGCTGTAACATATTTCGTATATCAGTTTGTATTTTTCTGGTATTACATCAGCAAGAGCCGAATTTATAATACTTTTTAACTCTGGGGATTACAAGAAATTGAAATCTCATTATCGCTTTCAGACATTTTTACGATTAATCGAGAATTGTTAAGTATATATTCAAAATATACCGTTTCCATAGAAACGCTCTGACGTTAAGGCCACCGCGTTTATTTAACAAAATATAGCATAAACGGTGGTGTTATTTTCACCATCTATACTAACTATAATTGACGGTTGCACAAAAAATAGTGTTTATACCATGGCCGCGAAATTTTTTTGCGCCCTCGAGATTATCTTGCCTCGGCCGCAAGCGGCCTCGGCGATAAATTTTCTCTCGGTACGTAAAAAGGAATTTCGCGGCCTTGGTATAAAAATAACTATAGAAAGCGTTCTATTTTTACCAAGTAATTGGTTGCTAAGGTAATCAAAAACAAACTCAGCAACGGAAACAAAAACATTACAGTTGCAAATTTTTTCTTGAATAATTGTTATTATTATGTTTAGCATTCCCTAATCATGACCCATATTAGACGCTACAACCATGATAATTTAAAATAATAATTATAAAATTTTATTTTTAAATTTTGATGTAATATCAAAATAATACGTTCTTCATGAGTATTTTGAACTTTTTAGCACCATACATCAAAATATGTAAGAAAAACGCACCCGATTTAGCCCAATGCATAATAAATTCCGTATATGAATTAAAACCAAAACTGAAAGAAGGAATCCCTGAGCTAAACGTGCCATCTATTGAACCACTTCCCTTGGACGAAATTAAACTGAGAAGCGGACCACAAAGTGCTAAAATTGATGCGAACATTACTAACGTCAAAGTTTGGGGGCCATCTTCATTTGAAATACTACAACTAAAGTAAGTAAAGCGTATGTTATAAAATGCTTATTTTTGAACAGTTTAACATAGTGCAACCAATTTTGAGGTAGGTACTTCTCTGAAAACTAAAACACGTGGTAAAATGAGGACATCTTTTAAATTTGATTTTAACTTTAAATCATCTTTCGTTTAGTCAACAGTTTGAAATGACAACTGTGATCGAGTGGACTCAATGTCTTAAAAACATTCTATAGATGTAAATATAAACGGTTACGTTATGAAAAATTTTTTGGTATTCTTGACCATAAAAAATGTATTAAACTCTTCTTGAAACTTTTGTCGTCATTTGCATGTTGTTTTTGATACATCTATCATCATTCTTGGCTCATAATAAAAAATGTAACTTTCTCTTGAATATTGATATACATTTTTAGACATATGTTCGTGTCCAAGACAAATAGAAACATGTTTGCCCATCATAACTAATGGTGGAAATATGTGAAAGTCAACCCACTACATAACGAAGATTCAAATGATTAAAGAGAACCTATAAAAGAAAATATCACACAAGTATACGAGCAACAAAGGGAACAAAAAGCGAGATGCTTAGAAATGTGAAACAACCTTGGATAACTGCTGAATCTTTGACTGAAGTACAAGTCAGGAAAAACCTGTAGGTTCAACGTGTCAAGACTGCTTTAGTATTCAGTAGTCCGAGGCGTAGAGTTCAGACTCTCTGTCGATGAGATAATAATTCTTATCTATAAGAAGTTTGTGAAGAACTGAGGTCACTAATCACAATAATAGCAAAGTACTTTTCCGGCCAATAGGGATGATTATTTAAACTAAAAATGTGGTGAATTAAAGACTCCGTCGGTACGTTAAGGAATAACATGAACAGATTAGAGTAGGTCGGGGTAAGTGCAACCTCAATATAGATAAATTCAACTTGCACGTATAAAACTAAACTGATCTGGCCGAAATTGCGAAAAGTTTTTCGAAAGTAAACATCTTGTGGTAGAAGATAACTAGAAGCGGAATTTCGAACACGAACCATCAACAGTTAAATTAGAAGTACAAAAATTAAAAATGAGCAAATCGGCTGGGGCTGACAATACCAAATCCAAAACGTTTAAATTAATTGGTTGTGTATTTATCAATCCAGACTTCAGCATTACCTGTCTTGCTAAATACCGACCAAGCAAGCAAGCAGGCTTTGTTAAAGGACGCTGTAGTACATAGCATATATGCATTAACAACTTATCCAGAAAACAAGAGAACCTTACATGCCTATGTGCCTTTGTTTCGTAGACTACCGTAAGGCTCTTGACAATATGGAATAGGAAATACTGTGGGCTCTATTACTACTATTAGAGATGAAAACACCCAAACATTTTGTCTTTATTATTCGCCGATTGTGCTTTGATGAAAGTTGACAAGTATAACCTTGGCAAATGTGTCGATAGGGTGGTTGTACTCACCAATTCTCTTTAACAGCTATAGAGAACATGTTGCGACGTGCTCTGGAGGACTAGCAGGGTGGCGTCGCAATAGGCGGAATTAAGATCTAGATGATTTAATTGCAGCAAACGAGGATGACCTCATATACTTGTTGGACAAACTTCAGAAAATAAGCTCCGATTATGGTCCCAGTCAACAAAATGAAAATTATGGTTGCAGACCAGGACACGTTAAGTATAGATGATTGTGGGGTAGTAAACAAGATGGTATACCTTGGAACCCTCGTGGACAATATTAGGAGCTACAAATATCAAATTCGGTGAAAAATACAGATGGCAAGATCGGCAACTTGCCAGTAGACCAAAATTTGACTTATCGGACTTGCTAACGCCCTAGTTTTCTAAATCTTTCTTTACGCTTCTAAGATATGAACCATCGAGAAAGCAGGTAGGCGGCGTGTTAACTTTTGAAATGTGGGACTGAAGATGTTTGTTACGAATTCACCGAACAGCCCATCTCATTATTAATATAATAATTGATTTTATTGATTTAATAAAACTTAATATGTTTTAATACACTTTATTAATATCTTATGACATCAGTGGCTACTGCCTAATTAATTCTTACCCCTACTGAGAATCTAATGTACCTATTGTTATTTCTACGACTATCTATATTTCACAAATACTTAGTCTACTGCTACATCTCCCTTGAAAACTGAAAAAGATTTACTTTTATGATATGTAAATTACTTTAATTTTTTACATTATAATAATTGTGATATAGGTACTGTTTCTATTCTACTACTACAACTTACAAATTATTACGTTGATATATTATTTTGTCCTACTACTACAATAATAAATTTGTAGATTAATTAACTATCTAAGAAAAATATGACGACTACCTCTTTCTCATTTTTACTTATTTTAATATTTGGACTTAAATCCTTTAAAACCACATAAGATCCATTGTATAATGGATATAATTTGTTACCTATTTATCTTTTTCCTAGAATTAAATCATCTTTTTTTATACGTTATTGGATTAGTATATTTATCATAGATATTGTTTCTTTAACTTACTACTTATTAAATTATTACGAGCCTCTTGGTGTGCTTTTTGCAATCTAGATTTTAGTTCTAACGTTGGGTAGCTATCGAAATTGTATAGCGGTTCAACTAAATTTTCTAAATGACTTGGGATATCACATTGTTGTCCAAATACTAATTCAAAAAGAGTGTAGTTAGTTTCTGTGTGTACAGTTATATTGTATGTAAAACATCAATATGGCAGCCATGTACTCTGATTTTTAGTTTGGGTTCTTAAATATGCACCTAGAATTTTATGAGAATTTTCTAATGATCCAATACTTTCATGGCGATATGCGGTTGCCTGTGTGTGATTGATTTTTAGTTAATTTACACACTTCTGTCATTGTCCATGATATAAATTTTGAACCTCGATCGGTAGTAATCTCTTGGAATTCCATATCGTAATATGAAATTTTAGATAAATTTTTTTGCCACTGTAACTGACTCTTTTGACTTGCGAACTTACAAATTTTGTAAATTCGCACTGAAATGTTAATATATAGCAAAAATCGTATACGTCTTTTTCTATAGGACCTACTATATCTACCTACTGTATCTGTCAGGGAAACTTTCAAAAATTGCTTTTCTAATAAGGAATCTACGAAATAGTGTACAACAAAAAAAATTAATAACAGCTTATTATGGATTTTTTCACTTGACTATGTCATATGTTATATAAAATTGGGATCACTCAACTCATACATCTAAAGCATTTAGCTTGCAACGAAAATGCATCAGAAAGGCTACCGTGAATGTTGTCGTGAACAATTTATTAAGTTTGGTATACTTACTCTACCATGTGTTTACATATTAGTATACCTACCATATATAATACAGATGCAAAACTTTTATATCAAACATTGAGATATCCACCAATACCCTACTAGAAATAGAGAGAGGCTAGTTCATAACTATTTAAGACTCTCACGTACTCAAGATGGAACTAGTTACCACTGCATAAAAATGTGCAATGCCCTTCCCGAAAAGGTAAAAGATTTAGTCCTCAATCAATTCAAGAAAAAAAGTAAATTATACTTTAAAATTAAAGCTTTCTCTAGCATTGAGGAGTATCTTCTTAATGATTTCAGTGATATGTCATTGTAATATATTGTAATATAATGTTGTCGTGAACAACTTATTAAGCTTGATATACTTACTCTACCTATGCTTACATATTAGAATGCCTACTATATGTAATACAGATGCATATCTTTTATATCAAACATTGTGATATCCACCAATACCGTACGAGAAATAGAGAGAGACTAGTTCATATCTATTTAAGATTCTCACGTACTAGAGGTCGAACTAGCTATCACTGCATAAAATGTACAATACCCTTCCCGAAAAGGTAAAAAATTTAGTCCTCAATCAGTTCAAAAACAAAATTAGATTATACTTTAAAATTAAAGCTTTTTATAGGATTGAGGAGTATTTTTTTAATAATTTCAGTGTTATGTCATTGTAATATAGAAATAAATAAATATAAATTAACATATATCTGTAATTTCTTTATCTTTTTCAATTATATGTATTTTAGAATATCTGCTTATCCTTTTAATACATTCGTGTATTTTTTAGTACAATTTAGTTTTGTAAACTCATGTCGATTTTATTTATTTGTAATTAGTGGGGTCGGTTAGAGCTGTATTTCAAGATTACCGTTACTTGGCGGATAAAAGCACAAAATTTGGTATGAAGGTATACTAATAAATGTTAGCCTAGAAGCCCTCTGGAATTTCTAAAAATTTTCATGTACAACACTAAAATTTAAAATATTAAAAAATAAATATCAAAATATGTTTTTCTTTTAATTATAAATTTAGTACAAAGAGAAGGTAGACATTATGCATATCATGTTCTTCGTAATTTAAATATCTAATTAAATAACAGGTTGTCCCATGGGGGTTCCATTAAAAAAAATAGATTTCGTTGAAAAACCCATATCGTTGAACTTAATGAAGAATAAATCGTGTTTAATGTTAGTATCTGAAGAGATAATATTTTAAAGGTGCTTACAGACCAATTTTTAACAATTTTGATAAAATCACGGCCTTCTATTATTAAAACTAAAAATTAAAAAATCTATTTTTTGAAAATCAAAATAATATTTGAGGTTCAGATCACATGCATTTTAGCCAACAGGATCCAAATATGCAAAAAAATACAGGTCCTCCCATTTAAAAATTTGGTTTTCATGTCAATTACATCGAAACCGGAAGTCAGCCCTTTTGGTTCTTTGCGTCATATAATTGAAAATTTCATTCCATATCACTACATCAAATTTGGAAAAAGTTAGATATACTAGGGACTTAATTTCTTTTTTAAATTAAAGGTAAAGAGCCCACCTTTCGATTAAAATCGGTCAGAAAAGGGCCAGGTTAATCATTTTATTTCAGTGTATCTTAAAAAATGTGCTAGCAGCGAAAACGGTGTGAACGTCTATTTCGCGATTAACTTCTATGTTAGATGCACTGGGGACTTATTTTTTTTTTTTTAAATTAAAGCTAAAGAACCCACCCTTCGAGTAAAAGTGGTCTGAAAAGAGCCAGGCTATTAAATTTCTGCTTATTAACATATTACTTGAGAAATTACGCTCTAGCAGCGAAAACGATGTCATCTGTTTGGCGACTAACTTCTATGTTCGATGTACTAAGGACTTAATTTTTTTTTAATTAAAGCTAAAGAGCCCACCTTTAGATTAAAATCGGTCCGAAAAGGTTCAGGTTACTATTTTTTTTTAATACGAGTTTTACCTAAAAAATACGCATTGATCGTCAAAATTATTTTGAGAATTTGAGACTAATAGCCTTCTTATTAGCTCTTGGGTCATAATTTGCAGGTATAAATGTTGATAAATGGTGAAAAACGAGCCAATCTGAAAATTCTGACTACAGATTCGGTTTCAGCGGGTCCAAGAATACACTGGTATGATCCGCCGCACAGACCACTTTTTTTGTTTTGGGGGTGTTTTTTGGGGTTAGACGTGAAAACGAGCAAATCTGACAACTCTGACTTCGAATTCGGATTCAGCAGGTCAGAATCCATAATATTGAGATAAACGGAAATATGATAAATATTAGAACACATTTATTGATAATTACGAGATTCAGAAATTAACAGACAGCTATGTCAAAATTATTACAACAATTAACATTAACCAGTTTTGTATAAACTGAAACATCAAAAGCATGGACATATTGAAAATTAAACAATTAAACATTTTACTTTAACACTTCCTCTAAAATATTAAATTGTTTTTGCAAATACTAAATAATCAAATCATGCCCAGCATACCGCGCAGTTGTTCGAATTGCACACGCGGAATTGGTTTAGTAAGAATATCCGCTACTTGATTTTTACTTCATACATATTCTATCACAAGTTGACCATTCTGGACTCGCTCACGTACAAAATGAAAACGCACATCTATGTGCCTCGAGCGCTTGTGAAATTCCGGGTTCTTAGCTAACTTGATAGCACTTGCATTATCAACCAAAAGCACGGGTATAGATTTTAACGGTGCAATTTCGTTGAATAGTCGCCATACACCGTCCTTTGCTGCCTCACTAGCTGCCACATATTCAGCCTCTGTCGTTGACAACGACACGCTTTGCTGCCTCCTGCTAGACCAAGTAATAGCTCCGTCGCTGAACTTGAAAACTATTCCGCTTACTGAGCGCCGTGTACTGGAGTCGCTAGCATAATCGGCATCACTATAGGCTTCCAATTCGCCTATCTTTTTAGCAAATTCGTACTGGATACCTAATACCGATGTACCTTTTATGTACTTCATAATGCGTTTAACCATTATCCAATGCTTTTCTTCCGGCTTCTCAAGGAACTGTGACACGTAATTTAGAGCGAAAGCAATATCTGGTCGCGTCGCAACAGCCAAATACATTAGACAACCTACCGCCTCTCTATACGGGACAACCAAATCAGCATCAGTTGCTTCCTCTGTTGGTAGACATTTTTCCATTGGTGTTGATACAGGATTTGTATCCTGCATATTAAATTTATTGAGAACACTCTCAGCATATGGCTTTTGACTAATGAAAATTGAACCGTCATTGTCTCGTTCGATCAGTATGTTCAGGTAACATCCGACTGGCCCAATAGTCATTTTAAACTCGGTTTTTAACTTAAGCAAAAAATCGTCAATATCAGATTTCCTCGTTGTAATGACCAAACCATCGTCAACGTATAGCACCACCACCAACTTTCTACCATTTTCAATTCGATAGAATAAACATATAGAGCAGCGATTTCGTAAGTCTATCGTGTCATTTTTTTTTTGGCGTAGAACCAGGTCAAACATATTAGGTTCCTTTGAGTATGTCACCGGGCATATGAAATCATATTTTACGATATTTTTTTGTGGTCTCGAACTTTTTAAATCAATAAAAAGTGAAAAAAATGTATTTTTAAAGAAAATTGTTTTTTTTTGTTTCCACCGCCATATCTTTAAAACTATTAAAGGTACCGAAATTTTTTTTATGTCAAATTAAAGCACACACTGTAGCGCTTTTACCAATATAAACGGTTTGGGCACAATTCGCACTTTCATTTCTCTAAAAATCAAATAAACTAAAAATACATATTTTGTGTATTGAAATCTTCACCAATCGATAAACTTTTTTATTTTTGAAAATATTTGCATACATGCAGCGAAGAAAATAAAGCCTAATAATCACAAAAGTTTTTGAAACAATATGTTTTTTCCTAAAGTGTACCGTTTGGCAACAGCGATTTTTTTTATCAGCGCTAAACGCGACATTGGGACGCAATTAATACATCTCGCATGCAGGCGTAGAAGTAGCGTTAGTTGAATCTAGATTAATATCTGGCATTCTAGGTTGGGGTGGAGTTGCTTACTGTCATCTAAAAAATTAGATATCATTCATAAACAATGTGCCACCCCCTCTCAAGGGGTGGCACTTAAAAAATATATATATTTATTGGAGCTGAAATAGAATCAAATTTTAAGAAGAAAAGGTTCCATGCAATTTTTCACATAAATTGAGTTTTTAAGTTATAACGACTTCAAAATTGCGATTTTAGCTTAAAATAAAAGCTTTTAAAAAAGGTATTTTCAAACGGCTTTCGTCAAGTGTCTCGAAAAGTATTACTTTATCCAAAAAAATGTTATAGACCAATTACAGAAAGCACCCTACAAACTGGGAATTAATTATATTTTTTGTTTATTAATGTAGGATTAATAATTTCGGAAATATTTAAGTTTATATTTGGTATCCAAGGGTTTCGAAATTACCTTTAAAGTTTAAAATGCATTTTTTTCTAAAGCAAGGGCTTTAAATGAGCAAAAAAGAATTTGAGCATTTAGGTAATGCTACATTTTAACGAAAACCTGTATTTGAGATAATTTTTTTAAATTATTGGCTAATTAGAGTAACAAAACGAGTAAAAAATAATTTGAAAGCGCAATTAATTGTCTTTAATTTCCTTTCTTAGCATGCGTCACAATTTCTGAGATATTTAACATTTAAACTGCATTTTTCGTCTTATGAACGTTCGGATGTCATTTGTAAACTCATATCTCCGAAACTATTAAACCTATGTAAATAAATAAACAAACGATATTCTTTATTAGTTTATGAGCTTATTTTTGGTCTCTACACATTTTTGAACAAAACTAATATTTATTGAGATATTTGGAATAGGAAAAAAAAAATACGTTTTATCGAAAATACCTTTATAGTTTAAACTGTATTTTTTCTAAAGCAAGTGCTGTATACGAACCAAAAAATTTGAGCATCTACGTCATGCTGTATATTAATGAGAAACCGTGTTTGAAATTAATTTTTTTTTAATTACTGGCTAATTACAGTAACAAAATGGCGACGTTGTTATTAAAATAATGTGTAGACGGACATTGCTTCGGTCATAACTTCTTTGTTTTTTATGCTACATAAACAAATAAAAAAATAGTTAAGAGCTTAATTAATAACCTGTTATTGTATCTATTAGTATCCTTGGCGTAGGTGTCACAGTTTCTGAGATATTTAACTCTCACTCTAAATAGTTATCTTACGAAATTATTAATCCTACATCAATAAACTAAAAATATAATTAATTCCCAGTTTGTACTTTCTGTAATTGGTCTATAACATTTTTTCGATAAAGTAATACTTTTTGAGATACTTGACGAAAGCCGTTTAGAAATACCTTTTTTAAGCTAAAATCGCAATTTTGAAGTCGTTATAACTTAAAAACTATTAATTTATGTGAAAAATTGCATAGAACCTTTTCCTCTTAAAATATAAATAAATTAACAAGCCCCCGCTCAATATAGAAACTTTTCTGTGAAACATTTACTATTATACTGCCAAAAATGAACGAAATCCGTTCAATATGACATTACTTCGAAGTTTTGCATATTTTTTACCTCTAGGTACTGTATTACTACCACCTGTCTTTTTATTATTAAAGGGAGACTATTTAATATTTATTATACAATTTCTTAATATTAACAACATATGATCAATACTACTTTACAATATATGAAATATTGAACAATAATATTGATCCCCTAGATGCTTTTGATCACTACTGGTTTTGTACCTATTGATATAAGTTAAACTACTATATACACCCCGACCGGGATCGTCAGATCGTTGCAGTCGGCAGGCTTGCTACAGCCGAGCGCGCAAGAATATGACTTTGGTCCGTTAAAAAAAATCGCTGACTCAATACTATGAACGGGATATGAAAAATTTTTATCCTAAAAACTTTTTTCAACTATTGACTTCAATTTGTACGCAGCATGTATATACAAATTTTCATAAATAAACTTTTTTCTCGATTGCCTAAAATTACGCTACTGAAAATAACAAGTTTGAGTTTCCTATTATTTTACCAACTTAAAAAAAAATAAATCGGGTTCACGTGGGACGTTGTTCGAAGCGCTATTGTGTCTACTTTAATCTAAAAAAAAAATAGCTTGATAGCACAAATATTTTCAGAGATATAGCGGTGGAGACGTTAAAAAACATATTTCATTAAAAATCTATTTTTTTGAGTTTTTCCGAAATAAAAAAGTTCTCGACCACCGAAAAATGTCGTAAAAAACGATTTCGTGTACACGATTATCTTACTAAAGAATCCCACTAAGTCTGGTTTGGTTCTACGCCGTTTTTTTTTTCTCTCGAGAACTAAGCGACTTTACTTCCAGATTTTACTCTACTAATAAATCTGCAGTACTTTCATACAATCCGAAGTTAAACAACACATCCTTGAAACGTTTATTCCAGCATCTTGGTGATTGTTTCAATCCATACAGGCTTCTCTGTAGTTTACAAACACAATTAGTTCCATCAATAAATCCCTCAGGCTGCTCCATATATATTTCTTCTTCAATTATGCCGTTGAGGAAAGCAGTTTTTATATCAAATTGCGCCAACTCGAGATGTTCGTTTGCAGCAATACTCAAATACTGCTCGGATCGTATCAAATCGAGCAACAGTACTGAAAGTTTCGCTGTAATCGATACCTTCCCCCTGACTAAACCCCCGGGCAACCAGCCTCGCTTTATATCGATCTATCTTACCATCAGCCTTTCGTTTGATACGGTATACCCAACGATTTGAATTAGGTTTGCGTCCTGCTGGTAATTCGACTAAAGTCCAAGTCGAATTTTCCTTCAGCGATTCCATTTCCTCTTCCATAGCCGGCTTCCAATAGTGTTTTTCCGATGACTTAGTTTCTTCAGCGTAACTTCTCGGTTCGTCAATTTCAGCTATCATACTTTCAATCAAACGATCAGGAGCTGTAATCGTTGTGCGGTCTCGTAATTGTCTTGTCGTTGAATCAGTTGATATAAACTAGTAGTAGGCTCATTTTCTGATTCTAATTTATTTTCTTCCAAGTTGTCGCTCATTTCGGCAGGAAACAGCGCCAATGTCTTTCCAGCGATTTCTGGTTCAAATACAACACTTTTGCTGCGAACAACACGACTTTCAGGCTTCATCCAAACTCTAAAGCCATCCACATCATCTGAATATCCGACAAATACACCACGTTTTCCCTTCGCGTCCCACTTCTTCCGCTGCTGTGCTGGCACATGCACATAACAGTCGGTACCAAAGACATGAAGTTTATCCAGGGAAGGTGTGCAGTCTTCCCTGTAAACAATTCATATGGTGTCTTTCCATCGACGCGGCTCGGACCAGTTCGATTAAGAACATAAACGGCGGTGTTAACTGCTTCAGCCCATAATAATTTTGGCAAATTCTTCGCCAGAAGCATTGTTCGAGCAAGTTCAACAACAGTTCTGTTAGTGCGTTCAGCACAGCCATTCTGCTCAGGCGTATATGGATTTGTAATAATTAGTTTGACACCATTTGATTTCAAAAGTTTGTGAACGTCTTTATTGTCAAACTCCCGACCGCCGTCACATTGAAATGTTTTTATGACGCGCCCGTACTGATTTTTAACCATATTCAGCATTTCCGAGATTTTCTCCACCGTCTCCGATTTATCTTTAAGAAAATAAACTAAGCGTAAGCGTGAATAGTCACATGTAAAGCACACGAAGTACTTTGCTCCACCTAACGATACGCATTCCATTGGACCACACAGATCAGCATGAATGACTGCTCCGGATTCTGCCGTACGCTGTTGACGTGATTGGAAGCTACTTCTATGCTTCTTTCCCTCAACACATGCTCCGCAAAACTCTTCATCAACTGTGATGTCAATTCCACGTTCTCTCAGGATTTTCTGTACATGACGTTTGTTCTGATGACCAAGCCACTCATGCCAAATCTGCATCATATTCTTTGAGATAAGATTCGCTTCATTGTCACATGACGTTTCCGGTGGCTTCACACGAATATCCATCTTGAACATTTTATTGATGCGTACAGCTCCTGCCTTGATAAGCCCATCTTTTATGAATTCACATCCGGTCGTGGACGAGTTACATGTCATCCCCTTATCAAGCGCGGATATCTCAGAAAACAAGTTTCTACGCACATTTGGCACATACAGGGCATTCTCCATGTAGCACGGTATCCAATTTCCATTCACGGCGGCTTCGAATCTAATTGTTCCTCTTTCAAGGGCATTCATTGTGGACTTATCACCGATTTTTATTTGAACCGGTGTTGTGAAGTTTTCAAATGACGAAAACCATTCACGATGATGCGTCATATGGTCAGTTGCGCCAGAGTCAACAATCCACATGTCATTTTCAATTTCCGCGTTCATGGTTTCACTTATAAAAGCTTGATCACCTCTACCACAATTTGATGAATTTGCGCTACTTGGTTCCTTCTTTTGTCTTGGATTTGGACAATTTCGTCGATAATGGCCTTTTGCTCCGCAACCATAGCATTTGAAGTTCGACTTCTTCTCTTTGCTTTTATCAGTTGTGAATCCGACGGGTTTCCTCGACTGCTGATTTTTACTGCTACTAGGTTCACTCTTCCATTTAGCTGCCATAAGTGCTACCAACTCGTCGTGTTTTTGAGCTCTCTGTTGCCGACGTTTTTCGTCTGACGTTAGCACTTGTATTAAATTAGCAAACATCTGTTGGTTTTCAGCCCTCGCCCACCACGCCTGCCTAAGACTTTCATAATCATCTGATAAAGTATCCAATAACTTCACCATTAACGATGACTCCTCTGGTTTTACATAGTTGTTGCATACGTAAAGTCAATCCTGCAAAGGGTATAGCCGGAAAAGTTAGGGAAATGTGCCCCCGCACTTACTTAGTTAAAATAACTTCCAGATGATGCAGTTTATAGAGTATATTACACGGTAAAAATTTTAACCCTCTACTACCCCTACGATGGTGGAAAAAAATAATATGTCTTTAATTATTATATTTTTTTTTCGGTTTCTATGCAACCGATCGATTCGAAATTTGGCACGAGTATTGCTTGCGTGGAAATAACTCATTCCAAAAAATAAGGTCATTTTATGACCATTTTAACCATCGGAAAAAAAAGATATATTTTTTTTAGAGGACAAAAGGGTAGCTACCCTTCGTGGTACAATCACCATTCTATGATATATTATGTCTTGACACTTCGTGATTATCATACTAAATTGTCAGATTTTTTGCTGTGGTGGAACAATATGGAAAAAAATAAAATTGGGTAAAATAAAATATTTACACGTGCCTCTTAGTTCTAACAATTAATACTTATAGCCTTACAAGATATTGTTGCATATCTACAACCGACCGCGGGAGCCAGTGCGATGTTGCCAAGTCTACTTTTTCCCCAGACGTACGGAAATTCGGCACAATCTGGCAGTACCACTTCTGGAGGTCCCAGGGTCGAAGTATTAACTCTCTATGACCTTGGGGAAAAGTTTAGCAACGAATGATGTTCATTGTAATTACTGTCGCATTACGACATCTAAAAAACGACGTACTGAACCAGATAAAGAAAGTGAGGGAACGATCGAAGAAGCTTTTTGTGCCTTCGACATCTTCTAGCACTATGACTAGTGACTCTGACGAAATAATGGAACTACCATTGCAAAGACTCGTTGCTACACATAAATACTGTTGCATATGTGGTAATTATAAAGAACTGACCGTAATATCCACTAATGTGAGACTACAGTGCTATTGAAACAAACAAATGTATATCCCCGAGGCAGTCGTTGCTGTAAAATACATACATCGCTTTTATGAAGACGATATTACTCATCTGGAACCATATCCCAATTGTAGCTCGATTCCTAGATCGGATTTTTGCATTCTATTGAATTCCTTAACCCCAATAACAAATCTAAAAGGCTCTGCAGACCACTGCGGTTTATCAGCGAAGCAATTATTAACGTTTACAGGCTTAACGGTAGATGCCATTTACGAATTAAACTCACTGTTGGAAAATTCAAGTACAAGAACTTCTTCCGTCCTTGTTTTTCTATTAAAACTGAAAACAGGTAGTAATAATGATAACAGAATGACCTCCTACATTACTAAATTGTTCGATATGGTGCCAGCGTGCAGCGAACTTGCTAGGAAGCTGACCATCTTCAGAATGGTATCAATGGTATATTATTAAGGTTGTAATTAATAACCATAACTAATAAGAGAGTCTGATAAACTGCGGTGTTCTGTAGAGCCTTTTAGAGTTGTTATGTTATTGGGGTTAAGGAATTTAATAGAATGCATAAATCCGATCTAGGAATCGAGCTACAATTGGCATATGTTTCCAGATGAGCAACGTCTTCATAAAAGAGATGTTTAATCAAATAAAGACACATTTCGCGCCCAGAGATCCATCAGGACGACTAAAGTTTACTGAGATAAAAAATTATCCATCTGCGTAGCTGGCTGATGGAACCCATCCAAGGCCAAAAATGAGGGGAAAAAATCAAATGTATTTTACAGCAATCTTTGCCTCGGGGATGTATATTTGTTTGTTTCGATAGCACTGTAGTCTCACAGTAGTGGGTATTACGGTCAGTGCTTTACCATCACCACATATGCAACAGTATTTATGTGTAGCAACGAGTCTTTGCAATGGTAGTTCCATTATTTCATCAGAGTCACTAATTGTAGTGCTAGAAGATGTCGAAGGCACAAAAGGCTGGTCTTCTTCGATCGTTTCCTCACTTTCTTCATCTGGTTCAGTATGTCGTTTTTCAGATGTCGTAATGCGACAGTAATTACAAAGAACATAATTCATTGCTAAACATTTTCCCAAGCTCCTAGAGAGCTAATACTTCGCCCCTGGAATCTCCAGAAGTGGTACTGCCAGATTGTGCCGAATTTCCGTACGTCTGGGGAAAAAGTAGACTTGGCAACATCGCACTGGCACCCGCGGTCAGTTGTAGATATGCAACAATACCTACTAAGGCTATAAGTATTAACTGTTACAACTAAGAGGCATGTGTAAATATTTTATTTTGCCCAATTTTATTTTATTCCATATTGTTCCACCACAGCAAAAAATCTGACAATTTAGTATGATAATCACAAAGTGTCAAGACATAATATATCATAGAATGGTGATTGTACCACGAAGGGTAGCCACCCTTTTGTCCTCTAAAAAAATTTATATTTTTTTTTTCCGATGGTTAAAATGGTCATAAAATGACCTTATTTTTTGGAGTAAGTTATCTCCACGCAAGCAATAGGCGTCTGAATTTAAGATGCCAGCGCCAAAGTGGAGAACTCGGGAACTAATTATAGGCCGTTTGTTTATTTATTTGGCGAATACTTATATCGATTTTTTTCTGTTTATTGTTATTTTTGCCGTTAAAAATAATAACATTAATAATATATGACCTAAAGGTTTGTAAGATTTTGTTGTAAGTGATTTGCAGGATGTTAATGGCATTATTCAGCAAAATTCATATTTTTTAGGTTATCTGGTTTTCCCCTTGAAAAGTACAGTTTCTTCGACATAAACGGTGTCTGACTAGTTAAATATTAATAATAAACTTAAATATTTCTTTAAATTTATGTACAGTTGTAGTTTAAATCAATTTTTTTTCAGGAAACATGAGTGACATTTAGGTTAAGCATATTGCAATGTATGGAACATTTGGGAAGCACTAAAAATGTAAAAATTCTAATTATGTGTATGAAGGGGAATATGTTTTAAATACAGGACATATTATTTTGTGTGGTACAACCCATATTCAACACAAAACTTAATAAATGTGTATGCTCTATGTTTACAAACAAGTGTCAGATCATGAAATTAGTGGTATCTACCTACATTGAATATAGGTAACTGAAAAGATATTTATTAATTCTTTAAGTAAAATAACAAACAGTATTTTGTAAAATATGAAATAGAAAAATTCAGGGGTAAAACATAATAGTGCATGATGCAATAGTATACATTACTTTTATAAATATACTGAAATTGCATATATTTACTTATTTCAAAAATTTCACTTACATTGTGTGATTGTTCAGGCCATTATTATTGCTACTCGGGCCACGGTTATTTGCACCAGCTTTTTTCCTCTCAATGCCTGGTTAAAGGTGTCTACATCAAAGAGGGTATGCTGTGAACATTGTCGTGCCAATTCAACTTTCACGAGTTATCCCTGCAATCTACAAAGGATACCGACTAGGTTGGCTCCAGCAAATTGTATTTTGTGTAGCCCCTTTAAACGCTATCATATTTTTAATAACTTAGCATCTCAGTTTATCATTATTTACTTATTGTTGATATCATCGTACACTAAAGGGACAATGACAGAAAAGCCTAAAATTAGTTTGACTATAGATCACCAGGTGGCGTACTCCTTATTTTCAGACGCCTATACTCGTGCCAAATTTCAAATCGATCGGTTGCATAGATACCGAAAAAAAATATATAATAATTAAAGACATATTATTTTTTTTCCACCTTCGTAGGGGTAGTAGCGGGTTAAAATTTTTACCATGTAATATTCTCTATAAACTACATCACCTGGAAGCCATTTTAACTCAGTAAGTGCGGGGGCACATTTCCCTAACTTTTCCGGCTATACCCTTTGCTGATGTGAGTTACCATATCATCAGCTGGATTCATGCTAAAACTAAAAAATTCAGCCTGGACGGTGTGAGCTGCTTTTTTTGTCTGTTGTTCAAAAACAGCATGCAACTTGATTCACATTTCCCTTGCAGACTCACAAGTTACAAGCAATGCCATAACTTTAGCCTCCAACGTCTTGACAATGATTTGACTGGCTGCACGATCGGCCTTGTCCCAAATTTTCAGACTCATCTCGTATCTAGCATTATCTTCCGGAGTTGCATTATCCACTAAAACTGTTGGTTTTCTGAGGTCACCGATACACACTTCGTATGCCTCAATACCACGTAGTATATTTCTAACAGCGAATTTCCAGATACTCCAATTTTCGGCGCCTTGCAGTTTTTCTATTCCGTGATATTCCATTGCTAAGACTGTTAAATACGTGTTTCCAAATACGGCCAAGATTCACACTACTTCGACTCGATTGCCAATATTCACGTATCTGACTTAAATCAAACAACAAGTCACAAAGAAAAGACTCACCGAAAATTCCAGTATTTATTGAGCACTTAGTCTGTAAGGGAACCATGCTCTGCTACCATATTGAGATAAACGAAATATGATAAATACTAGAACACATTTATTGATAATTGACAGCTATGTCAAAATTATTACAACAATTAACATTAACCAGTTTTGTATAAACTGAAACATCAAAAGCATGGACATATTGAAAATTAAACAATTAAACATTTTACTTTAATAGGATACACAGGTTTAGTCCGACGGACAGAGCACTTTTTTGTTTTGGGTGTGTTTCTTGGGGTTAGGGGTGAAAAACAAGCCAATCTGACAATTCTTACTTCGGATTCGGTTTCAGCGGATCCAAATAGATACATGCCAATCTGACAATTCTGATTGAGGATTCGGTTTTAGCAGGTCCAAATACATAAGGATACACTGGTTTGGTCCGCCGAACAGATTACTTTTTTTGTGGGGCTGCGTAATTAATTCAGTATTTTTTTTTTTATAAATCGAAAGTAGAACACCTTTTAAGGCAATTTCCAAATGTTAAGGTTTTTATTAGGACATTTAAGCCCTTTGCAACGGTTTCTTGCTCAGGTAGCTGGTTTGGAGATTAATACAGGGTCCAGTTTAGTTAAGGCAGCCCAATAAAAAATAACAATTTATTTTCTTCAAAACAGGTAAAATACGGCAGTATTACATAACATACATTTCAATACAGGTTATCGATTCTACAGATCCGTATCTTTTACGGTTATCAGTATGACATTTCTTTTATGTAAATAAATGATAGAGAGAGGAGACGAGTGTGTAATGTGACGATGCGGTGATTAGCTGCTACTGGGACGACGTCGAAAACAAATAACCATCGGGGTTTCTCATCTCAAGGGGGCTGTCATCTCAACACGCTGCAAGAGGCCACTAGGTCAAGTTGCATTCATCCTGATTCTGGCGGTGGAACGGCGTCGGGCAAATAACCATTAACACAAGGGTTCTCAGCTCAACATGCTGTAAGGGACCTGGTCAAGTCGCATTCATCCGGCTCAGTTACGTCGTGAGGCGTACAATACTGAAATGTATGCAGTTCAGCACGCTGAAGACAGATGTCAGGAAGTGTACACTGCAGTTCTGTTGATTCGTGGCTGAGCTTTTATATCCGAGATCCCTCCTTGCCGGCGATGTTCGTGCCTTGTGTAAAATACACATAGATAGAAACTTAGTAATGGAATATGAATTTAAGAATGCTTCATTACACTTTGAATAAATTACCAAAATCACCAAAGTTGGACCGCGCGAAAACGGGGCGGACCTTCGCATGACGTCACTTTGCAGATGCTGATCAGGCGACAGTCGAGATTTAATAAGCGTGTGGCGTGTTATTGTGTTTCTCTACGGAAACGGCGTTTGATTGTTAAATTATATCTTTTTTATATTCTTGCTGGTTTAAAATGAGTAGCGTTTATGCAGAATGACGTCACGAGTCGGCGAAGCGCTTTGTACTGAAACTCAATATTTAATATTAAATATTTAAGGATTGGATATACTTATGTATCTGAAATTTTAACAACTTATCTAGATGATCGAATTCTATTGAATGCCATAAATAAAAATAACGAAAAAAATGTATCGGTAACAAGCCCATTCCGGGTCAAAAACTAAAATTCCTGAGCTACAGTGGCGGATCCAGACTAGGCCTCCGGGGGGGGGGGCGTTCATTAACAATAAATAAAATTTGTAGAAATAACCTTTACTCAATACGCACAAAACAAAAATAAAAAAATTTCCGCATGATGCGAATTTTTTGAAAAACACAGTATAAAGATAAGAAAAGCGCTATTAAGGATAATATTTTGCAGAGTGAGAGGGAAATATGCGTTTGTTTTCGGTTTATTATAAGTATTTAAAAAACCAAACATAGTATAATCTTTAAAACTGTTTTAAATAATTGCTATTGTTCTAACGAATACAACTATATATATTTTCTATTGTAAATTTCTGTTGTACTTGAATATCATAGTTTGTCAATGAAAATAGTTCCTAATTTCATTATCAGAGTATGGCATTTAATTATATACAAAATTTAGGATAAAAACTGTGTAGGTATGTTGTATTCCTTAGAGCAATGGGAAATATCTAAAACTATTTTAAAGCTTATACTATTTATGATTTTTTAAATATTTATAATAAACCGAAAATAAACGTATATTTCCCTCTCACTCTGCAAAATCTTATCCTTAATTAAAAGAAACAAAACGTAAAAAGACGCATTCTTAATTAAAAAAAAAACAATATAACAAAGTACCAAAAATACTTATAATAAAAATTCTAATCTTGTTTTTTGTTTTGACCTTTATTACTATATTACTTAATAACCATGATTTAGAAAAATATGTAAAAGAACCCTTAAATTCTGTTTGGGTAAAAGTAAAATTTGAAGTACTTGACTATTTGCCTTATTAGATTTATTAAGCTGCGGGAGACATGTAAAGAGTTTGCAGGGGACCACCGGAATTCGTCCATTCGTAGAAACAGACACTTAGGAGAGACAATTACCTACCAGTTACAAATAAATAATCAGACTGAATATTAAACTTCGAAAATTTGTTCCAGCTGATAAAATAGTCTGAGATTTTTAAGCATTACGGAAATACCATGAAAGGAAGTCTCGGATTAGCTATTAGCTAGTTAAGTATATTATATTCAAAATTATACACTCAAAGCTGTGTTAGTTATTAATTATTATTTACGTGTTGTGACAGGTAAAGTCCTCCGACCCAGCGCCCCCCTCTGGATCCGCCACTACTGAGCTACATGTGATATTTTGTCGTACTTGTCGGCCATTTTGGATTTTAGTGCTGTGCATGAAAATTTTTAGAAATTCCAAAGAGCTCCTAGGCTAATATTTATTAGTATACCCTACCCCCCGATCCTTGGGGACAATGTTTTTCATAGAGATTAAAGCCTAAGGAACAATTTTAAACATGTCCCCAAAAAAAAATTGGCTGCACTTTCAGAATGGCGTCCGTTTAAAAAAAATTGCAAATATTGTTTTAGTCATTTAACACAAAAACTAAAAAAGATGGATAAAAACTTTCTGCACAAAAAACAAAGTGCATAAAATTTTCTATAATTTTGTTCCTATACAATATTTGGATAGGAGTTATGGACCAGGAGCCCGCCGACCTCTAATTGGGTGTCATAGGTTTCCTCCCAAAATGTTTGAATTGTTGTTAATTTGGGGCAGTAGAGTACAGAAATGACCATGCCAGCCCTTTTTTTTTGGGGTAGGGACAAACGGCAAGCCCTCAAAAGTGTAAGAAATATGACTTGAAAAAGTAAAAAAAAAGTCACAAATAAGTCATAGGTTTAGGCATGGGGATTGGAGAGATTTCTGAATTTACCCTCAAAAGTCCTGAATCCAGACTCCCATTCATTTTGGGCGGTACAAGGAAACGCTTCGCTCGCCCAAATTTGAAAAAAGTTAGATAAAAAAATGATAAGTTTATGAATGGCAATCAGGAACCTGGTAAGTATGAACCTCCTGAGTGCGAAAAGATATTCACCTTTGAAAAGTGGTGCGAACGTCTTGCCTTTCACGATAATTGACGGCATATCGACTGTTCCTACCGCATATACTTCTTACCTGTGTAATTCGATGAATGTCATAAATTTACGACTGGCAATCAGATACTTGGTAATTATGAACCTCCTGAGAGCAAAAATATATTCGCCATCTTTGCAAAGTGGTGCGAAGGTCTTGCCTTTCACGATAATTGACGACGTATCGTAGCTTCCTACAGTATGTACTGGTTATCCGTGTAATTCAATCAGAAACTTGTATGCGCGCGTGCGTGTTTGTGTGTGTGTGTTACATGTACGAGAGGGTAAGTAAAGAGAGAATAAATAAAACTAGAAGAGAAACTAATCACAAAAAAACAAACTTTAGTAGAATGAAAATAAATAATTATAGTGGAACCAGGCGCTTAGATGTTTCAACCCCCTCTAGCTGGCCCTTGTACCACTTGTCAAAGATGGCGCACGTATTTTCGCAGTGAGGAGATTCATACTTACCAAGTATCTGATTGCCAGTCGTAAATTTATAATATTCATCGAATTACACGGGTAACTAGTACATGCGGTAGGAAGCTCCGATAATACTCCATCAATTATCGTGAAAGACAAGACCTTCGCGCCACTTTTTAAAGATGACGAATGTATTTTTCGCTCTCAGGAGGTTCATAATTACCAAGTTTCTGATTGTCAGTCATAAATTTATGATACACATCGAATTACAAGGGTAACTAGTACATGCGGTAGAAAGGGCACATACCCCGTCAATTATCGTGTACGGCAAGACCTTCCCGCCATTTTTCGAAGATGGCGAATATATTTTTCGCACTCAGGAGGTTCACACTTACAAAGTTTATGATTACCAGTCGTAAATTTATGATATTCAGCGAATTACACGGGTAAAAAGTATATGCGGTAGGAACAGCCGATACGCCGTCAATTATCGTGAAAGGTAAGACGTTCGCACCACTTTTCAAAGATGGCGAATGTCTTTTCGCACTCAGGAGGTTCATACTTACCAGGTTCCTGATTGCCATTCATAAACTTATCATTTTTTTTATCTTACTATTTTTTCGAATTTGGGCGAGCGTAGCCCTTCCTTTTACCGCCCAAAATGAATGTGAGTCTGGATTCATGATTTTTGGGGGTAAATTAAGAAATCCCTCCAACCCCCATGTGTAAACCTATGACTTATTTGTGACTTTTTTTTTACTTTTACAAGTCATATTTCTTACACTTTTGAGGGCCTGCCGTACGCCCCTGCCCCCCCCAAAAAAAAGGGTGGCATGGTCATTTCTGTGCTCTACTGCCCCAATTTAACAACAATTAACACATTTTGGGAGTTAACCTATGACACCCAATTAGTGGTCGGCGGGCTCCGGGTCTATTACCATTTTCCAGATAAATGATTCAGCCCTTAAAATAAAATATAAAATTCAATATAACACGTAATACTACGGGAGCCCATCCTAACCACCCACCCTAAGTGTTCGTGCACCCCCCATCCTTGGGGAAAATGTTTTTCATAAAGATTAAAGCCTAAGGAACAATTTAAGACATGTCCCCAAAACAGAAAACTGGCTGTACTTTCAAAATAGCGTCCTTTTAAAAAAAATTGCTAATATTGATTTTGTCATTTAACACAAAAACTAAAAAAGATGGAGAAAAACTTTCGGCACAAAAACAGAGTGCATAAAATTTTCTACAATTTTGTTCCTATACAATATTTGGATATGAGTTACCATTTTCCAGATACCATTGTTACCGTTTTTGAGATAAAAATCTGCAAATTATATTATTATTATTATTATTATTATTATTATTATTATTATTATTATTATTATTATTATTATTAGCTAGCTAAAAACCAGTCACCCTTCTCTGTGGCTACGACCCTCACAGAGGGGAGTTGGTAGTACCGGTAGCCACTCCCCACGCCCGTGGGGTGGGTGACTACTGGGTCCGGGAATCGTCTGCCTTGAGCAGACGTAATGAACCGAGAATGACGACCTTCTGCATTCTGCCGGCTAAGACCTCTGCCGAATTTCGGCATGCCGGTATGATCTTAAGTTCCGAAAGCAGTGTGTGTCTCGTTCCACCGAGGGCTCCTATAATCAGTACCACTATCTTAACAGTATGGTCTGGATACAGTCTGCGGAGTTCGAAGAGCAGATCTCGATATTTTGTCCGTTTTTCTTCCTCCTTCAAGACAATGTTGTTCTCCGCGGAAGCCGAGAACTCCACGACGAACATTGTCTTGAGTTGATGGTCAAGGAGGACTACGTCAGGCTTGTTGGCTTGTATTTCCCCGACGGTGGGAAAAGAGTAGTTTCAATAAATTAGACATTTCTCATTTCCCACAACGGACTCAATATCCCCCGTAGCGTAAGGCAGCACTGGTGTTTCGTCTATCCCATACAAGTGCTTTAAATGGTAATAAAGCACTCGTAATGCTCCGTCGTGCCTTTGAATATAGGCCGAGACTGCAAATGTCGGGCAAGCCGACAGCAAGTGCATGAGAGTCTCTGGCGCCCTGCGGCAGGCCCTGAAGCTGACATCAGGGACCTCTATACCCATGACACAACTACGATAGACGAGGGCGTTAAATACACCATCCTGGCAAGCCATTATGAATCCCTCGGTCTCAGACTTCAGCCCGGTCAGCCTTTCGGATAAGCCAAGGTTTTCTATATTTTTATAGAAAACTCCAAACATTGGCTTATCCGTGTGCAGCTGCAGAAAGTTGTTGTGTTCTGCAGCTTTAATTTGGGCTTTTCGCCGAGCAGGTTCCAACTCGGTGACAGAGTCGCGATTTACCCGCTCGACGTCGAAGGAGAGACCAAGTTCATCGGCTGCTCTCTGTGCTGCCTTAAACAGAAAGGCTCCTACCCCTGCATTTTCATGGTCTCGGACCATGCAGAGGAGGGGATCCGAACTCCTGATGACCTTACAGGCTCCATCCAGAACCATCCTATTATGGAGACTCTCCAAACTCAAGAGTCCACGGCCTCCCCGATGTCGTGGGAGGTATAGCCGTGGAACTGACGATTTAGGATGCAAACTCCTATTGAGATGCATCTTCTTGCGGGTTCCTACGTCGAGTTGACGCAATTCTTCTTGAGTCCATTTCACTGCTCCAAAGGAGTAGAGAAGGATCGGAACGGCAAGCATGTTGGTAGCAGACACCTTGTTCTTCCCCGACAGCTCTGAAGACCAGATCTGTCGGAGTCGGTGCTGATACTTGCCACGGAGAGCGTTTTTCACTACACTCACTTCTTGGGTGGAGCGTTGCTCGACACCCAAGTAAGTGTAGGACTCTCCGGCATCTAGATGATGTAAGATGCTTCCGTCCACGAGCTGCGCGTCCTCTCCGTAGTTCCCGCATCGTCCTCTCTTGAGATGGACCAGTGCACATTTGTCTAGCCCGAACTCCATGCTGACAGCCTGCGTGTACTCCTGTACCACCCTGAAGGACTAGTGTAGGTCCCTCTCTCCGGAGGCATAAAGTTTAAAACAGATGGGTGACCTTATGCCTCCTATCGCCAGGGGTACCGCAGTTGTATCCACGGGTTTTCCGGAGCGAAACGGATAATGGCAGTAGTGAGATGCAAAATAGAAGGGGGCTGAGGGAGTCTCCCTGAAATACTCCCCTTCTGAATGTTACCGACTCCTTCTGGACTCTATCATTACCCGATGTAATGGTAATTCTGGCTAAATGGTGGTGGGTACTGGATACTTTTTTCCACCAAAAGTTATTGATCCCGTCGAGACCTGGAGCAGCAAAGTTCTTAGAGCCCTCAAGAGCTCTTCGAACCTCTTCTGGGGTTATCGATTGGCACACCTGTTGTGGTTGCTGAAACCTTTGACAAAAGGTTTCAAAGTGTGCCAGGGCTGGAGATTCTCTGTTGAGTGGAGGCTTCTGTTCGTACAACGTTTTCCAGAAGTTTTCCACCTGATCTGCAGTCGGCGGATTTTTAGCAACACGCTGAGGCGGTTCGAAAAGGCGCAAGGGCTTTTTGCGGAAATTATTATTATTATTTTTTTTTTTTTTTCGGGTAGCCCGCTGCGGGACAGGACTTCCGTGGCCTCCGACACCTCACGGTAGCCGCGCCGGCAAATTCCTTACAGCCACTCTCCACGACCAGTGGAGTTAGTGACTGCAAATACCTAAATCGTGTGCCCCAAGTAGACGAAGGGACCCCAAGATAACCGCCTTCTGCATCTGGCCTGCCAACCATTCTGCCGAATTCTGACAGGCCAGTATGATCTTCAATTCTGAGAGCAGCGAAGGCTTCATCCCTCCGAGTACGCCGATTAATAGGACGACCATCTTGACCGAGTAGTCTGGATACAGTACTTGGAGCTCATACCGGAGATCACGATATTTGGTCCGTTGTTCCCCCTCCTTCAAAGCGATGTTTGTCTCAGCAGGTGCTGAGAATTCGATTACAAACATCACTTTGTTCTGATGGTCGAGGAGGACCATGTCCGGCTTGTTGGCTTGAATTAGCCTGACGGTCGGGAACGAGTAGTTCCAATAAATTCGGCACCTCTCGTTCTCGACAACAGACTCAATATCTCCGGGGATGTAAGGCAGCACTGGTGCTTGGTCTACCCCATACGAGTGCCGTAGATGGTAGTATAGCACTCGTAAAGCCGCGTTATGGCGGTGGATGTAGGCCGAAATCGCGTACACCGGGCATGCTGAAAGCAAATGCATCAGCGATTCCGACGCCTGACGGCAGGTCCTGCAGTTGGTATCAGGGACCTCTTATTATTATTATTATTATAATTATTATTATTATTATTATTATTATTATTATTATTATTATTATTAGATACATTTTTTGAAATGAGGAGGTCGTTGTGATGGTTATGACGATTGGTTATTTTACATATTTGCAATTTTTTTGCCTTTGATAATTGTCACATTTCCTAATAAAATTAGTAACATACATACATTACATACCTACGGTTACATACGGTTTTTTAAGAAGACAATCAATCAAGAAACAAGAAAATTCAAGCAAAGAAGATACACTCTGCATACCTAGCCACACCATTCCCTGGTGTTTATCCTTAAAATATCCTTTCACGCCCTGAGCTATAATACTGGTACATCCCAATCTGAGTATCTAACTCAGTACGTGTGAGCACGACCAATATCCCCTCGCTGGAAGCGCCGTGATGCTTTGCACTTGTGAAAGTAATTTCACATAAACCCTTGGAGAAACCAAGATCGTGCACTCTCTTTCCCAGGACTACACATAACCCCAAATCGTGTATAGGAAAGATTGGCCCTATAAAGAAAACATCTTTAAAAGCACATAGCCTTGCGCTATTTAGGGAAATTGACTTAACGACTAAAACTAACTAGACAATACCCAGGCAGCAAGGTGCCGTCATTATGACGTCGTCTTTTCGGCATTAATTACGTCAATTTCACCTTCAGCATGACGTAAAAATGACGTGAAAAAGACGGCACAATGTCACAGCCCAATGACGTATTGGCAATCAGTGAATTTTGCGATAAGGGATGCTCTATAATATTTTTCCACAATTATTAATAAAGTTTTTGACGGAAAAAATACGGAATGTGCAGGGATCGAACCGCCGACCTCTTGACTCGCAACCTACTTAACTCACTAAACCATTGAACATCTTTATTTAAATATGTTTAAAAGCTGTATACCTAGTTAGAAATAGTAAAACAAAATTATTAATACTATGTGGCAAATATTGAACTAGTCACTAAACACTTCTATTTATTTTTATTTTATAATGATTTATTTAAATTAAAATTTCAGGTTGCAAAATATATGTCAAAACAGACTGATGTTTCTATATGTACGTTTTTATTGTAATAATATATTGCTATCATGATTGGTCAAAGATCTCTATATACATATATACATATATATAGTGAATATATGAATATATATAGTGAACCAAATGATCAATTTTGACGACATTTTAATGATGTCAATATAATGACCTAAAAGAAACGTGTATTTGACGTCTTCATGATGACGTCAGAAGTACGTTTTAAATATCACGTCTCTGGTACGTCATTTATTAATGACGTCAAAATAATGACCTAAAAGAAACGTGTATTTGACGTCTTCATGATGACGTCAGAAGTACGTTTTAAATATCACGTCTCTGGTACGTCATTTATTGGAACAATGACGTCGGCGACAAAAAATCACCTTTATAAGACGTCATAATGGCGTCATCCTTCTACCTGGGTAACCGTCCTTCAGCTCAAAAAAATATATATAATCAATCAATGTGTTAAAGAGCATCGCCTGGGAGCTCTATGAGTTTTCTTGAAATCCCTCGTTGTCACATTGTAATCGATTATATATACCAGAGCCTTCATGTTTTCTGTCATCTTAATATTCTTGTAAGTACCATTAATGACGGACTATAATTCTGACTATGAAACCTTAGCTAATCTTGCTTTACGGACATTTGGTCCTAACTAGTATATACGAACAAATACCTCTAATAGTGCCGGAACCTCAAATTTAGTAGAACAAGAAAATTTAAATTCAGTCGTGATGGCTGGAAATGATATTACCATTCGAGATTATTTAAAACTCGTACCTCAATTCGATGGAGATAACTCAAAATTACCGATATTTTTAGACACGTGCCAACAAGTATTAGGCAGAAAAAATTAAATTTTTGATGCTACATTTGTTTGATTTAAGATCTACTCTTACAGATGCACAACTCTAGCAACAGCAGACGACATCCAATGAAAATGCCTAGATGACAACCCGGACTCCTACCGATTCGTATGGGTACAGCAGACAATATTGTATCAGAATGGGAAATAATGAACGCATTTGACATAAAACCGTTATATAAAACCTTTATTCAAGAAAAAGACGAAATTATTAGAATCATAGCAAACATCAACAGATAACCAGAACTGAATTTATCCTGCGATAAATAACAAACACCCTTCTATTGCAAATCAATAGAACTCTATCCTTTGAAATAAACAGAACCTATACAAGTCTTACCAAACCACATTAGAATACCACGAGGATTATTTAACTTTACTGGTACATTTCAAAAATCAATCACAGGCAACCTAGATGCCGAAGATGGCGAAAGATATGAGCAAAATTTTCGGAAAGTATTTAACAATGAAGCCAAATTAAAAAGAGACATGGAGAAACACCTAATTACGGATTTTTAAATCTACAATCAATTACCATCCTCGTAGAGAACTAAAAGAAATTTAATTCAGCAATGGCTGGCATTGGACAGAAAATGGAAATAACAGCACGCTGCATTTAATTTACTGGTTGTACAAAATACTCACACTCCCTGTCACTTATCTGCAATCTTTTAGACTAACTTTCGACAGAAATTTCCTTTGCAAATTTAAAACAAATGCACCAAACAATTATAAAACCAACTGTCTTATCAAAGAACTACTAGAAATCCAGAATTATCTGGAAAGAGTAGAGCTACCATTTCAACCAACTCTCGAAAACATTATAAAGAACGAGAAACTATGCCGAACTTCAGTTTTTCAGAAAAATTCCTATACATATTTCATTATTAAAATACCATTGATAGAGACAGTATCTTATGACTACTACAAATTATACCCATTGCCTGTAGAGAATAATGACCTTTACTTCACTATTATACCCAGAAGAAACTGTCTACTTATAAGCCCAGATTAGTACTCGTACACGAACACACCTTGTACAGAACTAGAATGGAAAAAGTTCCTGGTACTCACAGTTCTATTATAAAAAGGACATCAAACGAACCCTGTGAAATTCAGCTCATTAACTTTTCCCAAGAAGAAAATAGATGTGCATTCAGAAAAATCAATATTAACAATCCCAAAATTAAAAGGGTCGAAAACTCAAGTTCATGGATAAACACAAGTTCCACCACTATTATAGTAGAAACATATTGTGAGATAAAGAAAAAGAGACAACTCAAGGAAAATTATCTAATAACAATTCCTGATCAATGCTATTGTGTTATTGACAAATACAAGTTTAACTCTAATAAAAACTTTCGGAGAACCTTTGAACACATAAACATTCCTTAGTGAAAATAAACAACAATCTTTAATTATAAGAGGTGGTACCAATATACTAGCCATAAACCATGTGGACCTAGAGAAATTTACAGACCTGTCATGACGTACACAAAGTCTGCAGGAAGAGATAAAAGATCAAATGTTAGAACCAATCTTAATTGAGTCTAATTTCTAGCTTATCTATGCCCTGATTATGATAATTATTATTGCTGTCTTAATTATATTATGGAAAATATACAACAAATATAAAGTCAAAGGCTTTCCGACCTTCAACATCTTCACCAACAACTCAAAAACACGAAACCCTTCAAGAAACTGAAATGACGAACGTCGGTCCTTTCTGAAAAGAAACCCTGCGTTCTCTACTAGCAATGGAGGAGTTATGGATATCCAGGCGCCGATATTTATAGAAGAAGATGCAATTGTGCATAGTTGCACAAAGATAACATAGTTTATAAATACATGTAGTAACCGTATTATATTCAGTCTGTTGTCATATTTAATTCAGTATGCATATCTTTGTAACTTAGTATCGCAATAAACTCATTGCTATTAGTTTGTCAAAAAGTTTATTTTAAATAAAAAATTACATTTTTTAAAAAATCTAAACGTAATTAAAAAAACGATTAGTGAAATCGTCGCCATTTCTACTGTTGTGGTGTATATTATTTGTTCATATTGTGCTGTAGCTAAAACAATTATCATTTTTTATTCAACGTTGCATATACCAGAGAAAGTAGTTGTTGTAGTCGTTTATTTAAAATATTTTATTTTTTGTTTATAGACCCAACTTGGCTAAAAATAAATTTGTGTTTAAATTGAGAATTCCACATTTACACTTTGAAGGTGACTATGATATCGACATGAATGTTCTAATATTGAAATATAAAGGACAAGGACCTATTACTGGGAATTTTAGTAAGTATATTAAAATAAATTAATACAATTACTGCACTAATTTATTGTAATATGGCCATAAAATACTTAGAATCTTTATATTGAACACAGAGAATTTACGGCGTTTTAACTTAATTTTTCCTATTTTTATTCTCCGAGAGAAACTTTATATTTGCAACATAGGTGTTTGGTATTCAGATACTAAGAAAAACAACTTTAAAAATATAATAAATATGGAGTACATCGGGTTTAGAATTATACAGTGGTCAGTAGGAAAATAAATGTCGGACTCGAGGTTTATTAATACCGTGAAACATATTTAATATAAATCAGTCAACTCCAATACACCTAATGGTTCTACAGAAAAATATATCACTATATATTAGCCGAGGAAGGAGGATAGTCATAAACCCAACTGTCAACGGTGTCAAGGAGTCATTAAACGACATTGATTTCATAAGCCTTTTACTACGGGAGCCCACCCTAAGTGCCCGTGCACCCCCCCCCCCCCCCCCGATCCTTTAGGACAATGTTTTAATGTTTTTCATAAAGATTAAAGCCTAAGGAACAATTTAAGACATGTCCTAAAAAAAAAAAATTGGCTGCACTTTCAAAATGGCGTCCGTTAAATAAAAAAAATTTGCAAATATCGTTTTTGTCATTTAACACAAAAACCAAAAAAGATGGAGAAAAACTTTCTGTACAAAAAATAAAGTGCATAAAATTTTCTACAATTTTGTTCCTATGCAATATTTGCATTGGAGTTACCATTTCCCAGATAAATGATTCAGCTCTTAAGATAAAATATAAGATTCAGTATAAAACGTAACACTACGGAAGCCCACCTTAACTGTCCGTGCACCCCCCCGATCCTTGGGGACAATGTTTTTCATAAAGATTAAAGCCTAAGGAACAATTTAAGACATGTCCTAAAAAAAAATCAGCTGGCTGTACTTTCAAAATGGCGTCCGTTTAAAAAAAAATGCAAATATAGTTTTTGTCATTTAACACAAAAACTAAAAAAGATGAAGAAAAACTTTCTGCACAAAAAACAAAGTGCATGAAATTTTCTACAATTTTGTTCCTATACAATATTTGGATAGGAGTTACCGTTTTCCAGATATCATTGTTACCGTTTTCGAGATAAATGTCTGCAAATTATAATATTATTATTATTATTAATTTTTTTCATTTTATTTTATTTTATTTTTATGTTAATAATATAAAGTTATATTATACGCCTTACAATAATTGTCACAGTTATTTCTTTTAAATGATTTACCGATATATGAATTTCCATGTTTTCTTAATTTTGGACTCATTTATCTGGAAAATGGTAACTCCTATCAAAATATTGTATAGGTACAAAATTGTAGAAAATTTTATGCACGTTGTTTTTTGTGAAGAAAGTTTTTGTCCATATTGTTTAGTTTTTGTGTTAAATGACAAAAACCACATTGGCAACAGTTTTTTTTTAACATATGGCCGCCATTTTGAAAGTACAGCCAGTTTTTTTTTTCTAGAATATGTCTTAAATTGTTCCTTAGGCTTCAATCTTTATGAAAAACATTGTCCCCAAGGATCGGGCGGGGGGTGCACGTACAGCTAGGGAGGGCTCCCCGACTATTTGCAAAACTTATTTTGAATTTCATCGTCTCCAAATTCAAACGCCAATAGGATATGATGCACGTACTGATCACGTGAATTTGTTATTATCCTCCTTTCTCATTTATAGTATAACAGAGAAAAATCGTAAGTCTAAGTTCCAAGTGTAATTTAAAAAGGGCAGTTGCAGGAAGTGGCTGGAACCTTTAAGTGAAAGAATAAATTGAGTAAGGACAAATCGGGTCAGTTTGTGTTCCATTGCTTTCTATGGTGTTTTACAGTCATTTGCACCGGTTTCATTTTAAGCGATGAATAACTAATCGAGGTTTAATTTTTAAACCAGGTGTAACTTGCGTCTTATGGCACCGTGCTTTATTGTTTGTCTTTACTTAAATTGATAGTTTACTTGTAATTTTAGGGAATTTGGTATTCTGCTAACTTCTCTTTCAAAATTATAACCTTATTTCTGTCAACTATTGTCAAATATTTGTTCTTTTCAGAAAAAACGTGAATCTGTGTGTGTACATTTTTACTACTAGTTATCTGTTTACAAGATCTTTATAAATATGGAAAAGCATAATAAAAACTAGTGGAAGCATTATACTCTTCGCCGATTTACTGAGCTTTTTATATAATTGTTACACATTCTATAGGATACTCTTCGCATTTTTCTTGTAAATAATGTTAGTTTTTGGACATCCTAAATTTTGTGATACCAACTTTGTTGTGAAAAAAAAATATATGAAAAAAGAAAAACCACGATGTGAGGGATCGAACCCGGGACCTTTGGATTGCTGGACGACAACAACAACAATAACAACAAGCATTTATTAATATTCACATACAATAATGCGTCATTCCAAAGTCCGGCCCGGAGCCAGCCAGACAACCACGGCGAACATCGCCGAGGTGGGTGTGAGGTTGGGCGGGGAGGGTCCGATTTGGCGGTGACGAAAATTAATTGTGAGTTAAAACTCCTGCCTAATAGGGAAAGGTTTAAATTTAACAGTATCGTGCAACGTAGTACACGAGGGTACTTCAAAATAATTAAAACTAAAACTGTAAAACTATCGATTTCGCGCACACGCGAACACTTAAAAATTTTGATTGCTGGCACGGGAAAACAAAACTCAACGAAAAAACCCGTTTGAGACAATTCCACCCTGGTAGTCTTCCTGACGCCAGGAAAGTGTCGTGGATAGTTAAAAGTGTGTAATGTTATGTGAAATTGTTGTTTGTTAAGAATTTATTGGTCGAGACTGAATTTAGAGACAAAAAATGGGCAAGGAACAAAAAAGGTAAAAACAAATAGATTGAATAGAGAGGGGTTGGTTGTAGGTTTTGGTGAGGATTAAAGGTGGGAAAAGGAGAAGTTGTCGTAGAGGAAAGTGTGGTTAGAGAGGTTGCCGAAAGATAGGCAACGCCTGGTATGGTAGGGGGTGTCGGATATCGAAAAGGATCGCATTATGCTGTCTGATTCGTGTTATGTTGCGGGTTAGCGGACTATCGCCCAGCTTGAATTGATAGAATTTTTGGGAGATGTCTTGGACGTAGTCCGCTAGTGGCGTTATGTCGTGGCAACGCTTATATAGATCTCTGAAGGAGGTATATCTGCCCGAATCAGAGATGAGGCGCATAAATTTGTGTTCGAGAACTCGGAGTTTTCTCATTGTCGTGGTCGGTATGCTGCACCATACCGGAGCCGCATATGTGATGGCCGGCCTGATCACCATCGTATACAACAATTTTTTATTTGTCCTGTTGAGTCCGCTACCCCTTGCCAGGAGCGGATACAGACTCCTGGACATGGAGTAGACCTTGCGTACTGTCTCGTTTATGTGAATGTTGAACGTCAATCTCTTGTCCAAGTTCACCCCTAGATACTTCACGCACCGTTTAATTGGAATTTGGCGACCCCCGATCGAAAGTGGTGTTAGAATCCGATTTTCGGTCAAACGGCGCGTGAATAGAATTGATTCCGACTTCTCGGCATTGATCCGAATTTTCCACTTGTCGTAATACGCCGTAGCACGGGCCAAGTGAGCCTTCAGCAACATATTAGCTGCCTGTGCATTGTGTGAATGCACGTACATGGCCGTGTCATCGGCGTACTTGGCAAGGTTCGAATTCGGGAATTCCGGGAAGTCGGAGATATATAGGTTGTATAGTTTTGGTGACAGACATGACCCCTGGGGGACGCCCGCGCGAATGTCCCGCCGAGTTGATAGTTTATTATTCACTCTGACCTGCAGCGATCTGCCCGTCAGGAAAGAGTGAACAAGTTTCGTTATGTGCATGGGGAAGTCCAGTGCGTTTAGTTTATGAAGCAGTCCCGGGATCCATACGGTATCGAAAGCTTTCTCAGTATCGAGGAGCACCATGACGGTGCTCTTCCCGAGGTTACATTGTACTTTGACGTCATTCACAATCCTGACGATCTGCTGCACAGTGCCCCTGCCCCGCCTGAAGCCGAACTGGCACTCGTCATCGATGTGGAGTTCATCCTGAGCAGAGTCTAATCTGATCAGGATGACCTTATCCATCAACTTGGAGATCGCCGACAGCAACGAGATCGGTCGATAGCTGCCGGTGAGCTTCGCGTTCTTGTTCGGCTTCAGGATTGGCACGACCACAGCGCATTTCCACTTGTTGGGCCAGTGCTACAGTCGCAGGATCGCGTTGACAATGTACGTCAACTGCACAATGCCTTTTCTCGGGAGATATTTAAGAAGCTTGTATTCGATGCCGTCTGAACCCGGGGCTTTGTTGTTGGGTAATGTCCGGACGATCCCAGCCACCTCCCATGACCTTTAAAAATTCTCGTCTCGTCAATTGGATGTCATGGCCAATCAGTTCGTTGATGTCGTTTTCGATGCGGTCGTGTTATGGATTGTTCGGCATTTGTACGTTGTGTATACTTGCAAAGTAGTTAGCTAAGTCGTCCGCTTTCTGCGAGTCCGTCAGAGGATTCAACGCTTCCAGCCTATCCCGCCATTTCCGGTTTTTAGCGGTGTTGATGGCGGTCCTGATCTGCCGTTGCAGCCTACCCATCTCGGCCTTAGCGTCGACATCGCGATTTCACTGCCAAAGCTATCTCAGTCGATTCTTTTCTCGTATGTCTAGTATGACCACCGCGTCGAGTCGGTCTCTGTATGGGTTTATGGTTATAGTCGTTGCAACACTCTGTTTGGCGTCCTGCAGTATCCTTGTGAATTCCTCCACTACATTTTCCAGTTCGGCGGCTGTAGTGATATCGTTTGTGAGTGTCAAGTGTGTGTTTATATGAGTCTTGTAGAGATGCCAGTCGGCGTCTCTATAAGAGGTGACTTTTCGTGTAATGTCTTCCCTCGACATGTTATCCAATTCTAGAAGAATTGGATTGTGGTCGGATGTGAGTTCTTCTAGTGCCACTGGTGACGTGGAGTTCCTCACACCCTTATTAACCACTATGTCGAGGGTGGTAGGTGTTGTACCGTTATCCGGAAAATGCGTGGGATCATCCGGATATTGCAACACGACATTACGATTACTGACTGTTGCCGTTAGCATTGTTGCGATGGCAGTTCCATGCGTTATGTCGTGCGTTAAGGTCGCCTATGAGCAAGCAGCGTGGGCCCACGTTTAGCAAATTCTCAATACAACATGCCGTGAGCCCGTTCGAGGGCGGGTTATACGCAGCAACAATGCTCATGCCGCCATCTAGCGTCACACACACGTTCTCCACGGATGTGTTCCGCAGAATACGATGTGTGTGTGCAATATCAGACTTTATGAGTATGGCCACACCGCCCCCTCTGTTAATGTCTGCCCTATCTTTTCGTATAGTCGTATACGATTGCTGGACGAAACTCTTGCCGCTACACCACCATTTCTTATTACTAAAATTGTTAATGAGTTTAATATATACTATTAGTAAATTTATCGTGATATTAGGAAACACACATTAGTAAAATGTATATAAAAAAAATAGTGATAGGAAATTACATTTCGCAAGATTTATATTTATTACAAACCATAAAAAAATGTAAAAAATATTTTTTTAAATTTTAAATTACTAATAACTTGTTTATTTACCAATCTATTTTGTTAAAAAACAATAGGGTTTTTCCTCTAGCTGACACTAACTTACTCTCCAAATTTCAATACAATCGAATTTTTCTTTCTTGAGTTATCGTGCTTACAAGAAACGTGATGGACGGACAGACGGACAGACGGACAGACGGACAGACGGACAGACGGACAGACGGACAGACGGACAGACGGACAGACGGACAGACGGACAGACGGACGGACGGACGGGCGGACGGACAGACGGACATTTTGAAAGTTGTTCAGAATTCGTTCACTAACATAACGATATAAATTTTTTTTCTCTACGAGCTATATTTACTGATTTAGAAATGTGCCGATCAAATACAATATACTCTTCGTTTTTGCGAAGAGTATAATAAAAGATCAAGATCCGATAATTTATCATTAGTTTAAAAACTTTTGCTTATAATACGGCCACAAAATGCAAGAATGTATTAGAAAATAAACAAACAAATAAGGTAACGTCTCAAGAAAAGGCAAATATTTGTTAATAAAAATAAAATATGAAAAAATACTAAAAATTGAGGTTATGCACAACATCCACGACTGCGTAGGAATTGCGATTAAATTTAATCGCCCTTTAAGCGGCCAACTTTGGGGGTTTAAGTTAACGTAAGGTTAAGCTAATTTAATCAAGGATTAAAGAACGGTGCAAAGCAAATTTTAAATTTAACGGAGGTTTAAGTTTAATCTTCTATTAAACAATACGGTGCAAGCGGCCGTTAGCGGTTTAAATTATTGGGTACTTCGGAGAAACATTATCTGTCAAACTGGATTTATATCTAGTATGACCCGGTAGGCTGGACTTCCTGCAAGCTGAAAAACCATACGATATCGATATCGGAAAAAGGTGGACGTGAGCAGGCGCATCGAAAAACTAACGATCCGAAAATTAGACAGATAGGAAAATATATAAAGACTGTCATTTTTTGACTAGATAATTTCCTGTAAGACGAGTGCTTTCTATTAAGGTAAAGTATATTGCTTAAAGCAATATTTAGTCAATTTGCAATTATAGAGTTTTCTAGAGTTGGGTCATGTAATGGTTAAAGGTGAAGTTATATAAGGGAACAGCAAAGTATGATGCTGATATGATCTTCAAATCATTTTCTAAATCCAAATCATAATACACCAAACATTTTTCATTAGTCAAACAGTTATTTTTCTCTCTCTGTTTTTATGTCTAAAATACCAAGCGCATCTTGCGTTCCTAGCTCGGATCTTTGTGGTTTCAACAAAAAAATAAAAAAGACAACCGTGCACTTAATCTCAGTGGCACCACGTAAAAGTGGTGCATCATATTTATGCTAAATAACTTTCACGGTTAAAAACATATTTTTAAGGTACTATCGTGCGCAAAAAAGAGGAAAAGTCTTATAACGTATTCTTGCTAAAATCTAGTTGTGTACGTCTAACTCTAATTTTTGTGACGTGACATATGTATTCGCACCTTTAAAATAAGGAAATTAAGATTCCACAATTTATAATAAAAGGACGCCACTGTAAACATTAATTTAAAATTTTACAGTCCAAATAGTATAGTAGAAGTAGTGTTAGAGGAGGAACTAATTTCTACAAAAATGAATCTTGTTGTAAGAGGTAGGTAACACGCTACTAATCAAATGCTAAAAATATACATCCATTCCATACTGTCGCGCAAAATGCGTTTATTTGCCCTTCATCTTGAAAAAACATAAAACAATGTAAAAAAAATCATCAGTAAGGTAAACGAATTTCCACTCTACCAACTTCATTATTTGGCCATAGTACCCAGCAAATGAGAAAAACTAACAAATCATCATTAGCAAACTCATTAGATAGCATCTCGGATAACCTGAATGTCAATGAAATACAACGGTCTCATTCCCAGCAAAGTACTTCCTACGTTCTTGATGGTGGTACATTAATTCACCAGTTACCATGGTCCGCTTCTGCGACAGTTTGGTGATGTCATAAGGCAACACGAATCGTATGTCAACAAAAGGTATGGAAAAGTGACAAAAGCAAATGTAAAAGATATGGAGCACAGATTGTGCATGAAGCAGTCGTCTGTTGTAGTAGTCTTTGATGAAAATTCGTCTGTGATCATAAAAAAAAAACAATTTCTTTCTAACTCTACAAACAAACAACGCTTTATCAATATACTGGGAAGTTATTTTCAAGGAAGAGGTCATTCCGTCATTCATGCAGAAGGTGATGTAGATACATTAATCGTCAAAGAAGCTTTAAACATAGCCCAAGAAAAACATGTCACTGTAGTAGCTAATGATACTGATATTTTAATCCTACTACTATATCATTCTTCTAACAACATTTCAATGCAGTCTGCAAAACAATCTGATAAAGTTCGTGACATTCAAGCCATGCAAAGATCTATTGGAGAGGAGACTTGCAAAACTTTACTTTTTGTTCACGCATTAACCAGGGTGTGACACCATCAGTGCGTTATTTGGCAAAAGTAAATCTTCTTCTTTCAAGAATATCAAAGTCTAAAATCTTAAGCGAATGGGCTTCCCATTTTGGATCATCCGAAGATGTTACTAAGGAAGATATGGAGGTTATGAACAATACATTAGGAAAATATCTTCAGCTAAAAAAGAATTTTGCCTCGAACACAAAATGCAGCGAAATACCATCTGCTTCGAGTGTATTTGCAGCGTTTTATTTGGAAAAAATTTAATATGCCAACCACCGATCCTACACTATGGGGTTGGCAGTTGGTTGATGGAGAATTTCAGCTGATATTAACTGACTTGAACCCAGCACCGACAAACTCTTAAATATGATTAAATGTGTCTGCCAAACTACAGTTGAAGAACCATGTGACACCATGAAATGGACTTGTCGCCGATATGGTTTTCCATGTTCGGTAGTTTGTAAAAACTGTTGTGGAAAGAGCTGCACAAACACAGGAAACAGTTTTGATTTAAATGAAGATGAAGATTTAGATGAAGATGAATGATGATTTGATTTTAATGAAATAAATATGATTTTGTTATACCTAAAAAAATATATTGTGTAACTTTTTCAGATTTTGATTAATGTGAAATTTTAACTTTAAATGATTAAAATTTTAATTATTTTTCCTAATTTAACCTTTTTTTTTTAATTGTGAGCGAAATTAAAGCTAGGATTTTTAAGCCGACAAGATTATTAAAAAGATGTTTTTCAACACTGCAAAAGCTTTCAGTTTTTCGTCCACCATTTTGTTATTTCCTTTTACTTTTAAAAACCAATATCATATTCTTTTTCAGCATGAAATTTCCTGTAATACCACACATGCTTTTTTATGATTTTTTTAAAATTATTTTATTTACAACAAGAATCATCTTTGTTGCAATTAGTTCTACCTCGAGGTGTTTTTTCGCTTATTTCTATTATACTAAAAATAGGTAAAAGAATCGTATTTTTTGTGAGAAACGTAATTAGTGTATTTCATTTATACCTACTAAATAAAAGTAAAAATATTATGACAGGAAAAAATAAAAAATTTGAGATATTTTGCAAATCACAACTTACACACTTTTTTATTTATTTTTATTTTCATAATAAATAAAAAAGTCTGTAAGTTGTGATTTGCATAATACCTAAATAATATTCTCTAATCATAATAAAAGCAAATAAATAAAATATAATTAATTGTAAAAAGAAAAAATTATTAGTTAATAAGAAATTTTTTAATAAAATGTAAGAAACCTTTGTAAAAAACTTACTTTATTTTGAAAAGGTAAACGTCTTCTGTGTGACAACAAAACAGTGTCCAGTGGCTATTTTTTTTTTTGCTTTTTAGTTCACTCAAATTAGGAAAAAACGGAGAAAAACTCTGAACAGCAGTTTCTCTGCATAGGAAGTAAGTATTCTACTTTTAGAACAAGATTTTATTTATGTGCAGAAAAAGAAAGAAATGATTTTTGAGATATATACATATATATATATATATATATATATATATATATATATATATATATATATATATATATATATATAATTAATTATATTTTTTAAGATGGAGGGCCAATAAACGCATTTTGCGCGACAGTATGGAATGGATGTATATTTTTAGTATGTTGATTAGTAGCGTGTTACCTACCTCTTATAACAAGATTCATTTTTGTAGAAATTAGTTCCTCCTCTAACACTACTTCTACTATACTATTTGGACAAATTTAATTATTTACAAAATGTATATTATTAACATTGCTGTCAATTACACTTTAAAATAAAGTTAGTTAATAGTTCGTTAAGTAATAATAAGGAAAAGAGCGAGCCGCCGCCTGCCACACCGATCGCGCGTACGAATTTTTTTTTTTTTATTTCGCTGACTGACGGGCGTTGTCCCACAAGATGGTTGACTGACCATTTTATTTATGATTAATGTAGCGTTTAATACCTTCACAGAGATTTTGAAGTATAGTAAATGAATTGCACGTTATTTATTTTTTGTACATACATTGGGGCTGACTGACCAGCTCCGTCCCCACCTTCAACAAACTGACTGACATAACTATTATTTATATGCAATATCTAATGTGCGTAACGATTTTCAGCCATAGTAAATTCATTTTATTACCTCCATAATTATGACACCTTTGAAGGCGTACCTGAGACACCTGTTCTCGATTTCGCTTGACTGACCGAAGTATGTTTGTGAACACAACTACTGTAATCAACTGACAAAAAACCAGGCATATAGTCCAGTCGAATTAGACATCATAAAAAAAATTGCGTACTGCGGACTTTTTTGTGTGGAAGTTGTTTAAGAGGGCATAATAAGCAAGCACAGAAAACTACACCCTGCTACACCATGTGCGTCCCCTATTTTTAGGGGTTGAAACTTTGAAATTTTACTTATGTGTCCATATCTATTTCCCTATTGTCCGTAGGGCTCTTTATCAAGTTACACTTTTTGAAAATTCACCCCTCCTCTACATAATATTTATATTACACATTTGCAGTAGGACAAACGGTTTTGGCTATACGAGGCCGGAAAGGTCGCGCTGTCCGAATTTGGGGGTCTTCTGTACAGGACAAACGGCTATTATTTCCAATCTACAATACTACACATACTAATGCCCTTAAGTAGGGATGATGATTTGTGAAAAAACTTTCATCGAATACCGCGCGGTTTCCATGATACGGGATGTTGAAATTTTGAAAACCTCTTTTTTAAAAAAAAAGTGAACCTACTTTTTTTCGCTAATTTTTTTTTCATGTATGTACGACCCTAATATAAGAAAATTTACGTTGGTCTCATTTTCATACATTCGGTGGTTTAGGAGCTAGACAGCAAAATATGCCAAAAATGGCTATTTTGGTATTGTTGCATTAAAAAAACAAAAACCAGTATAATTCTGGTAAATGTTTCTGTTTATCCTAAAAGTCCAATTCATTGCGCATAGAAAATGTGTTTTTGTATTTAAGTAGAATCAACACTTAAATTGTGTAATAACGATTTATGCTATGTGTTCTCCAGTCTCCTTTTTCACATTTTTTTTTTGCGGCATTATGGTTCATAGTAGGGCAGAAAGCATTATACACGTGGACAGGGCACATAATAGGGTGTTAAAATGGGTCTCTTGTTAAAATGCGATAGGACGTACCGTTTTCGAGTAAAACGTACTTGTTTGCAAAAAATTATTTCAGATCACACTTTTCATCGACTGACTGGTAAATACTCGCCGCTGTTTACGAAAAAATAAAACTATGTGTCGCTTCTTGCTTTTTCTGTTTATGAGGGACATTTCTAATGAAAAAATGAAGGGACTAGGACGGAATGGGGGTTCTCACTCTCCTATTTGAAGGTTCACGCTTGTCTCGAATCATCATTGCAACTTATTTTGTGTCTATAACAAAATCCACAGTAATTTTACCTTCCTCGAGAAACAGCTATTATATGTCCATTTCATCGGAAAATGATTTAAAAAAAACAAACTCCTAAGAAAGAAAACACCAAAATGTAGAATTTATTTATCAGATCACAATTCGGAACACAATGAAAACTCAAAGCAAACATAACCAAACAAGTGCGTTTTACTCGAAAACGGTACGTCCTATCGCATTTTAACAAGAGACCCATTTTAACACCCTATTATGTGCCCTGTCCACGTGTATAATGCTTTCTGCCCTACTATGAACCATAAGGCCGCAAAAGAAAAATTGTGAAAAAGGAGACTGGAGAACACATGGCATAAGTCGTTATTACACAATAAGTGTTGATCCTACTTAAATACAAAAACATATTTTCTATGCACAATGAATTGGACTTTTAGGATAAACAAAAACATTTACCAGAATTTTACTGGTTTTGGTTTTTTTAATGCAACAATACCAAAATAGCCATTTCTAGCATATTCTGCTGTCTAAACCAACGAATGTATTAAAATGAAACCACCGTAAATTTTCTTATATTAGGGTCGTACATACATGAAAAAAAAATGAGCGAAAAAAAGTAGGTTCACTTTTTTTTAATAAAAGGGTTTTTCAAAATTTCAACATCCCGTATCATGGAAACCGCGCGGTATTCGATGAAAGTTTTTTCACAAATCATCATCCCTCCTTAAGGGCATTATTACGTGTAGTATTGTAGATTGGAAATAACAGCCGTTTGTCCTGTACAGAAGACCCCCAAATTCGGACAGCGCGACCTTTCCGGCCTCGTACAGCCAAAACCGTTTGACCTACGGCAAATATGTAATATATATATATATATATATATATTATGTAGAGGAGGGATGAATCTTCAAAAAGTGTAACTTGGTAAAGAGCCCTACGGGCAATAGGGAAGATATGGACACATAAGTAAAATTTCAAAGTTTCAACCCCTAAAAATAGGGGACGCACATGGTGTAGCAGGGTGTAGTTTTCTGTGCTTGCTTATTATGCCCTCTTAAACAACTTCCACACAAAAAAGTCCGCAGTACGCAAAATTTTTTATGATGTCTAATTCGACTGGACTAATAGTAAATTCAGATAATTGATTTGGGTCTGGCTCTTAGACTATAGTGTACAATCTGTAGTTGAGTTTATCCAAATTGTGACATTCGTTTATTGCTATTGTCTTACATGTCAAAAGTTGGAAAGTATGACATTTCTACTTCATTCGACAATTGATCTGAAATGTGACATTTCAGGTTGGAAAGTGATATTTCAGGTTGGAAAGTAGCCACTTTCTTACCAGTTTTCGGGTTGGAAAGTGAGCATTTGCCAACCTGTGTTCTTTATTTTTTTACTTTTTTCTGGCAATAAATTTTCTGTTGTTCGCTCTACAACTTTCCTGAGTTTAGGAGGAGTACATCCCATTTCACTATCGGTATTATTATCCTGTATTTTCTATAAATAGAGGCAAGAGACAAACACAAACGACTTTGACATTTGTCGTCTGACATAAGAATTTTTTGTTCATTGCCTGCTTAATGGAAAATAAAATGCTATTTAAAAATTTAGTAAACGATTTCTTTGGCTTTTTATTCTTTAAGGGAGATGATTGTGAATAAAATAGTATACATACATTGGTGGAAAATTTCATTGCTGTCTCGAGAATTAGTTGACCTTGCCGCTGTGCGCCTCGGTCAACTATCTTATCTCTCGACAACAATGAAACACTTTCCACCTCGGTATGTAATATACCATTATTCACAATCATACAGAAATAATCAAATTGTCTTACATGTCAAAAGTTGGAAAATATGACATTTCTACTTCATTCGACAATTGAACTGAAATATGACATTTGCAGGTTGGAAAGTGACATTTTAACATTTCAGGTTGGAAAGTAGCCACTTTCTTACCCATTTTCGGGTTGGCAAGAGCATTTGCCAACCTGTGTTTTTTCACAGAAAATGCTATTTAAAAATTTAGTAAACGATTTTTTTGGCTTCTTGTTCATTAAGGGAAATGATTGTGAATAAAATAGTATACAAACCTTGGTGAAAAGTTTCATTGCTGTCTCGAGAATTAGTTGACATCGCCGCTGCGCGCCTCGGTCAACTATCTTATCTCTCGACAACAATGAAACATTTTCCACCTCGGTATGTAATATACTATTATTTATCTTTAACCAATTTTTGAATTAACTATTTTTCAGCGAACTACGGATGCGACGTTTTAATGAAAGGACACATAATCAAAATAGATGGAAAAAATCATTTGGAGTTTGACAAGTTTAAATTAAATCTGACAATAGGTAAAAGTCAGCTGCACTTAGGAAATCTATTCCAACAAGATCCAAACTTGGGAAGGGCTACCAATGATGTTGTCAATGATAACTCTGATCTTTTTGTAAATGAAATCAAACCAGCCCTTGAAGATTCACTTGCTGAGAAATTTACTGAAGTTGCTAATATCATCACCAAAACTTTTTCTTACGACGAACTATTTCCATCATCTTAGGTAATTATATTACCTATGAATACTGTTAGTAATTAGATTCATTGTTACATTTTAAATAAAAACAATAAGTTGTAGAATACATTATTATTGATTATTTATTCCTTTTTATTTTTTAGTAAAATGTATCCTCTACTAAACACAAGACTTCCACGGCCATTATTTAATAAACGACAGTTTTTCGCATATGAAATATCGTAAAAAATAATGCACCCGATTTTTTCTATTTTCTCATATTACATTTTTTAACATAAGAAAAAAAAAAAATAAAGTTTTAGCATGCTTCACGTGACGTAACGGAGTCCGGGCCTCCTCGTTGTTATTAACTACTAACCTATACACACAATATAGCCCATTGATATTAGACCTAAAATCTTATAATCTTACAATCGACGGCACGACGCGCATTTCGTGTATTCTCAATATAGTGTGGCCAGGTATACATTTAAGTAGACCTTTATGCTCTTTCTACTTATTTAAAGTGAAATGTGTGTGTTTATACATTTTTATTTAATAAAGACGTCCATTAATATTATTATGAGTATTATCATCATTACACATAGACCTAATCTAAAATCGGGGAATATAGGAAATAAATGATAATCCTTTGCCTTTTGGGGATTATACACGCCAAAGGGTTATCTTTAAGAAACAGAAGAGTTTCCAACGCACAAGTGTAAAAATCTTCACCCTTTACAACCACTCCTAATGCGCCGCCTCGATATTTCGCATTTTCCCCGAAATAGTTGATCCCACAGAAAATGTTATACTCATTGATCTACATTGATCTACAAGTTAGGGTGATTGGTCCCCGATCGGCACACGCTGCGTATCTTCTTCTTATTCACAATACCTTGGCAGGTGTCTTGTGGTGCATGAATTATTCTAGTTGGCCTATATTTGCTAAATGACCCAGCTAACAGCATCCCGCCATCTCACTGTGGGGAAATTCCGGATTTTACTGTTCAAAAATCTCTAGAGACCTTAGTATTCATCGGATCGGGATATTTGTTTTTTTTTTAAATTAGAGATAATTAAATTCCCTACGGGAAGGCAAATTATAGCTGCCAATGAGAAAACGGCAGTAAAAGTCTTAGTAAGGAGAGGATGCCCACAAGGAGGCGTCCTCTCTCCCTTCTGCTATGGAATCTCGTTCTCGATAGGCTACTCCAGGAACTCGAGAACGAGGATCTTTTTGCTCATGGTTACGCAGATAACCTGGGAATTATTATCTCGGGAAAATTCCCAAATACGGTTAGCGGACTCCTGCAAAGGGCCCTGCAGATTGTACAGAGATGGTGTCATCCTGGAATCTAAGCTGACCTGGAAAGATCACATAGAGAGACACATACAAAGGGCCACTAGGCCACTACAACCCTCTGGGTATGTAGAAGGACCTTTGGTAAAACATGGCAGGGTAACAATGAGGTACTATACTGTGGTAGTTAGACCAATGATTACGTATGCTTCTGTTGTGTGGTGGCCTGCCGTAACCAAGCTATACATTCAACAGAAACTAACATAACTCCAAAGACTCGCCTGTTTGGGAGTCACAGGAGCAATACGCACGACCCCCACAGCAGCTCTGGAGGTCCTTCTGGATCTCGTGCCCCTTCACTTGGTAATTGGGGCCGAGGCTCGGAAAGCGGCCTACAGGTTGAGGTACGGTGGTCAGTGGAAAACCGGAGGAGAACAATTAGGACACAAGGGTCCTTTCCGACGTGATAGGGACTCACTCACTTCTGGAGGCCAGGAGTGATGATACAGTGCCTTCCTTCTCCTTCTCAGAACCCTTTAAGGTTGTCATCCCCAAAAGGGAAGACCGGAACCCACTCGAGGACATACTCGGGCCTGCCGATATCGTTTGGTTTACAGACGGATCGAGGTTTGAGGAAAGTGGTGGAGCGGGGATATACGGTGAAAAGCCCAGAGATGAACTTTCTTATGCCCTGGGAAAATTCGCCACGGTATTCCAGACCGAGATCTTTGCTATTTTGTTCTGCGTACAGGAGAATATCCGAAGGAAATATTCTAACAAGCACACACACATATATATATATATATATATATATATATATATATATATATATATATATGATGTTGTTTCTTAGGTTTTCGCGGGTGCTAAATGAAAGGTTGTTGTGCTTCCGGGTGTTTTCCCGCGTAGTTGACAGGCTCCTGCTGGGGCCACGGTTGTCTAAACGACGTTTCGGCAGAATCCCATCTGCCATCTTCAGGTTCTCGCTGAAAGCTGCCTACTGCTGCTCCTCGTTGCTCGAACTGTTCAGTTCAGTTCGAGCAACGAGGAGCAGCAGTAGGCAGCTTTCAGCGAGAACCTGAAGATGGCAGATGGGATTCTGCCGAAACGTCGTTTAGACAACCGTGGCCCCAGCAGGAGCCTGTCAACTACGCGGGAAAACACCCGGAAGCACAACAACCTTTCATATATATATATATATATATATATATATATATATATATATATATATATATAAAATGTGAAAAAGGAGACTGGAGAACACAAGACATAAATCGTTATTACACAATAAGTGTTGATCCTATTTAAATGCAAAAACACATTTTCTATGCGCAATGAATTGGACTTTTAGGATAAACAAAAACACTTACCAGAATTATACTGGTTAAACACATTTTCTATGCGCAATGAATTGGACTTTTAGGATAAACAAAAACACTTACCAGAATTATACTGGTTTTGGTTTTTTTAATGCAACAATACCAAAATAGCCATTTTTGGCATATTTTGCTGTCTAGCTCCTAAACCAACGAATGTATTAAAATGAAACCAACGTAAATTTTCTTATATTTCTTATATTTATATATAGGGTCGTACATACATGAAAAAAAAAATTTGCGAAAAAAAGTAGGTTCACTTTTTTTTAAAAAAAAGGGGTTTTCAAAATTTCAACATCCCATATCATGAAAACCGTGCGGTATTCGATGAAAGTTTTTTCACAAATCATCATCCCTCCTTAAGGGTATTAGTATGTGTAGTATTGTAGATTGGAAATAATAGCCGTTTGTCCTGTGCAGATGACCCCCAAATTCGGACAGCGCGACCTTTCCGGCCTCGTACAGCCAAAACCGTTTCTCCTACGGCAAATGTGTAATATATATATTATGTAGAGGAGGGACGAATCTTCAAAAACTGTAACTTGGTAAAGAGACCTACGGGAAATAGGGAAACAAATATGGACACATAAGTAAAATTTCAAAGTATCAACCCCTAAAAATGGGGGACGCACATGGTGTAGCAGGGTGTAGTTTTCTGTGCTTGCCCTCTTAAACAACTTCCACAAAAAAAAGTCCGCAGTACGCAAAATTTTTTATGATGTCTAATTCGACTGGAGTAACAGAAGATGCAGATGCATTAATAGTAAATACAGCCATCGAAATATCGTCTTCATATGATTGTTGGAGAAGATGTCGATCTTCTCGTTCTTTTGACAGCATTGGGCAACTCATATGAAAATATATACCTACTGAAGCCTGGAAAAGGAAAGACAGTGCAACGTATTTACTCGTCTCATAGTTTACAAGACGACGAAACAGTTAAGAACAATATATTTTTCCTCCATGCATTTAGTGGCTGCGTTACAACTTCAGCCCTATTTAATGAAGGAAAGGTGAGGTTTTAACAGATATAGAAAAACATACTTATTAGCACAATTCTATTCAAATATTTGAAAAGGAAAATGCGTTTGCCGACGAGGTTGCTGATGCAGGAGAAATATTTCTTCTTGCGCTATATGGCTCCAAAAATAAAGAGAATATGTCTCTGGATAAATATCATTATCAGTATTTTTTGAAGTCACTAACAAAAAGTAAATTTAATTTAGCTTCTTTGCCACCAACAAGCGCAGCTGCAAGACAACATTCAATAAAAACTTACCACCAAGTCCAACGATGGTACGGCTTTTCAAAAAAAGCGGAAGAATGGAAGAAAACTCAAACTGGTATCACCCCAGTAACCACTTTAAAAGATACTTCTGCTAAAACATTACTTACTTTTATATCACGCAAGTGTAAAACGGGTTGTGGAAAAGCTTGCGGTTGCAGAAAGGCAGGTTTAAAATATTTGCATTTGCAGTTTCTGTAATGGAAAATCTTGGAAAAATATCGTACAAGACATCTTGAGGCATCCAATGAAGATGAGGACTTGCCTCTCGACACCATTATATCAAATGAGGAAATTGGTGAATCTGGCGAATTAGAGAAAAGCGACATTGATTCTGAAACAGAAACCTCTAGGGTGGTGTGGAAACAACCACAACCACATACTGCATTGTTTCAGTTAAGTATATATTAAAACGAATTACGTGACTCTTGCTTTTTTGGTATTAAAAGTATATTGATATTATATTTTTATATCGAATGTTTTTTATTTTTCTTAACGACTCCATGGAAACTTCTCCATTATGGATCGAGTTTTCCTTTTTGTTTCTTAGCGACTCCATGGAAACTTCTCGCTTTTGGAACCTCTCGATTTCCAATGAGTGAGTCGCTATAGTCGCTATATACACCCCCTCGTTAAAAAAGAAAATAGTCGATCAATCAACGTGTCCATTGCAAAACGTACTTTTTTAATCGGGGTAGGCAAAGTGTCACATCTGTCAACTAATACAAAAGCCGGTTTAACCCTATCAATATTGACAGTTATGACTGGCTCTTTTCTTAAAGGTAAATAACTTATCTGAACGAGATAAAACTTTAAATGGTCCTTCATATAAAGGAGGAAATGAACGTTTTAAACGTTCAATGCGAACGAAAATAAAATCGCAAGAGGCAAGATCTGAACTAACAAAAGTTTTGTAATTGCCATGCGAAGTTGGAGGAACAAATTTTAAATTATTAAAATAAATGCGTAATTTGTCAATGAAATAAGGAATATCTGGGGAATTATACGATTCAACGAAAAATTCGCCAGGTAAACGAAGGGTTTGACCATATATGAGTTCAGCAGGTGAACATTGCAGATCTTCCTTGGGAGTTGTCCTAAATGCTAATAAAATGATGGGTAATTCATCTGTCCAATGTGATGTATTGGCTCTAGCTAACAAGGAAGTTTTAAGTGAGCGATGAAATCTTTCAATTAAATAGTTGCCCTGGGGGTGATATGCAGTTGTACGTATCCTATGAAAACCTAAAAACTTTGCAAATTCATTAAATAATCTTGACTCGAATTGTACTCCTTGATCAGTCGTTGCTGACAAGGGAACACCGAATCGACAAACAAAGTTTTGAAATAAAGTACGCGCAACTGTTTCTGCTGTGATGTCGCGAAGAGGGTACGCTTCCGGCCACCTAGTGAATCGTTCAATCACCGTAAGAATGTAAGAGTTACCTTTGGATGGAGGTAATGGTCCTACCAAATCTATGTGGATGTGGTCGAATCTGATTTTCGGGATGGTGAAGTTCCCGAGAGCACTTCGCGTATGTCGACTGACTTTGACAGCTTGACAGTTAATGCACGATTTTGACCATAAATTGCAATCTGTGTTCATTTTCGGCCAAAAATAGTTATTTGAAATCAACAGTCTAGTGGCTTTAATACCAGGATGAGATAAGTTGTGAAAAATATCGAATATCGTTCGTCAGTAAACAAGTGGGACAAAAGGTCGGACTTTTGCACGAGAAACATCACACCAAATAAAATCATTTGAATCTGGAATTTGTATCTTTTTTAAAATGAAATTGGTTTTAGTTAGTGATGATTTATCTGACAATAAATAGTTGAGATTTGAATCTTTCTCCTGAGCTTCACTAAGCAACTTTAGGTCAAAGTTAACATTAAGGAAGGGAGAATTTTTAAGTTGAAGTGGTAAAATATCTTGTTTTAAGGAAGAAGTGTCGTAAATACGTGACAAGCTGTCAGCTATTACATTATGTTTTCCTTTAACATGTTGTATTTTACAAGAAAATTGAGCTATGTATTCTAAATGACGTATTTGACGAGGAGATCTTTCTGCTTTTGTGAATAAAGCGTTGATTAAAGGTTTGTGATCTGTAAAACAATTAAACTTTCGACCTTCAAGTATAAACTTAAAATGTTTAATTGCAGTATATAATGCTAAAAGTTCCTTGTCAAAAACCGAATAATTGGTTTGTGCTGTGGTTAATTTACGGGAAAAGAATGCTAAAGGAGCAAGAAATCCCTTATTATCTTTTTGCTCTAAAACTGCACCCATGGCAAGGTTAGAACAATCGACTGAGAGAGATAAGATAGTATCGTCATTATTGCAAGGATGAGCTAAAACTACTGCATTACTTATTGCGTCTTTGGCTTTCGAAAATCCGTCTAAACATTGATCAGGCCAACTATTAACCTTTGTAATTTTATCATGAGATAAACTGTTACAAAGAGAATATAGGGGAAGTAATATTTCAGCAAAATGAGGTATGAAACGATGATAAAAATTCACCATACCTATGAAACGTTGTAGTTGTTTGAGAGTTGTCGGTAAAGGGAAATTATTAATGACTTCGACTCTCTCAGTTGACGGTAAAATACCTAAAAAGGTTAAATTGTCAACTCCTAAGATACATTTAGATGGTTTAATGTTAATTCCGTATGTGTCTAATCTCTTGAAAACCTTTTCCAAATGTTCCAAATGTTGTACATCTGATTGACTTGCGATTAATATATCATCCAAATAGACGAAAACGAAAGGTAAATTGACAAGTACTTCATTCATAAAACGTTGGAAAGTTTGACCGGCATTGCGTAGACCAAAAGGCATGCGGGAAAATTCAAACAGTCCGAATGGAGTTGTTATAGCTGTCTTATAAACGTCATTTTCAGCGACAGGTATCTGATGGTACGCTCGCACTAAATCAACCTTGGAGAAAATAGTGCAGCCGTGCAACTGAGAGCTAAAGTCGTGGATATGAGGTAATGGATATCTGTCTGGAATGGTAATCGTATTTAGTTGTCGATAATCTCCACAAGGTCTCCAGTCATTCTTCTCTTTTTTCGCCACTAGATGGAGTGGAGAGGAAACTTGAGAAGATGATGGTTTGCAGATACCTAATTCTACCATGTTATTAAATTCTGTTTGAGCTATTTTAAATTTAAGATTGTCTAATCTACGAGGTCGTGAAAAAGGTAAATGACCTTCAGTAACTATATGATGTACAATAGAATGTTTAATAGGTAAATTGTAATCTGGTGAACTAATTAGATTAGGAAATTGTAAAAGTAATTTGTTATATTTATCTGTCAAAGGAAATAATTTAAGTGAATCTAATCTATAATTGTCTAAAGGACTATTTTTAATAAAACAATTAACTGACAAATTAGTCTTGTTATCAATTATTCGAGCTCCTTTAAGATCAACAACTAAACCAAAATGAGACAAGAAATCTGCTCCGACTATCGGTATGTCAATGTCTGCTATATTGAAAACGAAAGGAAATAATCTACGTAAGTTTAGATTGACTTTTAACAATTTCTTACCGTATGTAAAAATGGTTGAACCGTTAGCCGCGGTTAATATCGTATCAAAATTCTTTTTTAAATCTGTGAAAGCATTGCGTGGCACCACATATAAATCGGCACCAGTGTCGATTAGGAAGTTCATTTTGTTAGATCTATCGTAAATAAAAAGTCTACGACGTTTGCTGTTAGAAATGTCAAAATCAGACGTCATAAAATTATCAAACTTCAGTCATCTTTGAGAATTATCAGATTTTTTACAATTCTTACTGAATTTGCACCATTCACCTCCACAACGATAGGCATTGGCACCATAAAGTTGATGGTAGTAACAAATAGTATTGTCTGTACGATCAAATTTATTGGAAACATTATTACGGCTGGGTGAACGATTGCGATTAGTGGTACGAGTTTGTGAATTGCTTCTACTTTTGCAATTGTTGCAGCATGAAGTAGAAGGTTGAGGCTCGAAGGATTGATTGGAAAGTCTGGATTCTAAAGAGTTTAATCGAGAATTAAAAATTTCTTGTTTTTGTAATACTTGATTAATTGAATCATGGAAAGTGAAAAATTTTTGATAGTGGTAGTTAAATCTGATAACGGGGTGGACTCAGAGACAAGAGGATTTTTGGAGTACGATGCAACCATTGAATTTTTACAGGACTCCCAGATCCGATCCGCAATATCTAGAATCTCTTTTGTGTCTGTTTTCCCTGAAGCTGTAATGGCAATATATACTGTTTGAGGCAAACGTCTTTTCCATAGCTTTATCAATAAATCTTGACTAACCATGCTGAATCCTCCAACCATATTCAGCATGGATCTATAGAAATCTGAAGGTTTCAGATCGCCCATTTGGGAACCTGATAACAGATCATTCAGACGTTTTTCCTCACTCGATGATAAACGTAAGATTAAAACTTTTTTAATGGCAAATTAGCTATAACCTGATCATAAAATTTTCTTGTCATTGACAATTTTTGCAACAGAAAACTGTGATTCGATCTGGGTAAACCAAATTTCTGGTTTTGATTTCCAGAATGGGGGTAATTTGACAGAGGTGACATAATGGGTTTGAGGAAAATCCTCGTCTGAAGGTTGTCTTTGCATAACTAATCGATTGTGATTGATTGATTGATTGATTACTCTCTCAGATAAAAAAGGAAATGTACTTTAACTCACTCACCGACAGCTGACAGTACTTGTAATGTACAACTTCCGTTGATTGAATTAGGAAATTACCATAAATTATAGGAACATCTATTCAAATTTGGAACCTCTATTCAAAATTCATCGGGAAAATTCTTCTCTTCATAAAATGGTCAATTTATAACGGTAGTTGATATATTGAATCTCTTCTTGTATATATTTATCACGTTGGACATAAAATTTTCACTTCTGGCATATATTTATGACGTTGGACATAACATTTTCACTTCTGGCATATATTTATCACGTTGGACACAAAATGATCACGTCGGGGTCACCAAATTTATAGCGTTATCGCTATAAATAAAATTAAAATCGAAGTTAATATACGTATATTTGTTTTTAATACATGTTCATATTTTATGTGATTTTGGTATTAAAAGTATATTGATATTATATTTTTATATCGAATGTTTTTTATTTTTATTAGCGACTCCATGGAAACTTCTCCATTATGGATCGAGTTTTCCTTTTTGTGTCTTAGCAACTCCATGGAAACTTCTCGCTTTTGGAACTTCTCGATTTCCAGTGAGTGAGTCGCTATAGTCGCTATAAACGGCATCCCTGCAGACTACTTGAGGAAAGACGCGAATGTGACCTCCCATCCCCTTCAATGTAATAGTAATCATAATAATATTAATAGACGTCTTTATTTAAGAAAATGGATAAACATAATACACACATTTCACTTTACGTAGATGGGAAGGTAAGGGTCTACTTAAATGTATACCTGATCATACTGAGAATACGCGAAGGGCGCGTCGATTGGGATCAACCCCCTAAGTTTATTTGCTGATTGCTCGAAAACTATTGCGCTTATCGGAAATATGTAGTATGTAGTAAAGTCACTCATGTAAATCGTGATATAACATCACGATTTACATGAGTGACTTTTTAAAAAGATTTATTTAATTAAAAGGAGCCAACGTTGGCTCTTGGGGAAGGAATTAGAATAGTACATTGGTAGTGTTTCATTCTGAGTTTAATAACTGACTTCACAAAGCATGCCTAGTTGTATTTATAACATACAGAGTCTACATAAGCAAAATAAAGAACAAAGGAAATGCAATTATGTGTGTGTGTGTGTGTGTGTGTGTGTGTGTGTGTGTGTGTGTGAGTGTGTGTGTGTAAAAGTTTCAATGGTACTAGTATCATACCAACCAGCCAGTCATTTTTGTGAAACCAGAAATATATAAATTTCTGTTTTTTCCTTTTTTATTTACTTATTTTCCGTTGCCTATTCACGAATTGGATAATCAGTCCTCTATTTAATTTATGAAATGCCAGCAATGATACGATTTAAATATTATTGGTATACTATTCTAATAAATATATACATTATACTCTACAGCACTCGATAGATATAGCTAAAAAACAACAAATTGATAACATCTGTAAGAAAACATTAAAAAAAATTAAATGTAACAAATTAGGTTTAATACTGAGTAAAGAAGAATGGCACGATATATTTTACAAGAAATTAATGTAGAGATAGCTAACAATTTATTTAGTGAAATGCTTATAAATTACATTAAAAAAAGCACCGTTACCATAACTCATAAAAATAATAAAATAATAAAAATCAAACCATGGATTAGTCTAAGTATAATTAACTTGATCAGATATAAGTAGAAGTGATGGCACTTTCTTAATGAGGTTTTAATTACCTTGTTGACCTTGAAAAGTGAAAGTAGATTACCTTGAAAAGTGAAAGTTGATTAGGTCATTAAGTTAATTAAATTATTAACACGTTGATTGCCTTGTTAACCTTGAAAAGTGAAAGTTGATTAGGTCATTGACTTTGGAAATACCCCGTGAACCTGGGAAAGGCCCAACGGCCAGTGTCGAGCGCTGTGAAAGTACAGTGACGTAACAAATTGGTGGAATTTTTTGGGTGATTAAAACTCGATTCAGATCCGTTTTCTTAATATAAAAAACACGCAATCTTGAGCAACTAGTATTCAGTGTTCAACGAGTCTTCAAGAAAACGTAGTAAATACGTATTCAAACGGTGAGTTCGTGAGTATCCAGTATTCGATAAGTTTTTCAAGAAACGTGATAAATATGTATTCAAATACCTACAGTAAGAAGAGTTGTGGTGTACAGGGTGCGAGAAAAAGTAAACCATATTTAAGATCGGCCGATTATGATTATAGAAGAGTCCATTCAAGTCAACAACCAACCGAAACGAGTGCTGCAGCTCTAGATGACGGGTTGGACATTCCAGACTCGATGTGGGAGTCAATGGATCAAAAAATGAGCGGATTGGAAAAATACGAGTCAGTAGTAAAGAAATGAGAGTTCTGCTCCACCCCCTACCACTTTTTCAGTACCCCCCACCACTTTCCCAGAACCCCCACCAATTTCTCAGAACCCCCTCCACTTTTCCCTAAGCCACGCCCCATCCCCTCCACTCTTCCATAACCCCCTTCCATGTTTTCATAAGCCACGCCACATCCCCTCCACTCTTCCATAACCCCCTCCATTTTTTCATAAGCCACACCCCATATTCTTCCATAACCCCCCTCCATTTTTTCATAAGCCACGCCCCATCCCCTCTCCACCTCATCACCATGGAAGGGGTAATTGACATGTCATATGTTAGGCAGTACATATTTTACCATTGCTCCAAACACTTAATCATTATGCCCGTCCGTGTATGGATATGTATCAGATGTAAAAGTGTAATAAAGGAATACATGAAAATCTATCCCACCACAATTCAAACCTACCACCTCACATCCCCACTATAATTCTGAACCCCCTTCCCTCCTCATTACCATGGAAGAGGGTAATCTGAGATGTCATAGGTTAATCAGTACATATTTTACCACAATTCTAAACACTTTAACATTATTATACTCATCGTGTATGAATGTGTCGGATGTAAAAGTTTACCACATCACACTGTTCTTCGTGATTAGTTACCAAATCAATTGTAAGGATTTTATGGAAAGGAAAATATGGATCCAGCACTGAGCTGCCCACACTGTCAAAGAAGTGAATTAATAAAAGAGCACCAGCATGGTAAAAATTTGTATGATTTTACCGAGGAAGAGTTACAACATTTCCCATTAATATATCTGATTGAAAAAGTCAAACCCATTGAACTTCTTTATGCATGGTCTAAATTACCAAGAGTATATACACAAGATTTTAAACTAATGGTTCAACTACCTTGCTTTGTACACCTTAACGGATCAGAATGGTATAGCATGTGGATGGCCCACCAGAGTCGCAATCCAGATGTAATGTATGTAAATGGGGGCTTCAAAAATGTGGGTGATTTATGCTCTTTAAATAATTGTAAATATTTATGATAATACCTTTTATGTGGTTAAATAATAAAAAAACAAACAATAATGTGTCTCCTTTTATTTAAGAAATAAATTAATTTTTCATTGAACCACCCTGTATAATTAGAGTTGTAATAAGAAAACAAAAATACACATTTAATTTTATACATTTATTTTTGTAAATACAAATTATGAATATGCATATATTAACGAGTATTAACAATAATAATAATAATAATAATAATAATAATAATAATAATAATAATAATAATAATAATAAATAAGTATAAATAGTAGCCTGACATAGTCCTCCTCGACCATCAAACCAAGGTGATGTATGTCATGGAATTCTCGGCACCTGCCGAAACAAACATCATCTTGAAGGAGGGGGAAAAACGGGCTAAGTACCGAGATCTCCGGTATGAGCTCCGAGCGCTATACCCAGACTACTCGGTCAAGATGGTCGTCCTGATAATCGGTGTACTCGGTGGAATAAGACCTACGCTGCTCTCGGAATTAAAGGCCATACCAGCCTGCCAAAAGTCAGCCGAATGGTTGGCAGGCCAAATGCAGAAGGCAGTTATCCTGGGGTCCCTCCGTTTGCTTAGGGCACATGAGTCTGGAATTTACAGTCACTGACCCTGCGGGATGCGGGGAGTGGCTGTGAATAATTCGCTGGTGCTTCTCTCGTAAGAATGTCGGAGACACGGGAGAACTGTCCAGAATCGCGTGCGCGAAAAAAAAAAAAATAAAAAATAAAAAATAAATAAATAAACAGGAGGGGCTAACCGTCTTCTATCTAGCCTTTGGTGAATAGCGCCACCACTTACTCCAGCTGCGGATGCAAAATCCAACCGGCAGCCCTAGGGCATCCGGGAGGGGAGAGCATCTTCCCCTCTGGTGTCGGTCATGGGCTTGCTGGGCTAACCACCCACAAGCCCAAACCTCCGGTTCCTATTGGCTGAGGACACGGCCCCCACGATCGACAACGTTCGGATGGGGGTCAAGGGCAAGGTGGTGAGGCCCATTGTTGACGATCGCGACGAACAAGGACGCTTTGAGTGGACAGATGAACTGAGGGACGACCTTATGCAGTGCTACGAAAGCAGTGAGCCCGCAGGAAGGGGATACATGGGGCGAATGCACGTTTTGTGGTGTGCAAGGCACCCAGAACACAACGCCTTCACGCCACAAAACCTGCGTGATTATGTGTCCCACCTTCGTCGCAGGGGCTACGTGAAAACTGCTCCTCAGCCAATGAATGAGGTGGCCGAAGGTCCACCGAATGAACCGGTTGAGGTTGCAGTCCCAGTCGTTCTACCAGTACCAGAGGGCCTCAGTACCAGAAAGTGGATGCAGAACTTCCTGCAGCGCTACCAGAAGAGGCTGACATCTGGCACATAAATTGTGCCATGTATGCTGCCGCTCAACGCTTGTCTCAGGTGGAGAGGCGGAACAGTGCTTCTCCACAAGAGAGAGCGAGACGGCGCATACACAAGATGGAAGCCAAGATCCGGTCGGCGAGGCAACACGCATCCCGTATCCAATGTGTGATGGACTATATGGCGGCCAATAGGCCTTTCACGCCTAAAGTGCGGCGAGTAGCTGCCAACCTAAGACGCGTCCATCGGGGAAGAACAAGGTGTCTGCTACCAACATGCTTGCCGTTCCGATCCTACTCTACTCCTTTGGAGTAGTGAAATGGACTCAAGAAGAGTTGCGTCAACTTGACGTAGGAACCCGCAAGAAGATGCATCTCAATAGGAGTTTGCATCCTAAATCGTCCGTTCCATGGCTATACCTCCCACGACATCGGGGAGGCCGTGGACTCTTGAGTTTGGAGAGTCTCCATAATAGGATGGTTCTGGATGGAGCCTGTAAGGTCATCAAGAGTTCGGATCCCCTCCTCTGTATGGTCCGAGACCATGAAAATGCAGGGGGTAGGAGCCTTTCTGTTTAAGGCAGCACAGAGAGCAGCCGATGAACTTGGTCTCTCCTTCGACGTCGAGCGGGTAAATCGCGACTCTGTCACCGAGTTGGAACCTGCTCGGCGAAAAGCCCAAATTAAAGCTGCAGAACACTACAACTCTCTGCAGCTGCACACGGATAAGCCAATGCATGGAGTTTTCTATAAAAATATAGAAAACCTTGGCTTATCCGAAAGGCTGATCTTTGCCTTCTTAAGGTCAGCCGGGCTGAAGATTGAGACCGAGGGATTCATGATGGCTTGCCAGGATGGTGTATTTAACACCCTCGTCTATCGTAGTCGTGTCATGGGTATAGAGGTCCCTGATGTGATCAGGGCCTGCCGCAGGACGACAGAGACTCTTATGCACTTGCTGTCGGCTTACCCGACATATGCAGTCTCGGCCTATATCCAAAGGCTCGACGGAGCATTACGAGTGCTTTATTACCATTTAAGGTACTCGTCTGGGATAGACGAAACACCAGTGCTGCCTTACGCTCCGGGGGATATTGAGTCCGTTGTGGGAAATGAGAAGTGTCTAATTTATAGGAACTACTCTTTTCCCACCGTCAGGCAAATACAAGCCAACAAGCCTGACGTAGTCCTCCTCGACCATCAACTCAAGACAATGTTCATCATGGAGTTCTCGGCTCCTGCGGAGAACAACATTGTCTTGAAGGAGGAGGAAAAACGGACAAAATATCGAGATCTGTTCTTCGAACTCCGCAGACTGTATCCAGACCATACTGTTAAGATAGTGCCGAAATTCGGCAGAGGTCTTAGCCGGCAGAATGCAGAAGGCCGTAATTCTCGGTTCATTACGTCTGCTCAGGGCATACGATTCCCGGACCCAGTAGTCACTCACCCCACGGGCGTGGGGGAGTGGCTACCGGTACTACCAGCTCCCCTCTGTGAGGGTCTGAGCCACAGAGAAGGGTGACTGGTTTTTAGCTAGCTAAAAAAAAAATAACAATATTAATAATAATAATAATAATAACAGCGCTAGCGCACCCGGGAGGGGAAAGAGACTTCCCCTCTGGTGTGGGCCGTGGACTTGTTAAGCTAACCACCTAACAAGCCGAAATCTTCTGGTTCCAGGCAACAGAAGACAGGGCCCCCACAATCGACCCCATTCGGATGGGGGTCACAGGCAAGGCGGTGGGGCCCAACTGGACGGATGCGTGGCAATGACAACCGCGAGCTACATAGACGCTTCGAGTGGACCGATGAGCTGAGGAATAATCTTCTGCTATGCTACGAAAGCAGTGAGCCTGCGCGAAGGGGATACATGGCGCGAATGCACGCTCTGTGGTGTGCAAGACATCCAGAGCACAGCGCCTTCACGCCGCAAAATCTGCATGACTATGTATCCCACCTTCGCAGCAGGGGCTACGTGAGAGCTGTTCTTCAGCCGGTAAATGAGGCGGTCGAAGGGCCACTGAATGAACCGGTTGTGGAGGCAGTTCTAGACGTTCCACCAAGACCAGAGGGCCTCAACACCAGAAGGGGGTTGCACTACATCAAACCCCCCAGATCAGAAGACCTAGCCAGTGTGGATGCTGAACTTCGTGGAGCGATACCAGAAGGGGCTGACATCTGGCACATAAATTGTGCCGTATACGCTGCTGCCCAGCGCTTAACTCCGAGTGAGAGGTGGAATACTGCCTTCCCACAGGCGAGAGCGGAGCGGCGTATACAAAAGACGGAAGCCAAGATCCGGTCGGCGAGGCAACACGCATCCCGTATCCAATGTGTGATGGACTATATGGCGGCAAATAGGACATTCACGCCTAAAGTTAGGCGCATAGCCGCCAATTTAAGACGCGTCCATCACACACTGAATGAGGCAGTGCTGCGAACCACCAAACAGCACTGCCTTGATTAGATACGGATGCTAGTGACTTGTAAAAAGTCACTAGTGAGGCGGGCGAGGGGGCTGGCGGAAAACAATCTATTCCGCAAAAAGCCCTCGCGCCTATTCGAACCGCCTCAGCGTGTTGCAGAGAATCCGCCGACTGTAGATCAGGTGGAAAACTTCTGGAAAACGCTCTACGGACAGAAGCTTCCACTCAACAGAGACACTCCAGCCCTGGCACACTTTGAAGCCTTTTGCCAAAGGTTTCAACAACCAAATGTGGTGTGCCAACCGATAACCCCAGAAGAGGTTCGAAGAGCTCTTGGGGGCTCTAAGAACTTTGCTGCTCCTGGTCCCGATGGGATAAATAACTTTTGGTGGAAAAAGTTTTCCAGTACCCACCACCATTTGGCCAGAATTTTTAATTCATGGCTAAATGGGGAGCAGCAAATTCCTTCTTGGGATGTCGAGGGGCGGACAGTGCTGATCCCGAAGAACGGAGATTTGTCTAACCCAAAAAATTACCGGCCGATAACTTGCTTAAACGCATGCTACAAGTTGTTTACACGCATCTTGTACATGCGGGTGCTCCAAGCAGTTGAACGTGGTATATGAGCAACGAGGGTCAAAGAGAGGTGTCGCTGGCTGCAAGGAGAACCTGCTGATCGACAGATGTATCACGCAGAACTCCGTGCAGTATAAGCGTAACCTCTCTATGACCTGGATCGACTACCGCAAGACATTTGATATAACATCCCATGAGCTTATTGTCCACTTGCTCAGATGTCTTGCAGTGCCCGGTCCCGTAGTGAGATGTATCGAACAACTCATGCCGCTCTGGAAGACTCGCTTTACTATAACATCGGGTAATAGCAGAGTCCAGATAGAGCCGGTATTGTTCAGAAGGGGAGTATTTCAGGGAGATTCCCTAAGCCCCCTTCTGTTTTGCATCTCACTACTACCATTATCCGTTTCGCTTCGAAATACCCGTGGATACAACTGCGGTACCCCGGCGACAGGAGGCATAAGGTCACCCATCTGTTTTACATGGATGACCTTAAACTTTATGCCTCCGGAGAGAGGGATTTACGCTAGGGTGGTACAGGAGTACACGCAGGCTGTCGGCATGGAATTTGGGTTGGACAAGTGTGCACTAGTCCACCTCAAGAGAGGACGATGTGGTGACTACGGAGAGGATGCGCAGCTTGTGGACGGAAGCATCTTACATCATCTAGATGCCGGAGAGTAGTACATTTACTTGGGTGTCGAGCAACGCTCCACCCAAGAAGTGAGTGTAGTCAAGAACGCTCTCCGCGGCAAGTATCAGCACCGACTCCGACCCGAACCCGAAAAAAGATTCATCTCTATAGGAGTTTGCACTCTAAATCGTCCGTTCTACGGTTATATCTCCCACAACATCGGGGAGGCCGTGGACTCTTGAATTTGGAGAGTCTCCATAACAGGATGGTTCTGGATGGAGCCTGTAAGGTCATAAGGAGTTCGGATCCCCTCCTCTGCATGGTCCGAGACCATGAAAGTGCAGGTAGGAGCCTTTTTGTTTAAGGCAGCACGCAGAGCCGCCGATGAACTCGGCCTGGTCTTCGCCGCTGAGCGGGTTAATCACGACTCTGTCACCGAGTTGGAACCTGCTCGGCAAAAAGCCCAAGTCAAAGCTGCTGAAATTGATATATTTCTGCAGCTACACTCGGATAAGCCATTGCACGGAGTCTTCTATAAAAATATAGAAGACCGCGGCTTATCCGAAAGGCTGACCTTTGCTTTCTTAAGGTCAGCCGGGCTGAAGTCTGAGACCGAGGGATTCATAATGGCGTACCAGGATGGTGTATTCAACACACTCGTCTATCGAAGTCGTGTCATGGGTATAGAGGTCCCTGATGTCAGCTGCAGGACCTCCCACAGGGCGCCGGAGACGTTAATGCATTTGCTGTCGGCTTGTCCAGTATATGCAGTCTCGGCCTATATCCAGAGGCACGACGACGCAGCATTGCGAGTGCTTTATTATCACTTGAGGCACTCGTATGGGACAGACGAGACACCAGTGCTGCCTTACGCTCCGGGGGATATTGAGTCCGTTGTGGGAAATGAGAAGTGTCTAATTTATTGGAACTACTCGTTTCCCACCGTCAGGCAAATACAAGCTAATAAGCATGACATGGTCCTCCTCGACCACCAACTCAAGACAATGTTTGGCGTAGAGTTCTCGGCTCACGCGGAGAATAACATTGTCTTGAAGGAGGAGGAAAAACGGGCGAAATATCGAGATTTGCTCTTCGAGCTCCGCAGGCTTTACCCTGGCCATACTGTTAAGCTAGTGGTCCTGATCATAGGAGCCCTTGGTGGAACGAGACAGACACTGCTTTCAGAACTAATGGTCATACCGACATGCCGAACTTCGGCAGAGATCTTAGCCGGCAGGATGCAGAAGGCCATTATCCTCGGCTCATTAAGTCTACTCAGGATTCTCGATTCTCGGACCCAGTAGTCACTCACCCCACGGACGTGCGGAGTGGCCGCCGGTTCCACTCTGTGAGTGTCGGAGCCACAGAGTATAAAGGGTGACTGGCTTTTATAAACTAAAAAAAAAAAATAATATTAATTAAAATAAATTTAAAAGGCAATTAAAAAAAAATACTCTATTTAAATGGAAAATTTACCACAAAGTCTCTCACATATTCCAAACTCCCTTCAATTTCACTCTCCTTTGTTTTTATATGGGAGTATAAATCGGCTAATTTTCGTTGTTTTTTTTTCAATTTTTTTAAGTTCCCTCTTTAAAGTATTTTGCTGAATTTGGCAGTGTCGAGTATACCTCCCTGACTCAACAATTAGCACCTTCCGTACCTCGTGCAGGAATTTAGTTCTAGTTCCATTAATTTCTTCATCATGAGCATTACATTTCCTCTTAACTTGTTGAATGTAATTTGTGAAGAGCTCATCTTTCGAGTCATCTTCATTTTCCTCAGAACTATGACGAGCAACCTCTCTTCTCTGATGTGATGCTGATGGGGCTGATAGGGCTGATGCTGATGGGACTGTTTCAAAAATGGGGCGAAGGGTTGCAAGATCACTTTCAGTCTTCATATAATACATCAGGAGTTGCCGAACGTTTGTTAACTTGAAAAACTTTTTTGTGCACACATGTTTAATGATTTTTTATAGTGGACAAATAACGCAAGAAAAGTGAGACTGAAAGTAAATATATTTCTGATAAAGTTAAGCTTTAAATTTGGAAATAATGTGCTGAAATTGGCAGTGGATATTGTTTGCGAAGAATTGATAAGAATAGATGAGTAAGGTAATAATTTACTAAATGAATTCATTGAAACGAAAAAAGATATGTAAGCGTCTTTTATCTACATTGTTATTTATCATAATAATGAAAGAAGCATTGTCAAGTCATACAGACCAGTTCGCGTTCGAGTGTACAAGTGTCTACACGTGTATAAAGAGTGCTAACAGTTTTTAATTAATTTTCATTTATTCCCATTTAAATAGTGGTACTGATTATTAATAATTAATACCGTCGGATGGTAATTAAAAAATAGTGTTAACATGCTCATACCTCCCAAGGGTGAGGGAGGGACAGAAAAAACTATAAATGTGTGTAAAAATGTGCAAATTCTAGACCTCACGTACGAGGATGCTAGTGCGTCCCATAATGTATATTCAGTGGATCAAAATGTGAATCATACGCCTGATGTTACCATGAACGAAGCTGAACCGATCGACCGCTCCAGCCAAGCAGCGTATACAACTACTACCCAAAGAAACATAAAGTTTTTTAATATTGCTAAAGATAAGTATTATAATTTCCAAAGTATTTATGTTTTCATTGAAAAAACTGACAATCAGAAAATAGGCCGTTTACACCCGCTATATGTGGGACACATATTACATAAAAAGTTAAATTTAAAAAATGTTATTACTTCCATTGATCGAATTGGTATAAACCGCGTTAAAGTCGGGCTCAAGTCAGCCAAAGATGCTAACGATTTAGTAAACAATAAAATGTTACAAACAGAGAATTTGACAGCTTTTATACCTAACAATTTATTGATAAGAAAAGGGTTAATAAGGGGGGTAGATACATATTTTAATGAAGAATATTTAAAAGAAAATATCGAATGTGAAGGTAATATCTTAGAAATTACGAGATTAAAAAGAAAAACAATTATAGACGGAAAAACGTCATTAGTTCCTAGACAAATGATTGTATTAACCTTTGAGGGAAATATTTTACCGAATCATATAATAATTAATAGTGTTATCTTTCCTGTCGAGCCTTTTATACAAAGGGTAACTCAGTGCCTTAAATGTCTGAGGTATGGACACGTTGCAGATCAGTGTCGTAGCACAAAAGCTCTCTGTGGACACTGTGGAAAAGAAAAAATTGAAAATCACACTTGCGAGGAAGATGAAATATATTGTTTATTTTGCAAAAATAATTCACATAAAACAATTTCAAATAAATGTCCCCATTATATAAAACAACAAAAAATTAAAAAACAAATGGCCAGCTCAAATATGTCCTTCTTGGAAGCAAAAAAATATATTGAATCTTCGTTTTCTATGTCTGTCACAACAGATAATAGATTTAGTATTTTAGATAACATAAAGGAATTTCCCACTCTTCCAGAAAAAAGAACTCAAAACAGAAAAAACCCTAGTAATGGTCACTTCCTATCCCAACCGAATTTACCAAGTACCAGCGGCCAACGCTCATCTAGTTTTAATAAGAAACGTAAAATTCAATCGCCATCAACACCCACGCCACAATGTGCGCCAATGTTTCCATTCGTAATGGGACCATCCCAGCCTCTCTCTACTAACCGTAACAATCCTACATATGGGATAAATAAGGATAAAATTACAGAAAATATTATAAATTTGTTTCATAATATGCTTACCAAAATTAGTCATATAGATGATCTAAAGAATATAAATAGTCAGTATTTAAAAGGCGAAATATCTTCAATGTTAGACAATATAACTATTAACAGCTAGCACATTCAATCCCCTCCAAAAAAATTATAAAATAATGCAGTGGAACGCACGTTCCGCTGTGAGCAATAAAAATAACTTACAGCAATTTTTATCTGTTAATAATATTGATATCGCATTAATAAGCGAAACCTGGTACAAACCAGGACAAACAATCATTTTTCAAGGGTACAATATCATAAGAACAGACAGATTAGATGGTAAGGCCGGTACGGCAATATTTATTAAAAAATCTATCTCATTTAAAGAATTAAAGTTTTCAGATAATTTCAATAGTGATATAATGGTATGTGGGATCCAAGTTCCATACAATGATACAAAACTTACTGTTCTATCAATCTATAGACCACCTAACATTATTACACGAAAATCGGACTGGAAAAGTATATTTAATTATGGCAATGCCCCAGCAATTATAGGAGGCGACTTCAATGCTCAAAATAGAGTATGGGGGTCTGGAAAAAACAATCAAGAAGGTACTCTTGTCATGGAATCTGTGGACGAATTAAATCTAGTAATTCTTAATGATGGTTCACCTACAAGACTGACTGCACCTAACACCAACGTATCGGCACCAGATTTATCTCTTACAACCATGGGCTTGGCTAATAAAATTCAGTGGAGCGTTACCGACGATACCTTATCATCAGATCATTTCCCTATTTTGATGGAACTTAAAACCACACACATTTCCAATGATGTCATATATCCAAAGTACAAATGGAACATTAATAAAGCAAATTGGGCCCTATACGAAGAGAATGATCTCCTAAATTTTTCTAATGTACCACACATGTTAAATGCTGAAGAAAAATACATCTTCTTTAATGAAAAAATAAACCAGGCAGCCGCTGTTGCGATTCCACTAAATAAACCATTTAAAATGAAAAAGCGTCCACCCCCGCCATGGTGGGATGACGATTGCCAAAGAGCTATTGATAAAAGAAAAATAGCGCTAAATTCCTATAAATCTAATAGTACTTATGACAACTTTGTAAAATGTAAACAAGCATTCGCACAAGTAAAAAAACTTTTTAAGCAGAAAGCTAAACATAATTGGCAAGAATGGATTGCAAAACTAAATAAAAATACTCCCGCCACAGAATTATGGAAACAAGCAAAAATTATACAAAGAATTCCCATTCAACAGAAAAAATGCCATAATTACGAATGGCTGGAAGAATTTTTTATTAACGTATCACCGCCTACAGCTAACCAGAATCTTGATGAACATGTATCGGTTAACACTCCCAATGATAATAATGACATTTCCAGACCCTTTACATTAACTGAACTAGACTGGGCTATTAAGACAACGAATAATTCTGCTCCGGGATTTGATGAAATCAACTATTCAATGTTGGCACACCTGCCGCTAAATGCAAAAAAATTTCTTCTGCAAATTTTTAACGATGTGTGGGTGAAAGGGGAACAAATAGAATCTTGGAAAAAAGTAGTAATTATACCTATAAATAAACCAAACAAAGATCCTAATAAAGCCGAATCCTATCGCCCTATATCCCTACTTTCCTGTATTTTAAAAACTTTTGAACGGATGGTAAAAAGTAGACTAGAGTGGTGGTTTAAAAAAAACAAGTCCCTTCCACAAAACCAATTCGGTTTCAAACAAGGTGTAGGTACTCTAAATGCAGTTTCAAACATAGTGACAGATATTCAATTATGCTTTTCAAAAAACGATTACCTAGGTGCCATTTTCTTGGACATACAAGGAGCATATGATTCTGTAAATTTACATATCCTAAGAAACAAATTGTCAGAATTCTCCATTCCAGATCACATTGCTCACACCATTGTTAATGTAGAAGAACGCACTACCGGGCGTCAAAATGACGCGACACCAATTTATTTCTCAGGGGGCGCCAGTCGCGTGTTACCCCGTTCTTCTACCTCCCAGGCGGGTTCGAGATAAGATGACTTCGGTAGCCGAAAAGCGGGACCAAGGCTGCACTACCACAGATCGGAAACTACGCTCTCTCTGGACCCGAATTCCCTCGTTAGGGGTTTAGGCACCTCTTAATTTCCTGAATTTTTGCATAAAAAAATCCCAACCGAAGAATTTCTCTGCGGAGGGATTAGTTTTGGTACGCGAAAATCGCGTTTTGGTCCATTAATAACGGAATATATTTCTCAAAAAACGCATAAAAAAATCCCTATCGAACCTCCGTAAAACAACCAGAAGGTCGAACGTTAATGCGAATTAACTCGACACATCCGGTTTTCTATACGAAAGTTCCAGGGATTATAGACCGTCAACAGGCCTCAAGATCAATTAAGAAACATTAGTTCAAAGAATCCGTTTATTTAACAGAATTGGTTATACAAAATTCTCAAGAAAGAATCGTGCCTTCCCCAATCAAGGTAGTGACTTTCAGACCATACAAGCGAGAGCGCTCGCGCTAACGATCGATTAGGTAGAAAAGATTCATACGTACCTTCTCAGAATCAAAATGCGAGCTTTTAGAATCATTTCAGACTCTGGGTAAATGAATAATTAAGGCTGACTGAAATTAACTTAAAAAAGTTTTACTAAATGAATTTAGTTTCGCTAGAGACTACCTAGCTTTAAAGTTCTTGTATCGTGGAAATTCACGTACTCAAACACATTCAGAGGACTTATTACTGCATAAGTTGAGTGGCGTTCGATCAGTCCACGACTTACTAACCCTTATCACAGTCGATTAATAATATCGATTTGGCAGCGTCTCACCTTCGAGCGACTATTAGGCAAAATTGAATTTTTGGATTTTTATGCACAAGGCGTTTTCCTCTATAACTTTGTCATTTGAAAAGCCCCGTTAGTGGCTTTTCTACCATCGCTTTGTCTGGACTACTCAACGCGCTCGACCAAATTGCGAGCCGCTGGGTCAATCCAAACTCTTTCCATGCGAGAAACCGGCCTTGTACATGTGCATTGATTTTTATCAATTTTTGCTTATCGGCACTACGCCGGCTTTGACAAAATCTTCTATTTTGCCTTTTGGATGCAGTGCATCGTTAAAATTTTATGCTCATACTTTAGAATTGTGCTTTCAATGATCGTACCTCAAAGGTCAATGTCTTTGGTTGAGGAATAAAAAATAAAAAATAATTTAAAGTATATTTTCGTGGTACTTTTTAAACTGACTTCGTGGTACTTTTGAAAAATCCAGTTTAAGACCAATTTTAGCGTACTTTTGAAAAATCGATTTTCGAGCCAAATTTCAGGGTACTTTTGAAAAACTAATCTGCGGGTGAAATTTTGGCGTACTTTTGAAAAATCGATTTTCAAGCCAAATTTCAAGGTACTTTTGAAAAGTTAATCCGCGGGTGAAATTTTGGCGTACTTTTGAAAAATTGATTTTCAAGCCAAATTTCAAGGTACTTTTGAAAAGTTAATCTGCGGGTGAAATTTTGGCGTACTTTTGAAAAATCGATCTTCAAGCCAAATTTCAACGCAGTTTTGAAAAATTAGTCTGCAAGTGAAACTTTGGCGTACTTTCGATAAATCGATTCCTGGGCCAAATTTTGACGCCCTTCCAAAAATATTATTTTTCAAAGTCCAATTTATGATACCTTTGAAAAAGTATACTATTCATAAATCTTTGTCATTATATACTTTTACTCTGATATTCTGAACCAAAAACATTTTTCCTAAGTGAAAATTCGGTGTTTCTTCGAATTTTCGCCTGGTCATTTCCAACGCCTTATAGAACCCAAAACGGTCCTTGTGGACTGATCTGCGCCTCTGCAGACTCCCAAAAATGTCTTTAAATGAAATTTTTTGCCTAAGTCGAATTTTGATTATGTCTTCAACTTAGGACGATTTTGGAGAGTTCTACAACACTCCCCTCCTTTGGTTGAATCTTTTCTACTCATCGATCGCCTTTAATTTCCATATTCACTTGTATGTCTGTATGCCTTCATTTGACGGTCTGACCTATGTACAGATGTTTTTTAAAAAAATAACGGCCTTAATTGGGGCAGACGGCTGATTCGCCTATCTAACTTAAAAAATAAATACATTTTTTTAAACAATACGCCAAGTTGATACAACATTTTTATCAACTTAATTACACCCGCGTCGAGGTGCGAAGCGTAGCACAATTTTGATTAGCGTCCACTCTCACTAATTCGTTGCACTCGCTTTTTCGCCCTGGTCTCGCTCTTGCTTGACTTCGGCCCTTTCTAGAAGAGGCTGTCTATATCTCCATGCCGCAGCTTGGACGGTCCTCGCCTTTGAGTTCCAGACTTCACCATGCCGCGCCCTTGCGACAGGCTGGGTCATCTTTCCATTTCTGCACATGGAAAATGCAGTTCAGCAACTAGATTGACTTTTTAGCAAGTCGTCGACTGGGACGCGTCGACTAACAAACACAATGTGTTGTTTTTAATGAAATATTTTTCTAACATGAATTTTGTTAACTTATAATGGTTAGAAATTGGTTCTTCGTAAGGTAGATTGAATCGGCTTACGATATTCGTGCGGTCATCACTACTTTGTGAAAAAAGTATAAAAAAAAAAAAAAAATTGAAGCGTCTTCTTGAGCGAAGAACGGCTTCTGAAACTCGTCTCGTAGTTTCTACTTCGTAAGGTAGATTAAATCGGCTTACGATACTCGTGCGGTCATCACGACTTGTGAAAAAAGTATAAAAAAAAAAAAATTGAAGCGTCTTCTTGAGCGAAGAACGGCTTCTGAAACTCGTAGTTTCCATTTGAGGTATACGTTAATTTTGTTGACTTAAAATGATTAAAATAGAAGTTGTCTTCTTGCATAAGAAAAACAGCTTCCGAAACTCGTACTGATTCGTACTTATGCCTACGTCCATTACTCGAACTTGGCGGCTCTCGCTCTTGAGAAGCTAGGCTTACCGGATCGCGCTCTTGCGTCGGGTTCGCCGTCTTTCCATGTCTGCTCATGGAGTAGACTTTAAATTTTCGATTCGACCGCATATAGGTCAAAATCGCTACTTAGAATTTTGAGAAAAAATATAAAAAAAAGCGAAAACGGCTATTAGCCGTGGTCGACCTCAGAAATATCTAGAGGTGACTCTTCTATATCTGGCTCATCTCGAGCATCTTCGGGATCTCGACTTATTACATCCGGCTCATCTTGAGCACTTGCGGGAACATTGATTTGAACTAGTGTGGTATCGCTACGTCGCTCTGACCTGGGCGCGATCTCATTGTCTGATGAGGAAGCGTCGTCACTAAGATGAATTTCATCCGGACTATCTTCTGATTCTTCAGACAATTCCAATTCAACATCGGGGTCTCCCTTAGGTGCCGGCCTGATGGCATCGACATGTAACCTCGTCGAAGTTACCCCCTTGTGAATGAGGTAAACTTCATTGGACAATCTCTTTAAAACCTTGTGTGGCCCACTCCACGATGGTGTGAAGGTATGATCCTTCCTGATCCTTTTAGTCATTACCATATCTCCCACTTTATATACGACCGGCGTTACCGCCACTTTGGGCGCGTAACGCCATTGGTAATTTGTTTGATTTTTACGAATCTCCTTGACTCTTTCAAGGCGGGGAACGTCCGCTTGATTACGACGCTCTTGTCTATAAGCGAACATATTCCAATCACCAATCTGTGGTAATTCATAGCCGAGTACTACGAAACTGGGCGTATGCCCCGTAGCGGCGTTTTTTCTTGTTCTCAAGATATATGCCATCTGACTAACATGTCGATCCCACTCGTCGTTGGGTGAACCATATAATAAGGTTTTTAAGATCTTCTTAGCTTCTTGCACCCTCCTTTCTATTGGATTGGCCTGTTGGTGGTAAGCTGCTGTGAAGAATATTTCAATATTGTTACGTGTACAGAACGTATCGTAAAAGCCGGAATTGAAGTGGCCTCCCTGGTCGGAAATGATGACCCTCGGAACGCCATATCTCGCCACTAGTTCCTCTTCGATAAATTGTGCTATTGTTTTTCCACTGACTTGGGTGAACGCCTTGGCTTCGACCCACTTACTAAATACATCCTCTACCATTAATATATATCGGTTATCTGCATCTTTGGTTCGCTGAAGCGGTCCGATTACATCGACGCTTAGAACTTCGAACGGATGCGATGGAGCATGGCTTCTGAGAGGAGCCTTCGGTTGTGATTGTCTGCTTTTTACGGAATTACAAATAATGCACTCATTTAAATATTTGTTAACTAGTCTCGACAAATTATTAAAATAATAGCGGCCCGAGATGATTCTAACAGTTTCATCGCGGCCGGGGTGACCTACTTCCGGTCGGTCGTGAAAATGAGATATTACTCTCATGACCATACGTTTTGGTACGTATAATTTTTCTATAACATTTTCGCCTCTCGTCCAAAGTGTGCCGCCTATCACTTGTCTTGTATTGACGAATTTCACCTCTGCCTCGGTTTTATCTGCTTGTCGCACTAGAGTATTCCATCGTTCAATTTGGTCTTGGATATCTCTGGAGTGCGTTTGCGCTTCTCTGACCTGATCGTTTAATTCCAATGTGGTAATCACTGATATTCGTTCCTTGTACGAGAATTTTGGTGGGTACATTCTCTCCTCTTCGTCGTCTGCTTCGACGTTTGGGCCTTGAGGATTTCTGCTAAGATAGTCAGCCAATATATTTTCCTTACCGGGACAGTGTTCTATGGTGAAGCTGTATTCCTGAAGTAATAATGACCAACGTGTAAATTTCGTTTTCTCGTCCTTATGCTTATTTAACCATAGTAAAGCTCGATTGTCGGTTTTGACTATAAATGGACGGTCTGCCAAATATATTTTGTATTTCCTTATATAATTAACGACGCTCAAACATTCCAATTCATTAATATGGTATTTTCTCTCCGTCGGAGATAACGTATTACTAGCATAAGAGACGATGTGCTTCTGGTCATTATCCCCCAATTGATATAATACTGCAGATAATCCTATTAAGGATGCGTCCGTCTGCAGTATGAACATTTTATTGAAATCTGGCCGGTGCAGTCCTAGAGGTTTATTCAATACTTCTTTTAGTAAAATAAAGGCTTCTTGGGCTTCCGGATTCCACTTGAAGCGCCAGTCTTTCGAGAGTAGTCGGGTCAAGGGCTTTGTAATTATTGCAACATTAGGGATATATTCACGTACCCAATTACACAGACCAAGGAAACTCTGAAGCTGGCGCCTCGTCGTAGGGGCCGGATAATTTTGTATCTGTAATATGTGTTTTTCTAATGGTTGAGTGGTGTTGGCATTTATTTGATGCCCGAGATAGGTTATGCTTGACGTGGCTACCACACATTTTTCCGGTGACACCTTTAAATTATGCAAACGCAGGCGTTCAAAGACGGCTCTCAGATGGTTTACATGCTGTTCTATATTTTCACTGTAGATGATAATATCATCGAGATATACTTTGCAGAAATGATGCAAGTAGCCGGTCAATACGTCTCTTGCCATAAATTTTTGGAATGTACATGGAGCGGTCTTCAATCCGAAAGGCATCACGTTAAATCGGTAAGATGCTCCATCTAATGTTGTAAACGTAGAATAGTTTTTTGACGACTCCTCAAGAGGGATTTGCCAATATCCGCTCTTGAGGTCCAACACCGTAAATATGTTGGCGTTTCCTAGATCCTTTATACTCTCGTATATCTTTGGTAAGACGGATGCTTCGTCTTCCGTTACTTCATTTAAGTGACGATAATCAATGCAGAAGCGAGGCTTCTTGCCGGGCCTTTCAATTATAATGGGAGGCGAACTGTACTGGGCGGTACTCGGTTCTATGACCCCGGCTTTCAGCATCTCTTCAATTTGATCGTACATAACCTTTTTCTTAGTAGGAGACATAGGGTAGGGTTTGATATTGAACGGGCGGTCGTCTTTAACTTTTATTTTATGTTTCGTTGTCACCGTGGTAGCTTGGGTAGGCACCGCGGTGAACAATTCAGCGAATTCCTCGAATAGAGGTTTTAAATTATCGTTTCCGATGATCAGTTCTTCGGGAAGCCGGCATTGCTTCCTTGCTTGATGTGCCGCTTGATTCCAGAAAACGGTTATTCGCTCTTCAGTGCCGACGTAGACACATTTACGTTGATAATCGAATACGACATTGTGAGCATATAAAAACGGGGCTCCCAGAATGAGCTCTTCATTTAAATTTTGAATGACCTGAAACGTGGTCTGAAAGGGTACATCTAGTACATTAACGTTCATGGTCGTAGTCCCGAGGGATTCTACTAAACCATCGCCACAAGCCATAACAAACGTTTGGGGAGCTGTAAGTTGATCAATGTCGTTCAAAAATTTCGGTTGGATAATATTCCTTGTCGAACCTGTATCCAATAAAGCGTTAACCGCTCGATTATTAATTATAATCTTAATGCGAGGCAGAGGGAAAGCGTCGTTAGTTTGATTGATAGATTCTAATGGAGTGAATCGGTGGGGAGATAGGTTGACTTCTTGATCCTTAAACAGGTAATTAAGGTCAGGAAGGTCATCGAAGTTTTTTAATTTAAACTTCTTGCTTCGGAGCTTCCCCGAGGGTCGCTTCGAGCCTGGTGGGGCCTGGTAGGCGGGGCTGGTACAGTTCGGCCTGGGCCATCGCCTCTGACCCCCGCTTGGTTTCCCGTATTCATATTACGATAGGGATTGTTTGGGCATTCTGCATGAAAATGCCACTGCTCCGTTGGGCAATATCTGCAAGGGCGATACGGGACTCGGGAGTTCCTTACGTCTCCAGTACCCCTTCTCGGTATATCCCCTCTAGGCAGCGAGGAAATATTATTTGCAAAATGCACCCTTGGTGCTGGCGGATTATCTCTTCTTTGAGATCCATTGAATGGTGTCCTAGATGCACCAAAGGAACTGGAGGACGGCTTCGTTAATGCGGAGGGTTCCGTTCTCCAGTTACTGCTCGATTGCTGATTCCCTTGAGCTGAAGCGGTAGAGGTGGACGCTTCTCGGTCTTTGCTTTTTTTTGCATTCTGCAGAATCTCGAATTCTTTATTCTCATCCATGATTTTGGCCATTTGTTCGGTCATCGTCACTAGTGTATTTGTATCTAGTATGACGGCACTCTTTAGGAGCATTTTCATATCAGGTCTCAACTGATTGAAGATGGTAGCCGCCTTCATCGCCTCCGGCTTAAACGGATCGATCCTGTTGAAGAGGCATACCTTCCTGGAAATAAATACTGACGTATTTTCCTCGGCGTCTTGTTTCTTGCCATATAAATTAGCTACTGCTTCGGTGAGTACTTCACCTGAATCGTAACGGCTTCTGAACCGCTCGAGGAATAGAGGATACGTGGTAATTAGGGTTCGGTATTGTTCGAACCATTTCCTAGCATCGTCTTTGAGCTGTTCTGATATTTTATACAGACGGTCGTTATCCTGCGTAATTCGTACTCGGACGAAAAATTCCTCCATATGATGAATGAAGGTTTCAGGGTCTTCGTGTTCGAAGCCATGAAATTCCGCATTTGGATGCTTCGACCGATACTTATGCTCGTGCGTGGCTTCGCTTAGAGCTTTGGCAAGACCTGCTGCCATTTGGGCGAACACTTGTTCTGAGGAGGGCTGTATGACTCCTTCAGTGGTACTCGGGCCAACCCCCGAACTACCCAGTACATCCTCCGCGCACGGCCTCTCTAACCCTCTAGAGACGTTGTCCATCACAGATGTCGGCTCGTCGTAAAACTGGAAAGGCGTTGATTCATCCATATCCTTTCCAGAAAGCCCTGCTGACTAACAACGCCCCACGTTGGGCGCCATGTAGAAGAACGCACTACCGGGCGTCAAAATGACGCGACACCAATTTATTTCTCAGGGGGCGCCAGTCGCGTGTTACCCCGTTCTTCTACCTCCCAGGCGGGTTCGAGATAAGATGACTTCGGTAGCCGAAAAGCGGGACCAAGGCTGCACTACCACAGATCGGAAACTACGCTCTCTCTGGACCCGAATTCCCTCGTTAGGGGTTTAGGCACCTCTTAATTTCCTGAATTTTTGCATAAAAAAATCCCAACCGAAGAATTTCTCTGCGGAGGGATTAGTTTTGGTACGCGAAAATCGCGTTTTGGTCCATTAATAACGGAATATATTTCTCAAAAAACGCATAAAAAAATCCCTATCGAACCTCCGTAAAACAACCAGAAGGTCGAACGTTAATGCGAATTAACTCGACACATCCGGTTTTCTATACGAAAGTTCCAGGGATTATAGACCGTCAACAGGCCTCAAGATCAATTAAGAAACATTAGTTCAAAGAATCCGTTTATTTAACAGAATTGGTTATACAAAATTCTCAAGAAAGAATCGTGCCTTCCCCAATCAAGGTAGTGACTTTCAGACCATACAAGCGAGAGCGCTCGCGCTAACGATCGATTAGGTAGAAAAGATTCATACGTACCTTCTCAGAATCAAAATGCGAGCTTTTAGAATCATTTCAGACTCTGGGTAAATGAATAATTAAGGCTGACTGAAATTAACTTAAAAAAGTTTTACTAAATGAATTTAGTTTCGCTAGAGACTACCTAGCTTTAAAGTTCTTGTATCGTGGAAATTCACGTACTCAAACACATTCAGAGGACTTATTACTGCATAAGTTGAGTGGCGTTCGATCAGTCCACGACTTACTAACCCTTATCACAGTCGATTAATAATATCGATTTGGCAGCGTCTCACCTTCGAGCGACTATTAGGCAAAATTGAATTTTTGGATTTTTATGCACAAGGCGTTTTCCTCTATAACTTTGTCATTTGAAAAGCCCCGTTAGTGGCTTTTCTACCATCGCTTTGTCTGGACTACTCAACGCGCTCGACCAAATTGCGAGCCGCTGGGTCAATCCAAACTCTTTCCATGCGAGAAACCGGCCTTGTACATGTGCATTGATTTTTATCAATTTTTGCTTATCGGCACTACGCCGGCTTTGACAAAATCTTCTATTTTGCCTTTTGGATGCAGTGCATCGTTAAAATTTTATGCTCATACTTTAGAATTGTGCTTTCAATGATCGTACCTCAAAGGTCAATGTCTTTGGTTGAGGAATAAAAAATAAAAAATAATTTAAAGTATATTTTCGTGGTACTTTTTAAACTGACTTCGTGGTACTTTTGAAAAATCCAGTTTAAGACCAATTTTAGCGTACTTTTGAAAAATCGATTTTCGAGCCAAATTTCAGGGTACTTTTGAAAAACTAATCTGCGGGTGAAATTTTGGCGTACTTTTGAAAAATCGATTTTCAAGCCAAATTTCAAGGTACTTTTGAAAAGTTAATCCGCGGGTGAAATTTTGGCGTACTTTTGAAAAATTGATTTTCAAGCCAAATTTCAAGGTACTTTTGAAAAGTTAATCTGCGGGTGAAATTTTGGCGTACTTTTGAAAAATCGATCTTCAAGCCAAATTTCAACGCAGTTTTGAAAAATTAGTCTGCAAGTGAAACTTTGGCGTACTTTCGATAAATCGATTCCTGGGCCAAATTTTGACGCCCTTCCAAAAATGTTATTTTTCAAAGTCCAATTTATGATACCTTTGAAAAAGTATACTATTCATAAATCTTTGTCATTATATACTTTTACTCTGATATTCTGAACCAAAAACATTTTTCCTAAGTGAAAAGTCGGTGTTTCTTCGAATTTTCGCCTGGTCATTTCCAACGCCTTATAGAACCCAAAACGGTCCTTGTGGACTGATCTGCGCCTCTGCAGACTCCCAAAAATGTCTTTAAATGAAATTTTTTGCCTAAGTCGAATTTTGATTATGTCTTCAACTTAGGACGATTTTGGAGAGTTCTACAACATTAACACATTATATAATAGAGAACTTTATGTCAGAAGTGCCAATAACGAAAAAATTGGTCCACGTTTTGTATCAGTAGGTCTTCCTCAAGGATCAGTATTAAGTCCACTATTGTTTAATATCTACACTGCAGACATACACAAAATCGACACATCAATTAATGTTATCCAATATGCCGACGATTTTTGCATCTACGCCGATGCAAATAAATTGGATCGCTGCACATTAAAATTAAACAATAGTATGAAACGATTCGAACTTTGGTTCTTGAAAAATGGCCTAGAAATTTCTGAGTCAAAATCCAATGTGACTTTTTTCTCCCGACATAATATCATTATTCAAACTATTAAATGTGGAAAATTTAATTTTGTGATTAAAAATGAAGTCAAATATTTGGGCATCACCATGGACAAAAAACTGACGTGGAAACCATTTGTGGAAAATATTATCAATAAATGTGACAAGGGTATTAATTTTCTTCGAATGACCTGTAAAACGTGGTGGGGGGCGGATCAAAAATCAGCTCTCATGTTCTATAAGTCATATATTAGATCTATCTTGGATTACGGTGGTATCCTTCTTGGTTCTGCTAGTAAACAACTTCTGATGCGTTTAGATACTGTCCAAAATAAGTGCCTAAGAATTTGCTTGGGTGCTATGAATTCAACCCCTATTGAACCTCTACATGTTGAAGCATTAGAACCTCCTTTACAACTGCGTCGAGATTTTCTATCAGAAAAGTTTATCACAAAATCACTCCTATTAGATCCCAGACTAGTTGAAAAATTAAGTAAGTTAAGTAATTTTGATCTGTGCAACAAATATTGGGTAAAAAAAGGTTCTCCCCCGTTATGCTCCGCCTTCCGTGAAACTAGCAAATACTTTGACCGCCTGTCCAACTCATATCCCTCTTGCCCTGAACACGAGTACTTTGACCTATCTGATAATAACTTGGTTATAATTCCAAATTATAGTGAAAATCACACTCTAAGTCGTTGCATTCTACTGCATTCCTTAGAAAATATATCTTATCAGATTACTCTGTATACGGATGCTTCTAAGTCTCATTTAGGCACAGGATGTGCATATTACAGCCCACAAGAAAATGCCCAAGCCTTGTATAAACTCCCTTCGGATATGTCGATTTTTTCTGCAGAAGCCTTTGCTATACTACAGGGCATAAAATATATTATGTCTAAAAATATACCGTTTTCCGTCATCCTCTCTGACTCACTCTCCGTTCTAACAGTCATCAAAAATAGCTATAGCCCAAGCACTATTTTAGACCCATTTGTTACAAAAATTAAATTACTCTTGGCCAAATGGAAAGCAAATGGTGGGCTTATCTCGTTTGTATGGACTAAAGGGCACAATGGTTTACAATATAATGAACTGGTTGATACATTAGCTAAAAATAGTATCTACTTTGGATCCGACATAACCGATGATATAAGTTTGAATGATTGCTTTAATGTTTTTAAGACAAATATGAAAAAAAAATGGGCTCACCTCTGGCGACAGTTTTGCTTTACATCTCCTACAAGATATTCATTTATTCATCCGGAAATACCGATAAAGTTTTGGCACGACGATCTAAATATTCCCCGTAAGTACATAACCATTATAAATAGATTAAAATTTGGACATGGATGTTATCCAGCACACCTTGCCAGACTCAATTTAATTCCATCCAGTTTATGTGAATATTGTAATACCGAGGGTAACTTAGATCATTTAATGTTTAACTGCCAAAAATATATGAATGAATGCAACACCCTGTATACAAATTTAATCATAAGCGGAGTCATGGCTCCATTCAACTTACTACATGTTTTGTGTCTAAACAAAGTAGAAATACTGAAATATATAATTACTTTTCTCAGTAGAACTGGAGTTAAAATATAGAAATATTTAGGCTGTGTAATACATCCTATCGTCTAACCTCATGTTGTTCTCTTTTCTTACCGAGGCCTTACCCTGTTTGTATAAGAACATTAAAAATGCCTTGATCGGCCCCTAGGCGAGAAACGTGTGTCCCTGTCTACTTTCCTTCAATTGTCTCAAGTTCCATTTAAATGTATTTTTCCACATCTGATGAAATCCATTTAACTACACCGCTTTGGTGTTTATACGGTCTATAATATTCATAGAACTAGTAAGCATATACAAATTAAATATCCATTCTAAATCTGTATTTAAGTATTGGTCTTACCTTCAATATTTTGTTTCTGGCTGATTGGACTAGCTCCACAGTGCCACAAAAAAAAAAAAAAAAAAAAAAAAAAAAAAAAAAGTCATACAGAAACTATAAACACACACCACCGAGTAAGGAAATAATGTGCTGAACTTGCAATTGGATATTATTTGCGAAGAATAGATGAGTGAGGTAATAATTTACTAAATGAATTCATTGAAATGAAAAAGAATGTAAGTGTTTTTTATCTACATTGCTATTTATTACAACAATGAAAGAAGCATTGTCAAGTCATACAGAAACTATAAACGCACACCACAGAGTGAGGAAATAATGTGCTGAACTTGCAAGCAGGTATTGTTTGTAAAGAATTGATATGAATAGATAAAAAAATATGTAGGCGCCTTATTTATCTACATCTTTCAAGGCATTGTCAAGTTATACACTTTGATAGGAATGAAACAAACAGCAAACTCATGCAACCTTCTCATGAAAAGAACTAGTCGGCAAGTATTGAAGTACCTTCATTTCCATTGTAATGTTTGTTTAATAATTTGTATTATTCATTGATATGACTTACCATATTTACACTATGTACCACAAGTACCCCCAAAAAAAAAATTACCCCCCTTCAAAAAAAGTCCCCCCAAAAATTACACCACCCCCCAAAAATCCCCCTCAAGTCCCCCCAAAAATTAACCCCCCCCCCCCCCACCTGTGGGTCCTGTCCGACAAACATGTATGCTACCTACAGTCCATATACCGTTCATATTACGCAATTAATTTCAATTCAGTACACCATTAGTATATAATGACATTCAACATGATAAAATGTGATAAAAATGTGATAAAAGCACAATGCATTAATTTAATGTAAACAAAGGCCTCTTCATTCAAGATAATAAATACTTCCTCAATATAAAAACCAGCTATAAATAGAACAATGGGCTATTATTTTCGCAATTTATCAGTTACTGTTCATGTATTATTTAAATAACACTTGAGTCAATAAAAAGTATTTTATTGTGATTATTTCACTCATTAACGCTATAGCCAATGAGAGCCCGTTTTTTCAAAACATTGCACCAATCAAACGTCATTATTAGTGGTAATTCAAGCTAGATCGGCTTTTGACAGGACCAACATGCAAAATTTATCGCTCTAATTTTTTAGGTCGCTGCAGCGGCAAATATGCGAAAATTTTTTGACGTTTTTGTCGTGAAATATTTTTGGCAAATAGGGCAACTCGAGCTTTTAAGTTTCATCTATAAATATCTTCTCTAGCTTATTATTAATTGTTAATGTACTTACCTTGTAAATTGTAATATTGTATTATGTAGTAGCAAACAAAAACACACCTCAATTCCAAAGCGAATCTTGTCTGAAATATATAGGCTGTAACTTTTGCCTATCTGTAACTATTTCAGTTTTCCTAGTGTTCAATCGGGTAACAATTACACACAAAGATTGTACTTAATATAGCTCATAATACAGGAACAAGTCAAGCACAGCTTTCAATAGCTCAATAACGTAGTTACAAAGGTAAGCAAATCATTTATTATAAATGTCAAGTACCCATTCGCTCTGGAACAAACTAAAAATGTATAGTACTTACATGGTAATCTACCAAAAAGTAACTCGTTGAATCAAAGCTGTGCATCAAACATTATAATTTGTTGTATTTAAAATTCTCTTTGCTTAACAAAGCAAACCTCAACATAATTCATAAACTTCGTAAGTTAAAAGTAATGATTAAATACGTAAATATGAGTCGATGAACATTTATTTATTATGGAATATAACTTGTAGCGCTAGATGGCGCTCTCTATGCCAATCTCGGAACCATGGATGTATATTTTATTTGGGCTAGACATCGGTACTAAAGTAGTGCTCTCTCTATCGTTCCTTGTCGTATTGCACCTCAGAAACGCCTGAAAGGTGTTAAGCCAGTCTATATATTATAATATCTAAGGTTTCAACTCGTTTTATTTACTAGTTGCCATGGAAACGTCACTAGATAATTTTAAAATATAGCGAATCTCCGTTGTTTCTACTGCGTTTGTTTGAGATTTGTTGTTTTGACAATATGAGTCGGTTTGGAAATATTTCTGTATATCAAATTAATGATGAAATTAAAAATAAAGGTCAGTAAACTCCAAAAAGTGACAAGAAAACGTCTGAAGGCAGTTAATGAGAAAACATAATATTGAAGATGTACTTAATGAATTATTTATTCGTGAAATATTCTCCTCAAATACCACTCGTGCTTTAAATTTTATCTAAAAATTTTTTCTCAAGCTAAGTCGCCCCTAGTTAATATAACTCGTGCAAATTGGCAGTTTATTATCAAAGATTAAATCCCTCCCGCTAAAGCGGTCGGGATTTAATCAGATAATAAACTGCCAATTTGCACTCGTTATATTACCAGGCAACACGCTTTCGAAAAAATTTTCGATAAAATTTTAAGCACTAGTGATATTACATACGATAAAACTTATTTTATTACAGCATAAATTTATTATTAATTAAATGAAATTTATTCACAATGAGATCTTAAATGATTAATATAACTTTATTTCACTATGCAATGAAGCGTTTAAACAATAGATAACTTGAGATGCATATTTTTTACACGGTGGCCTATGCAAATTCAGTATGCTATTGCAGGTACCCCACCGCTTCTTTTGAGAGATATAAAGAAGAACATTTCTGATTTTTAATATTAGAGTTTTTCTTGTGTCGGAACGTACATTTCAATAATGCAGTGCCCTCAGTGCATGAAAACTTTGACTGCAAAAAGTAGTTTATTACGTCATCAACGAGAAAGTTGTCGCTATAGAGAGATTAGTGAAAGTCAAACAACCAAAAAAATGAAAGTAACAAATTCACAATGTGTTGAGGATAAATCAATAAATCAACCTGGCCCTTCTTCCTCGTCTAGCATAGAGTTTCCTACAAATCCACAAGAGACTCGTTGTCCAATATGTGATAAAAAAGTGAAAAAAAAAATGAATTAACTGGTCATCTAAGAAGTTCTGCACGCAATAAAGGGATTGATATGTCTGGAGATGGAATTGAAAAGCTTCAGAATGCGTTTAAGAATCGTATTGCGAGTTTTCGTTTTTCTTCAAAGGAATGCAGTGTTGATATATTAGATGAAATAAAAGAAAAAGTTTTCGGTTTGATTGGGGAATATATTAAAATGTACTCGAGCTTAAAAATTAATGTGGAATTATTTGGGTTATATGTTATTGAAGAGAAAGAATTTTCAGAAATAAAATCATTAAATACAAGAAATAAAGTTATAACACTTTCAACCAATTTATTAAACTTATATAATGACTTCAAGGAGGAGATAATCGAGAAAGCCTCGACGTTTCAGGAGCGAGACTCAGGATGGGCTTTGAAACATGTTAGTTTTCTCGAGGTCAATATTAACAAGTATAATCCACTATTTGCATCATTATACATTAAATTGCCGAAGCAAATAGAAAATAGAAAAGCTATTTTAAATATCGAGAGTGGGGATGAAAAATGTTTCGCTTGGGCTGTCAACGCTGCCATCTTCCCAGCCAATGGAAAACCAAAGAAAGTTTCATCTTATCCTCATTATTCTACATTGTTAAATTTTGAAGGTATAGATTTTCCTGTTAAGCTTAAAGACATTCGTAAATTTGAAAGTTTAAATAATATTTCTATAAATGTATTTGGAGTAGATACTCAATTTAAAAATGGTGAAGTGGTCAGTGAGATTGTAGGCCCCATATATTTCACACACAATCGACAAAATACACATGTAAACTTATTACTAATTATGGATAATTAAGGGAACAGTCACTACACACTTATTAAAGACTCGTCACGATTAATTTCTTCTCAGAGATCAAAACATAATGGTGGAAATTATATTTGTGACGGTTGTCTATATTTTTTTAACACTCGTGAGAAATTAATGACCCACCAAAGCAATGTTTGTAATCATTTATACACCATATTACCAGACCTCGAATCTCTAATTAATAAGTGTGGTGAAAGGCTTGCTGGGAATATCCTGAAATTTACAAATTTTGAAAAACAATTACCCGTTCCTTTCGTGATATATGCTGACTTTGAAAGTTTATTAAAACCGATTCATCACAATGAACCCTGCGATAGTAAATCATTTACTGTTAAAACGTACCAGCATGAACCATATTCATTTTGTTTCTATATAAAGTGTAATTTTGATGATAAATTTTCCACACTTGAATATTATCGAGGAACTGATGTTGCGGAAGTTTTTGTTAAAAAATTGGAAGAACATGTTTTACAATTGTATCAGAATCGTCTGAAAAATATAGTTGAAATGAAGCCATTGACAGAAAGTCAACAAAAATTTTTCGACAACAGTCAAATTTGTCATATTTGTGATAAACCATTTGAGAATGATGAAGGAAAGGTCCGCGATCACTGCCACGTTTCTGGTAATTTTAGAGGAGCTGCGCATTCTTCTTGTAATCTAAATTTCAAAATTCCTAAATTTATACCAGTATTTTTCCACAACTTAACAAATTATGATTCTCATCTATTTATTAAGAAATTAGCCTTAAAGAAAGTAAAAATACATGTCATTACACAAAATAAAGAAAAATATATTACATTTTCCAAACATATTCTTGTTGATAAATCTAATGATGAAAAACCGAAAAATATTCACATTAAATTGAGGTTTGTGGATTCATTTCGCTTTTTACCCGCTTCATTAGATAAATTAAGTCAAACATTGGAACCACATCAATGCCCCGAAGTGAAAAAATATTACAGTGATGAGAAACAATTCAATTTAATAAGACGAAAAGGTGTTTTTCCATATTCATACGTTGAATCCATGGATAAATTGAATGACACTGAATTACCATCACTTGAACAGTTTTTTAATATTTTGAGTGGCGAATCAATTTCTCAGGAGGATTATGATCGTGCTTGTGATGTGTGGCAAACCTTTAATTGTCAAACTCTTGGTGAATATTCAGACATTTACTTGGTATCGGACGTGCTGCTTCTTGCTGACATTTTTGAAAATTTCAGACAAATATGCATGCAAACGTATAAATTAGATCCTGCACAATATTTAACGGCTCCGTCATTAAGTTGGGATGCTATGTTACGAAAAACTGGTATTCAACTTCAACTTCTAACTGATATAGATATGCTACATTTTTTAGGAAGGGAATACGTGGTGGTGTCAGTCAGTGTAGTAATAGAAAGGCTGTGGCAAACAACCTATTTATTTTAAATTATAATCCATTAGAACCAACATCATATATATTATATTTAGACGCCACAAACCTTTACGGTTGTGCAATGAGTCAATGTATGCCCACAGGAAATTTTAGATGGTTAAATGATTGTGAAATCGAAAACTTTGATTGTACTAATCTTGGTGATGATTCACCAAAAGGTTATGTACTTGAAGTAGATTTGGAATATCCGCAACATTTACATGATAAACATAATGATTTGCCATTCTGCCCTAAAAATATACCTCCAGACTCTAAAAATTCAAAATTACTATTAAATTTACATGATAAACCTACATATATAATCCATTACAGAAATTTAAAACAATGCATCGAACATGGGTTAATACTTAAAAAAATACATAGTCATTGAATTTTCACAATCTGCTTGGTTAAAAACTTATATAGATTTGAATACTAAACTTAGAAATTGTTCAAAAAATGCATTCGAGCGAGATCTTTTCAAATTTTTCAATAATGCAATATTTGGCAAAACTATGGAAAATGTTGACAATAGAACTGATGTGAGGCTAGTATCGCATTGGGCAAATAGTATAGGCAGTGTTGGTGCTGAAGGATTAATTGCAAAACCAAATTTCAAATCGTGTTTTCGGAAAATTTAGTAGCAGTGCAAATGTCTTTGTTAAAAATACTATACGATAAGCCGCACTGTGTAGGTTTTACCATTTTAGATATATCTAGAACTATAATTTATGACTTTTTTTATAATTTCATAAAAAAGATATATGATGACAAAGCTTCTCTATGCTACACCGATACAGACTCTTTAATTCTAGAGATTTACACTGATAACGTTTACGATGAAATTAAGAAATATATAGATCTATTCGACCCATCAAACTTCCCTATTCCAAATATACACAACATTCCAAAAACGGCAAAATGAAAGACGAATATGCAGGTGTATCAATAGATAGTTTCTTTGGCACTGGAGCAAAAGCTTACTGTGTTCAAGCAAATGGTGACGTCACAAAGAAAGTTAAAGTTGTCTCAAAAAGTATTACAAAAAGTCAATTACATTTAATCGATTATAAACAAATTGTTGAGGATGGTGGATTGATATTTCGAAAAATGTATGTATTCTCATCACATCTGCATACTCTATAGACCGAACTAAAAAATAAGGTTGCACTCTCAGCACACGACGACAAACGATATGTTGTACCCGGGAGTACAAAAACTTTGGCGTGAGGGCATTACTCTATCAGTAATTTACACAGTAACGCTGACCATAATACCGCTGAAGATAACCTCACAATTCTTTTAAGGCTAGCCAATGAAATTGTTGAACAGGAAAATCTAGCAATGGACTTTAATTTATTGTAAATAATATGAATAACATCACTAACTTTGTCTAATAAAACACTATTATAAAAATTTTGTTTTTTTTTATCATTTAATCCCATCTTATTACAGTTAAATCATAGTTATATGAATTGAAAGTGAATGTGTGTACAATATAATGAAACATTAATACTCTGATTATGTTTTTTTATTAGATTTTGTGTATACATTCATAAGCTATTAGGTACAGTGTTTAGGGCTGAGTGATAATCGGTTGCAGGAGACGATCTTTATATTTTTCTTGTCGAAAATGAGTTCCAAATTTCACAGGACCAAAATTACAGTCAACAAGTAAAGCACTTTTTAAATGTAGGGCTTTCCTAACCAAGACACAGCAATTGGAATATTTCATGGCTCAGATGTATCCCTGGTATTATATTTATAAATTCTATAATTTGTATATTATATTTTCGATGGTTGAATACATTAGAAACATTGCGGTAGCTTGAGGATGGATGCCAATCAACTTTGTCACATTTCTCACTAAATTCGTTGTTGAAATAAAATATGTCCATACCCCCACTGGTGTTAGTTAATTTTAATAGCAAACATATAAAACTGCCAGCTATTACCCAACGTTGACCTGGTAAATTTCTCAAAACTTCATATTCTTCAGGGAAGTGTTCTTTAATTATTTGCACCAATTTATAATTCCACATGCAATAATTTACTGCAGGACTCCTGATCATATTACATACACACACTGTACTCATTTCAGCTATTAAATTTAATTTGGGTTATATCAATTTTATTAAGCAACTGCCATACACAAGCTTAGGTTTCCTTTTATAGTTGTATATTATCTTTAGTTGGGTTAAGTGGAGGAATAGTTTTGCTGAACTTGCAATAACATTTCAAATATATAGACTGTAAAGTGTCAACTATGCAAATGCTGATATGGTAATTAAAAATAGAACTTCTGACTGTGCAGATAGATAATACAATAATAACATTATTCTGATTGTAAAGTGTTAACTATGCAAATGCTGATTTGCTAATTGAAAATAGAACTGCTGTCTGTGTAGATGGGTAAATCAAGTGATAAAATTGTTTTATTTGTATAGACATTTAAGAAATGGGTGGGGTATATGGCTAGGTGGGAGTTTCATTATAAAACTCGAGCATTAATTTAACACTTTAGTATCAATTTAATTCGGGAGGAAAAAAAACAGTAAATTTCAAAATGTGGATAGCGTATGCGAAAGAAATCGAAATTGTTGATTTACAAAGTGGTGTGAATCATTGAAGACAATTATTTTCAAATTTGAGATTCGATGCGGAACATGAAGCGGTTTATGGAATGGGTACATTTTATACAGAGGAAGAGTGTAACGAGCTGGCCAAGAAGTACGATGAAGGTCTTCAAAAATGTGACAAGTTTCTGGATGAGGAGATCTGCCAGCACTGCTTTGTACAATCTTTGATAGATTTGAATCTGTGTGTGTATTTGGATCGGATAAAACAATTTTTAAAGCCGGATCTTGCCAGCAAGGTGATTGCTTATAATGGGGACTCTGACAGTGGTGAAGATGTGTAGCTAAATTGAGTACATGCAATGATAAAATTGTATATTTAGGGCATGGGTAGGGGTACACGTTTAGGTGGGAATTTCATTATAAAACACTTTAGTGACTATCAATTTAGTTCGGGAAGAAATAAACAGTAAATTTCAAGATGTTGGAGTACTTGGAAGAAGAAATCAGAATTGTCGATTTAGAAAGTGGTGTGATTTATTTAAGACATATTTTCAAATATGAAATAGTTTATGGAATGGTTATATACCAAGAGGATGAGTGTAACGATCTAGCCATGAGATATGATCAAGCATTTAGAAAATGTGGCAACTTTCTGGAGAGAGCGATGTGTCAGCACTGTTTTGTCCAATCTTTGATAGATTTGAATCTATGCGCATATTTGGATGGGATAAAACAATTTTTGGAGCCGGATCTTGCCAGCAAAGTAATGGCTTGTAATGGGGATTTTGACTGATAGTAGTGAAGATGTGTAGCTAAATTGGAATTGTATTTGTCAGTAGTTGTATTGTTAAAAATGTTTAAATAAAAACAACAGAAATTAATTTATAGTTTTTTATTGTTTTACTCATGACATCATAAAATTTTCATACAAATAATATACATTAGAAAGTGTACACATACAATTAGTATTTAAATGATAAAAACATTTTGCACTAGATTTTCGTAAAGGTGGCTGCTCCTCAAATTCAATAGTCTTTCCAAACATGTGTAGTGGTGTAAAGCCATCAGACCACTTAATGTAGTGATAATTTCCTGTTAACCTGTAAGTCTGGTGAAAGCATCTTAAATGGGTAGGGTGGCTTAAATATATAGTGACATGTTTTCATTCCATCATATCCTGCCAGTTCTTTAACAATAAATTTATTGTTTTCGATTCCAAATCCTTGAACATCGATAATAATTTTCATATCTTTAAACGTTGTTGTTCTTTTAGCACCTTCTCTTTTATACAGTATAATTCAATCGCTCTTCTTAAGTCACATAATTTTTTTCTGTGTTCTTTTAACTTTTGAATATAGTCTGATCTCATATTCATACTAATAATTTACATTATTATTTTTTTATATATAGGTAAAAATATGTCATGAGCATTTTACTGCTGACGAACGATTCTTGTTAGAGGATTATAGGTGAAATGCTTCTCGTGCAGAATGGGACAATATGCATTAGTATCCGTGGTAGTAGGGGTGCCAGTCTCAAATTCTATTCTCATAACCACCGATCCTGTTTGTAAAGCTTCTTTTTGACGAGAACAATCAATATGAGCTATTGGTGCAAAATCTTTGAATTCAGTTGGATTGAAAATGGGTTGATTTATTTGATGGGGGTAATAGGATTCTTGAAAATCAGCAAACATTTGATAGAGAGTTGCAAATTTGTTATTCTTGAAGTCTAGATATAAATCATTGTATGGATATCTTTCAGAATTCAAGAAAACTCTAATGCTTCTAAGATCGCAATCATCAAATTTACTCATATCAGCCCCAATATTTCCTTTCTTATTTTTTTGGAATGCTATTATTACATGCCTAGGAGTTTCAACTTTAGTAGATGTCTTGACAGGCCACGTATGTCTGCTTGAGGCCGGTAGAGATGGATATTCAATCAGTTCTCTACTTCTAAATGTTATAGGAAGATCCATCTATAGCAACACCATCTTTATCCACTTCATCCTTAGCATTTGTAATGCAGTCAAAATCATTACTATTACGTACTAGTACTAATTCTTGTCGCATGTTAATGATTATTTTTTGAAAATCTTCAAAGAAACCAACCAGAAATTTTAATGGAATACAGACGTTGAAATTCCCACTTGTATCTATCAAAATTTTAGGTTTTTTACCTTTTTTCTGTTTTGGGAACCATCCAGCATTTTCCATACAAACACTTTCATTTTGATTCAGTGATAGATAATTAAATAGAGTTGAAACTAATCCAACATTTCTCACGGAATCTATTACTATTTCATTTAACTCATATCTAATTTCTCGAAATAAAAACGCAACACCATTATTGATAAACTCTAAGTTGGTAGGTGAAGTTCCATCCTCCTTTGTTAATTTTCCTTCGATGTATAAATAGCTATGATATGGTGCTGTATAGGTATCTAAATCCTGAATGGTAATTCTCGTTTCATCATTATAATCTAGAATTCCAGATATATTGGGTTGATATGAATGATACTGATATTCTACTACGGAGTTGTCAATTATGAGTTGCTCGGTTATATTCAGTAATTCCATTATACTAATACTTCGAATCCAAGTGATTCTAAGAACCGTCGATTTGCTGATGTTATTCTGTTGAGAGTGTTTTTAGAACTGTTGACTTTTTTCCTACGTATCCTTTTATAGTGTGGTTTTTGTGTATGAATGGGAGACCTTGAATTAAATATCAACACCATTTTATTATCCAATTGATTTTCTAAGATGTAGTCTAGCAGTTATCGTTTCTTTTTGAAAATTGACAAGATGTCCTTCTTGTTCAATCACTTTAACTGTGATGTTGTTAATGGTTTTACCGCTCACTGGGAAGTAAATAATATTTAGAGGTGATTCTACTATTTTATACCCAATTGGAACTGTTGGATAGAACTGATGAATGATGTGAACAGGTTTTCCATTAAAGAAAGAACCAACAGCAATGTTACAGTCAATACAGATAGCATTCACTTTGGAAACCTTTACTGGATCATCGGAAATATTAGTATCATTAGCGTTTAACTCTCTTTTCTTGAAGCCTAATACCGGATCTATCGAATCTTCTACGTTAAAATTAATTATCCTGTTTGTTCTTATAATAATTTTGGATGTATTAATATCTATATCAATCCTAAGAACATCTTCTTGAACTATTTTATTTGTCATGATTTTTAAAATATCATCAATTTCACAGCACCCTACAGGTATTTGAACTATATGTTCATTATTTCTCCCCCATTTATTGTTATTGTTGTCAATATTTGGGATAATGTTATAAGTATCAAAATTAGTTAATCCAATTTCATAATCTGCCTCATCATCTAAATATATCGGTGGATTGAAATTGTAATTTAATACAGAAGATTCTCCACTGAGAACGAATGTAAAAGACATAGTGATACTTTGAACGTTTATTAGAAAATGAATAAGAAAAACTTATTTACATTGATTGTATAAAAATAATAGACATAAATGTCCACAGACATATGAATCATAATTTTGTACAGAATCATAATTATATTTTATTTCATTCAAGCTACCATCACTCAAAATATTTTCTCAACTCATCTGGGGGGTCTTAAATTTCCGTAACTGTCGAAATAAACTATTTCCTTATTTTTCTTTATATATGCAATCCATTGAGTTCCATCTCCATCATTGACATCCAGATTTACTATACCAGATTCTTTTTCCTAATTTTTTTGGGGAGTGTATCGCTCATGAAAATACCTCGAAAGTTTGGAATTTTTAGAATTTTCGAGTATTTCATTACATCTATGTTAGTTAGTGGTCGGTGAGGTAGCTTAATTAGTTTTTTTCGCTATTATACGTTTTAAGATATAATCCAGAACCTTTCTTATGAGGGCCTAAATATAAACCCTTCCCCTTAGCGGCCTGTTCCATCGCCAAATTATGCTTCAATTGTTCAGCTATCACCTTACCATTTGACTTGGAATCGTTAACTGCTTTCACAATACCGGCTACACTCCCTCCAACAGCTCCTAATGCTCCCAAAAGAGGTAATAGAAGTGGAAGAACCCCCCCTCTTTTTGGAGTATTGAGAATTCTTTTCCCTCGCTTCTTTGATTTTAATATTTTTTTTTACAGCAACCTTTCCTCGTCGCTTAAGACCCATTCCCAATTTACTATTTAATTTCATTACCCCACCAACTCCCAATGCAGCGAGTTTTTCACCAAAACGAGAGTCTGGTGCTTTTACACGTTTAAATGCAGGTTCAGCTAATTCCCTATCTGCTTGATTCCTTTTTTCAATCTCTTCAAATTTGGAATATGCTATATCGTGTTCTCTACACGCTTCATCTAATGGATTAATTCCTCTATCACCTCGTTCTAGGCGTTTTGTGAGTTTAGTTCCTGGCCCACAATAATTATAACCAGGTATATGTAGTTCCGTCGGAAGTTTATTTATTATACTATTGAGCAGACCACGTCCTCTCTTTTTAGAGTTTCTAGTACAAGTAAGCTGTGAACTTTTGGTTTGACCCATTATGTCCCAAATTATAGAATAAACTGATTCTTGGTTTTGTAGAATACCCTTTTATATAGAGTAGAGGGTTATGCTTAATCAGCTTTTAACAGTTCTCTTTCTAATGCAGTTCGATTTCACACTAGTGTGATGCGATTATTTGAACACAATGCAGATTCAACAGCAAGAAACAATTTCACCAATAGTTAATCACGACAAAATTTCCAAGACAAACACTTTTCAAAAGCATGGTATTTTATTTGGTGGACAGTCGAAACGGGGACTTCTAGTTGGAAGTTCTGGGTCTGAAAAAGCAAATGTAATGCTTAGTTTGTTGGAACATCCTAACGGTTTACGTTTTGAAAATATTTATTTATATTCTAAATCTCTATACCAACCGAAATATGAATATCTGAGGATGCTTGTGAAACCTTTGAATGAAATTGGATATTTCGAATATAATGACGGGGATGCAGTCAGAAGAAATAAAACCGAGTTCAGTCATAATATTCGATGATTCGGTATCATGTGATCAAAGTATTATTAAAAGCTATTTTTATTTTGGGCGTCATAAAAACACAGATTGTTTTTATTTATGTCAAACCTACGCTGCTATCCCTAAACAATTATGTAGACAATGCCAATCTTCTTGTGGTATTTCCTCAGGACCTTACCAATCTCAAACATATCTGTGATGATCATGTAAACGTTGATATGAGTTTCCAAGATTTCGAAGAACTTTGTGCATTTTGTTGGAATGATAAATATGGATTCGTCGTAATCGATAAAGATTGTCCAATCAACTCTGGGAGATATCGAAAAGGTTTTGATCAATTTTTTCATATATAAAATAGAGACATTAATATTATCAACCATTCACCATGGATAGTAGAGTGGCAGCAGAGCTGTTAAAGACGCGAGATGCCTTAAGGCAAAAGTATAGAAATTTGAAAACTGATATTGCTAAATCTGAGTTAGCGTTGGAGGAAACCTATAAACCGATAACGCGACCTCTTCGTGAATTAGTAACAACTATCGTTAATAATGAAAGTGATCCACGTAAATCTTTTTTGAAAACAGAAATAAAAAATGAGAGTTTTAACAGGCGATCAATTGATCGAGTCCCTCTTGAATTTTATCACACAACACCCACTAATTTGGAAGATGAAACATTTCATTTTGACTCTACCCAAGAAAGACCTCAATATGTAGAGAGTTTCCTTGATGAAACTTTTTCATCCATCCGTAATATCAGAAAATGACAGATATTTGCAACAATTTAATGCACCTCTACCGCGAACATACATACAAAATAAAATTGAGGATTCACAAAACGAGTTTGATGATATCTTTGGTATTTACTTCGACTCATTTAAGAAGAAATTCGCTATTGGCACTGCAACTGTTGATTTTGATGGCGCTAATTTTATTATTGATGATCAGTTTCCATACAAAGATACACCAGGATTGTATGAATTAATATTCAAAAAGAATCCAGCAGGGCATCGAGCATCTGATGTGAATCAGTATATTGATATAATTAGGAGGAGTAATGCTCATTACCTAGGTTATGATCCAAAGAGAGGTCTATCTACATCAAATGCGTCTAAATTTATAGATATTATTAAACCGCGTGTTTCTACCTTGCATTCGATGAGTCAAGAAAGGGCTAATAAAAAAAGTGCATCGGCTATACCTGCTGTGGTAAGACCAAGAATAAATACATTTTCTTCAAAATCTAAGCCACCAGTGACGAGATCGAGAGTACGTTCACTTTCTTCACCTGAACAAATGAGAAAGACAAGGGAACAAATGAAAAAGGCAAATGATGAAAAAAAGGTGGTGCGTTAACACTGATGGAACTTGATAACAAAAAAATTGAATATAAACATTTTGATGACTATAATGAAATTATAGACCGATTAAGACTACTCATAGCTTCACAGTTGGCAGGAAATACGGGACATAATAACGAGATAATTTCAATAATAGAGGAATTAAAAGAGGCTAAAATAATAAGATAAATAGTGTATGTGGGAAGTTAAGGATTCATTTACCCTATCGATAAGTAAAGATGAGTAACATTAAAAAGGAAATAGTAAATGAATTTCATAAACCGGCTAGAAAATCTTTTAAATGAAGAAGAGTTATTGTTAAAGATATTAATGATCTTTTTCAAGTAGATCTTATGCTAAAGTAAACAAAGGTTATAAATATATTTTAGTAGTTATTAACGTATTCTCAAAATTTGTTTGATGTGAACCTGTGAAAACTAAAGGCGGAAAAAGTGTTACAGAAGCAATGAAAAAAATCTTATCAGATATCAAAGTTTTGCCGAAAAATTTGCAAACAGATTTGGGTAGAAAATTTTACGATAAAGAATTTAAAAAATTAATGGATGAGATGAAAATTAACCATTATAGCTCTTATACAGATCTCAAAGCGAGTGTTGTAGAACGAGTTAATAGGACTTTAAAAAATAAAATGTGGAAACTATTTAGTCTAAACGGAAACTATAAGTGGTTAAATTTGTTACCGGATACTGTTGTTGAGTACAATAATACTAAACATAGGACAATTGGGATGCAACCTAAAAATGTTAAAAAGAAAGATGAAAAACGCTTACTAAAAATTGTCTATAACCACCCGAAAACAGTTGATCCAAGGAAAGAAAATTTAAAATAAATGATTATGTGAGGATTAGTAAATATCGACAAGCTTTTTCAAAGGGTTATACGCCTAACTGGTCTAATGAAATTTTCAAAATTAGGAAAGTTCATAAAGGTAATCCTAGAACTTACCTTTTACAAGACCAAATGGGAGAGGAAATTTTAGGGAGTTTTTATGAGGAAGAAATGCAGAAAGTAAAGTATCCTGATGTATATCTCGTGTAAAAAATTTAAATTTAAAAAAATAACAAGCTCTATGTTAAATGGTTAGGATTAAGCAATAAACGTAATTCATGGATTTCAAATAATAGCATTGTATGAATACAATCTATATTTTATTACTTTTTTCATGTATTATTTAATTTATAATATATTTTTACCTAATAAAACAAATATTCAAGCATAAATATGTTTTATTTCTATATTATCTATTTCACATACATAAATACAAAAATACTGGTTATATATGATTAAGTGTCATATAAATTACAAAATCTCTCATTATATACATTATATCTATAAGTGTCTAAAATAGGGTTTATAATATTTGAAGTTTGTTCTATTCTGCTATTAAACCGAACTCTATCGAGGACTACAATTTCCCAATATCTCTTTTTTGATAATTTATATGCAGAATTCCACACCACTATAAAATTAATCTTATTGTCTTTTAAATTAAATGTCACTTCCTTCATCTTTAGACCCTACCACAATATTGAGCTTCCAATACATCCAGATAAATATAAATTAACTCCATAAGCATAATGGTATTTTCATTATAGCCATTTTTATTCCTTTCAATAAGATTTACTGCATTTTCAAATACATTTCCTTCTTGATGTTGTAGTTCTCTCACCACATTCCTGAAGTAACTTTGGAATTGCAATCTTTTTAAGGTCTCAATGTTAGCCTTAATGAGTGGTAATGCTTCCCACAACTTGCAAATCGATTCATATCCCAAGTAAATGTAAGAGTTATTTTTTATTATTTTTATAACTCTGGAATAAGAAATTTGCTCAAATTTTGTAAGAAAGTTATCAGTCTCTACTGGTTCAACTTTATCATTGGAGTATACATAATTAGTTATTACACCTTGATACGTGAGAAAATGAAGCCACTCCTTTTCGTTAAAAATTATTACATCAAGTTTGTTTCCACTTAGCTTCACACATGGGTTATAACACAAGTCATGTGATAATTCCGTTGTCACATATTTACTTCTGGATTTATTCAGTTGGTACCTTCGCTCACCAAGTACTACTATATCATTTTTGTCTTGCGGTGCTGGAGGCAAATTATTAATTAAATCATTAATACTCAGTTCAGGTAAACTAACTAAACTGCCACTGTAAGCCATTGTGAACACTTGAATTTCTTTAACTTATTGACATGAAAAACTTTGTTACAATGCCTGTGTACATCTCTTTTTATAATTAGAATAATTTGATATAGTGGGGGTGCTGAATTGTGGTGGGAGGTTTTGAGTTGTGGCGGGAGGTTTTGAATTGTGGTGGGAGAGATGGGAGGTCCTCACCATACATATATATGATGATGATTGTTACGGCCACCTAGTTTAGTTTAGTAGTTATTGTAGTGTATCATTTGGATTTCTGCAAGAAATGCCAAAGCAGCTGTCTAGATTTGCCGGTGACTCACTAGATGTGGCTGATTGTCTTGAATTTGTGTTTATTTTAGTTCTTAAAAAAAAGTAAAATTTTTTTTTTTGAGATATCTAGATTCGAAGAAAGCCATTAACTGTGTGACTTGCATTAGAAAACATAATTGAATAGTAGATAGTCTTTTATAGTATATTATTATGGTTTGATATATTTAATTCGATTATTAATTGTAATCAGTTACAGTTCGTTAGAAAATTAGTGATATAAATTCCCTGAAATTCCTTTTTTCCTTTCCTTGAAACTTACCCATTTTTTTACCCTGTGAACAACAAAATATCGTGCTTGCAACATCTTTTGGTAAGTTTAAACACATTTAATAGACTTTAGTATACAGTTCCACTATTGAATTGGTTTTTGAGCTATTCTAATGAAAAACATTTGGTTTAATATATAATTTAGCAATTTTTTTCGTAAATATACAAAACATTTAATGGTCCGTTCCTCGAGCCGCGGATACTGTGAACTAAATATAGCTTTATTTTGCATATTTACGAATATACCTAAATTTATTTTGTTAGGTAGGTATACATAGGTATACAAGCAAAATTTAAATAGAATTTTGTAGTTGTTATTTCATTTAGTTTGGCATAGTGAAATATAGATTTCATAGCTTTTGTGGGAACTTAGGATTGATATTTGGTTCAATCATTATTATTTGCTATCATTATTATAGAAAGGTGTTAAGCCTTATTATTGAGTATTGGTAAAATCTTGGGTTGATACTTTGGTTTTTTGCCGGTGTTTTTGCTTTACATACATTATAGAGTAGGTTAGATAAAATAAAAAAATAAATAAATAAAACCCGTTTTTTGTTTATTGGGTTTTTCGACAACAAGACATGGTGTTCAGTATATACTAATAAAAGAGTATTTTTGCACAAATCTGAATGATGAGATATGAAACCTTACAAACTACAACAAAGGATTTTTTAAATGTGGTAGATGATATTCATACGTTATAGTATGAACTAGATCCTGAGTATGTTCCTTCGAATCAAATTATAGAGGCTTTTGATGAACTTTATTGTTATATTCAAGTGGTAGCGAAAAAAGTTATAAACGTTCAAGCAAACGAAAGTAATCTTAATAATACTTCTAATAAAGCCGTTCCTAGGTTACTGAAACTCAAAATTCCTCACTTTAGTGGAGATCTTAAAAAGTGGCCAATATTTATCGAATGCTTTAATAGCTTAATTCACAATCGCAGAGATTTAGATGATACTGATAGAATACATTATTTAATTGGAAACATGAGTGGTAGTGTATGTACCCCCTACGGGTGATAATTATCGTGTTATTTATCAAGCTTTGGTTGATAAATATTCGGATAAACGTACTCTAGCTAATAATTATTTAGATCAATTATTTATATTTAAACAAACTCAAACAGAAACCTCTAGTAGTTTAAATACGTTCATAGAAAAATTTGATACCACTGTTAGAGCCCTAAAAAAATTGGAACTAAAAGATTTGTCTGATTACATGCTGACCTATCTAGCACTGTCAAAAGTCAATCCGGAAATACAACGTTTGTTCGAGAATAATTATAGAAAATCTGAAATGCTGTCTTATGAAGAGGTTATAATCTTCATTAAAGAGCAGGCTAAAATTTGTAAAAGAACTTCAAGTACTAATAAATCGAGTAGTTTTAATAAGAATAGTAATAATAAATCAAAAACAACACATTCATTTGTTGTTCAAGATAATTTTACCCAGGATAAATGTAGACTTTATAAGAATAATTCACATCTCATTCTAACATGTACAAAATTTTTAGGAATGCCTCCTATAGATAGATATAAATTTATTAGAAGTCAGAATTTGTGTCTGAATTGTCTGGGTACTCATGAAATTATTAATTGCAGAAGTAAAAGTAGTTGCAGAACATGCAAATTACGTCATCATTCATTATTACATTTTAAAATGCCTATTAGTAGCGCAGAAGAAAATTCAAATAAATTAGATATTGGTACATCGGCCAGTGGAACCCCTCAATCATTTGTAGTAGAACCATCGACTTCTACCGGTGTTACTCATAATAATTCGCAACCTATTGTTAAGTTTGACGATTCGTGTCTGAATGATATCCATACAAAAATTGATAAACCAGTTGTAAATTATTGTTCAACTACGGATAACTCACGAATTACCAATCATAGTACGGTATTATTATCCACTGCCAAAGTTTATATTCTAGATAGTTGTGGAAGACAGCATATAGCTAGATTTTTATTAGATAGTTGCAGTCAAGCAAATTTTCTAACCTTAGATTTTTGTAAACGCGTACATTTAAACATTTCAAAACTCCATACTGAAGTACATGGTATTGGAGCCTCTTCTAGTAGAATTTATGGACGCACAAATATAGTAGTCATTTCTCAAATTGATTCAGCTAAGCGATATCCATTGGAAGTTTTGATTGTTGATAAGATAACTAATCGATTGCCGCAAGTTGAAATTAATACTGCTGCCTGTTCCCATCTTGTCGACATATCTTTGGCTGATAATAATTTTAATAAACCAAGTCAAATCGACGGCATTATTGGTGCAGAATTATATCCTTATTTATTAGGTCAACATCGTATCGTTGGTCCTCCTGAAACTCCTGTTGCTGTAGAGACTAGTTTAGGATTTGTGGTGATGGGCGCGGCTCCCACTTTATCTGCCCACGAAGTTACTCAAAGTTTTTGTACCATTATAGAACCATCACTTGAAACTTTATTGAGAAATTTTTGGGAAATAGAGGATATTCAATCCCCCGTTATATCAAATCTCGATGATGTTGAATGTGAAAAAATATTTCAGTCTACATTTAGTCGTAGTAAGTCTGGTCGTTATATAGTCACACTCCCGTTTCAACGTGATAGTTCATTTTTAGGTGATTCCTATGCGATGGCCCATCGTAGGTTTTTATCTTTGGAGAAAAAATTCATTAGGTTTCCAAATTTTAAAATTCAATATGTTGAAATTATCAATGATTATTTATCCCAGGGTCATATGACTAAGGTTTTAGAAGATAGTTATTCCTCACCTTCTTATTACATCCCGCATCACGCAGTTTACAAACCCGATTCTGTTAGCATTCCTCTTAGAATAGTTTTTGACGCTAGTGCAAAAACGGACACCCTGTATTCATTGAATGATTTGTTGTATACGGGTCCAAAATTACAAGTAGATATGGTAACAATGTTTCTTAATTTTAGACTGTTTCAAGTTGCATTTATAGCCAATCTCCCTCAGATGTATCGACAAATTCTTATAGATAAAGATCATCGGTGTTTCCAACGTATACTTTGGAGATTTTCTCCAAATGAACCAATATCAACTTATGAACTGAATACAGTGTCTTTCTTCACCATTTTTAGCACTCCACCAGCTAGCTAATGATGAAGAAGGGTCATTTCCTTTGGCTGCTGAAATAGCAAGGAGGGATATGTATATTGATGCTTAGTTTCTAGTATATCTACTGCAGACCAAGCGATAATAGTATATAACGAGTTGGTAGAATTTTTTGCACGAGGTGGTTTCGATTTAGTAAAATGGGCAACAAATTCCGAGCAACTTTTGCGCCACATACCAGAACAGAATCGTTCTACTAATATGATTGGTTTTGACATTGACTGTCTCAAAGTGCTGGGGTTACAGTGGCAGCCACAATCTGATATGTTGTCATTTTCTCAGAAAATTCAGGAAAATGAATGTACTAAAAGGAACATACTCTCAACAGTTGCCCCATGTTTCGATCCCTTAGGATTTATATCACCTGTGATCTTGCAAGCAAAACTGTTAATTAAAAATATGTGGATACTTCGTATGATATAGTTCAGTGGTGGAGAGAGTTTCAACATTGTTTGAAATTTTTAGTTAATTTTCAAGTTTCTAGGTATATAGGGATGATACCTCAAGCTTCAGTAATGTTAGTAGGTTTTGCTGATGTGAGCGAAACATCGTACGGTGCAATGGTATATATGTTATATAAAATTACACGCTATATCATCAAGATATAAAGCGACATTACAGATAGCATCATATTACAGTATTAGATAACAGCTTCCTTTGAATTGCTTATCTAGATATTAAGTTTCATTTTAACTTCTCACAATATTATGCTGATTAGCTAGCTTGCATTTCCTTTGTTCAACTTTGGCTGACACATCATTTGAAAACTTATAAATAAGACTAACGAGCATTTGTACCGGCAGTTATCATACTCACTTCATATTAAATGTATCATACATAAATTGTATCTTTTATTCAGGAATCAACGTTGATTCCTCATGTAACCAAATAAAAAACTTTTTAAAAAGTCAATCACGCAAACAGTGATCTAACAAATGGCGTAGTCGTACGGATCTAACTAACATCGCGTGTTCGGGAGCCTAACTAGTGGTAAACATATTCAGCGGAACAAGGAGTCCATCTGCAAAAGGTGCCTAACCATTGGAAAAGAACCATTAGAACAAGGAGAACTTAGCCGTGGTGGTGGATCCCAATCCTTTAATTAGAAGAACCTACTAACCAGATGAAGAAAACATTCACGTAAGTCATTTTAAGAATCATCTCGCTTACTTTATTCATAACCTATTTAAGTGAACAGTTCTATTGTCAAAGTGAAATCCATTCCTTTACAAACGCAACGAAACAAGTTCATTTAATTTTAAGTTTATTTATTTTCGTATTTACGAAACATTGTGTATTATAAAGCTAATATACAATCCATTTACACACGCAACGTAACAAGCTAATTTAATTTAAGTTCGTATCATACTGCTGATACGCAACCAATTTCTTTTTGCAATCCAAATAATTTAAATACAAAGCAAAATGCCAGACAGAGCTCAACCACAGCGACAGCTCAACCAATAGTACCGGCACCAGCCGAACAACAACAACAACAACTACAACAACAACAACAGCAATTACAACAACAACTACAACAACAACAACCAGAGCAAATTGAGTCTTACAAGCTCTCTGAAGTATTTTCATTAATACCGGAATTTGATGGCAACGCCATTAATTTACAAACATTTTTAAACTCATGTCAGTGTGCACAAAGTATGGCAATCCATGACCAGAAAATTTTACTAACAATCCACATCAAAAATAAGTTAAAAGGCAAAGCTGCCGAATTAATTAATTCACGCAACCCTGGCACCTGGCCAGAAATCAAAGCACTCTTGGAAACTCATTTTGGGGACTCCAGAGATCTAACGGCCCTGATTCAGGACCTGCAGCGCATTCACCAATTGCCAGGCGAATCCGCATTAACATTTGTATCGCGTCTACAAACGCACAACGCGAAGATGCACGCCGCAGTGCAAAAACAAAATCTCACGGGAACGCAAAGAACTGCACAATCAGATCTTATAGAAACCATGACGCTTAATAATTTGTTAACGGGCTTAGAACCAAACTTAGGCAGCATCATACGTGCCAGTAACCCTCCAAACATACTAAAAGCTGTTAGCAGAATTCGGAGAGAACTGCAACTCTCCTATTTTGAACAACAAAAATTTCCGAAAAATAGTCCGGTCAAAAATCCCAATTTACAACCCAAACGACCAACCTCTAATTTTCAACAGAAATTCTGCTCATTTTGTAAAAGAAATGGACACGTCATAAACGAATGTTGTACAAGCCAACAGCAACAGTCTATGCCATCGACATCAAACTTCCAGAGACCAAATTATCAAGGAAACCCAAATTTTCAAAATTTTTCTCAAACCAATCAATTTAATCAGAGGACATTCCCTCAACCTAATCAACCAAATCAATCGCAACAAAACAGGCCCTCAGCCATAAGGCCGAACCCGAATTTCAATCAGCAAAGACCCTCTGCTATTCAACCAAACCCAAACTTCAACCGTTTTAATCAACAAAAAACGCATCATTTAAATTACGAACCTTATGAAAACCAATGCGATTTTAATCAATACAACGAACAGACCAATTCGAACCAATTACGGAATTAAAAACTCAAATACAAACTATGAATCTCAACGACAGTTTCGACCCGTCCCTGAACTTCCCAGAACAGAAGTTATTTTAAATACACCCCCGCATACCTTGCTAACCGTAAACTCAAAAAATCTCTATTATATGAAAGACGCAACTGGTAAATTTAAAATCTTAATTGACACAGATGCAGGCATATCAATTTTTAAACCTAAAACAGCTGAAAATTATAGACGTAGATCTCCTGAAAATGTAATTATACAGGGTATTACCGATCAAAAAATTTATATCAACGAATCTGTTCTCATCCCCTTTTCAGATGAGTCACACAAAGTTTATATCTATAATCTAGATATAGATTTTGATGGATTATTAGGCGCAGACTTTCTAGAACATTACGAATGTCAGGTAGACTTTAAAAATAAACAACTAGTCACAAATTTTAAAACCGTACCACTATTTAAAGTCACGGAAGAAACTACAGTAAATTTACCTGTACAACCAACTAGTAACTCTAACATCAAAAACCAAAATCCAAATTTAGGCAACATCAAAAATTTAATTTCTATCGAACCTCGTATGGAAAAAATCTGTAAACTAAAATGTAACCTGCGAAATACCGAGGCTATACTGTTAGACCAGGAAAACGAGAAAGTACGCTTAGCAAATGCCATTGTCAAAATCGATCACAATGGAGAATTTTTAACTTCAATAATAAACGCAAACGCCATCCCAAAAACCATAAACTTCTCAAATCTTAATCTGGAACCAGTACAAAAATTCAAATCAATTTTTAATTTAAATACTCAAAATTCTGACCAACACTTACAGACAGACAAATCCTTTGAAATCAGGAACGAATTGCGCTTGGATCATCTAAACGAAGAAGAGGCCGAAATAGTAACGCAGCTTTGTTTAGATTTTCAAGATATATTCTATTTAGAAGGAGACAATTTGACCTTACCAATGAAATCAAACACCCTATTGACACCGAAAATTCCCGAACAATATTCACGAAATCGTATCGATATCCTCAGGTCCATAAAGAAGAAGTTAAGTCCCAAGTAAAATGTTAAGTCAAGGTATTATTCAACCTTAAATCTCGCCTTGGTCCGCTCCTGTCTGGGTAGTTCCCAGAAAACTGGACGCTTCTGGTAAACAGAAATGGCGCGTTGTAGTCGACTACCGCAAACTCAACGAGGTTACAATCGGTGACAAATATCCTCTGCCCAACATTTCCGATCTTTTAGACCAACTTGGCAAATGCCAATATTTCACAACTTTAGACTTGGCTTCTGGTTTTCACCAAATTGAAATTAATCCCGCAGACATTAAAAAAACTGCTTTCACAGTTGAAAATGGTCATTTTGAATTCGTAAGAATGCCTTTTGGACTTAAGAATGCTCCATCAACATTTCAAAGAGTGATGGATAACATTTTGTTAGGTATCCAAAATGAACGATGTCTCGTTTATATGGACGATATTATTGTCTACTCCCCTACTATCCACGAGCATATTTCTCGATTAACAGAAGTTGTCAAACGATTACAGAAAGCCAATCTAAAAATTCAAACCGACAAATGCGAGTTTCTCCGCAAGGAAGTCACTTATTTAGGACATCTCATTACAAAAGACAGCGTAAAACCTTCGAAAGTTGACGCTATTCTAAATTTCCCTCAACCAAAAATCAAAAAGAAATTAAATCATTTCTAGGCTTAGCTGGATATTATAGGCGCTTTATCCCTGATTTCCCCAAGATTACCAAGCCCTTAACAAAACTACTACAAAAAGACATACCATTTCTCTTCGACAATGATTGTATAAATTCTTTTCAAAATTTGAAACAAACATTAACGACAACTCCGATATTAATCTACCCTAACTTTGATGAACCTTTCGTTCTAACCACTGATGCGAGCGCATTTGCCGTCGGCTCAGTGCTGAGCCAGGGGCCTATTGGCAAAGATTTACCCATTGCCTATGCTTCTAGAACCTTGTGCAGTGCAGAAACTAAGTATTCAACGATTGAACGCGAGCTTTTATCGATAGTATGCAGTGTAAAGCACTTTAAACCTTATCTGTACGATAGAAAGTTCAAGCTTGTAACCGACCACAGACCACTCACCTGGCTATTCTCTATAAAAGACCCAGGAAGTAGACTTGCCCGTTGGCGACTCAAATTAAAAGAGTACGACTACGAAATAATTTATAAACCCGGCAAAATCAATAAGAACGCGGACGCACTTTGCAGAATCAAAATTAATCATTTTTCCGAATGTTCCAAATTCTATTCAAAGGTTCTAGCCGCGAACGACGAAGATTCAGATGACGACGAAAACCCAGACGATAACAACGAAATCACTAACGAACAAATTTCCCGAGAATTTGAAACTTTCACCAACTTATATAAAACAACATCTTTAATAGACTATTGAAAAATCAAAGCCTCAAACAAACAACTCTTATACCGAGAACATAAAGATATTATAACCTTCTTCCAACAAAATAACTTACAAGACCTACATCACAAAATTATCGAGGACATATTAGAAGAAAACCCCGAATTTCATAACGATAAAATCAATATTGTATCAAGCAAAACGGTCAGACATAGGAGATATGTTATCATCCCTCTACCTTTTGATATCGAATCTGTAATTGAACATCTATTTTTGGTATTATTTAAAAATCAAGATGTCCTAGATCTCTCTAAGACATACTTTGTCGAAAATAATTTAGACCTCCCCATACTTGAAATCGCGGAAAAAGGCTTAAAAGTAGTAATTTGCCAAGATATCGTCAGAACTGCCGACGAAGATGAAATTCCAATTATATTGGAGCAAAATTATTTTGGTAAAAATAATCTACACCGCGGAATAAATGAAACGATTCGAAGAGTTAGGGAAAAATACACTTGGCAAGGTCTAACTAAAGGCGTTGAAAATTTTATACAAAATTGCGAAACTTGCCAAAAGACTAAAGTATGCCGGAAAAACCTTAACAACCCTCTAGTAGTCACAGAAACCCCAAGAACACCATTCGAAAGAATTAATATCGATTTGTTTGAATTCCCAACTCGAAATTACGCGTTAACTATTCGCGATGAGTTAACTAAATTCACACAAGCCTATGCAGTCCCGGACAAATCCGCAAAATCCGTCGTAAATACCTTGTTGTTATACTTTCAACATTACGGTACCCCGCTAAGAATTCATTGCGATTACGGTGGCGAATTTGACAACCGTTTGCTCAAAGATCTCTGCACCCTCTACGACATAAAATTAACTTATTCAAGCGTAGGACATCCCCAATCGAACGGATCCATAGAAAGATTTCATGCTACTTTAGCCGAAATGATAAGAATTCATAAAACCGAGAATCCGAACGAACATCCTTTCACAATTTTACCATATGCGGTAATATGCTATAACAATTCGGTAAATAAAACACACGGTTTCACCCCATACGAACTTGTATTTGGACATACGTCCAACAGACCACCCGAAGCTCTATATAACCAAAAAGAGTTAATAACTAAATACGTTAGAGATTTAAACAACAGAATATCTTACTATTATGAAATCGCCCGCAATCGAACACAAGCTCAAAAGGAGAAAGCAAAAGTTCGTTTCGACATAAATGTTCCCCTAGAACGACCCGAATACAAAATAGGTGACTTAGTTTACGTAAAAGAATCACAAATCAAAAACAAATTGCAAAACAAATTTAAAATAAAAGAAATTTTCCAAAATTCTGCTACCTTATTAAACCTCGAAACAAAACAAGAAACTAAAGTAAATTTTGATAGAATGAAACCATATACTGAAAATTAAATTTATTTTCAGGTTTCTCCTGCTGTTCGGATCAGCACTCTGTCAATACAAAATTACTCCGATCAATAACACTGTTGGTGTATACTACCACAAAGACACGGACATCGTAGTGACAAATGACAAATGGACTCTGCTAGTGCATAAAAATATTTCATCCCTCAAACTAGCTTTTGACAAAAATCAAAATATCTTAGACAAAATCTTGTACACTCTCAATAATGGTGATCATAAGTCAATTATTTTTACGAGTGAAATTAAAGCAGACTTTAACCTTTTAACACAAATATCCAACTCTATAAAAATGAAATTTGACGAAATCTTTTCAGATACAAAAAGATATAAACGAGGAATACTTAACGATGTCGGTACAATATTCAAATCCATGACTGGAAACTTAGATGCTGAAGATGGCCAGTACTATACTAATTGTATAAATAAACTAAATAACGACGAACATCAATTGGAAAACTTAATCAAAAATCAAATTTCAGTTACGACTTCTGTTATTAAAAACTTCAACTCGACTATACAAAAATTACAAATTGACGAGGAAACGTTTAACAAAGATCTCGAAGAAATCGGACGCACAATTCAAACCATGACTCAAGCTATTGATGCTGCTCATATAAAACTAAAATTCTTATACATTTCCGAACAACTAATGGCAAGCTATTTGTATATCGAAGAAAATTTAAACGACATTCTAAGTTCAATAACATTTGCCAGACTAGGAATCATTCACACGTCAATCATAACCCCTAATCACTTAGTGACAGCACTACAAGAAGTTTCACAGAGCTTACGAAGGAACAATTTGCCTCTCCCCATTAAATTATCGGCAGTTGCTAAGTATTTGGATATTATTGAATTACAAGCGTTTCAAATGGATTCTAACTTAGTATTTGTTTTAACAATACCACTTGTTGAACCCCAAAATTATAACACCTATCGCCTATACCCTATCCGATACTTGATAACAGAACTGGTCTACATCACATTTTATCTATCTCACAAAAGTTTATCGCGAGAGACGATGATTCTTTAATGTAAAATGTAAAATTTGAAGGAATGCAAACCTCTTTATTTTGGAACCAAACTATGCTCAAACCTATACGCTTATCCCATCGATCAAAATGCCATATGCGAAGCCAAAATCCTCAAACCACTAGTTAGACTCCCAGAAAACTGCCAGACCTCCTTCATCATCAGCCAAGGGTACAATATCCATGAACTTGAAGACAACTCATGGCTAATAATTAATTCCGAACCACTTCACATTACCATCAACTGTCCAAAGAGAGAATCAACAAAAATTCCATCATCAAACTACAACCAGGATGTTACGCCTATGCAGGCATCACCCGAATACAAGCCAGTGCTAAAGACTTTTCCGAAATTCAGGACAACTCATACCCTATCCAAATTTCTTTTGAATGCTGTAATCACATGCCCGACAAAATCGAAATTCCAAAATTAAAACCTCTCAAATTAAACAGTCTCGACGTAGAAGACCTAGATACTGCTAAAAACAAATTGGACCAATATTCCAAAGACCTGGATGACCTCATAAACGAACCTTTTGTGACCAAACACATATCTTGGTTCACATATTTCATAATCACTCATCATTCTATTAGTTCTACTTTACATAACCTGTAAATGCAGAAGAAGAAGATGTGGAGCATTGCGAATCCAATCCTCAACGGACCTCCTTCAGAGCGAAGCAGAGTTTTTAGTTTCCTAGACTGATCCCTCCAAGAAAGCGACCCGATATTAAACCTCAAGAAGAAGAGGACATCGAGTTAACATAGACCATTGTATTTTATTCTTATTACTACTCGCTTATTATTATTATCATCTACCAATTTTAACTTTTATGAATTTTATTATTTTGCTTTGTATTCATTCAACATTGTTTCAATTTATTTTGCATTATATTCATTTAACGTTTCTAACAATTTTCAAAAGTTGCTGCATAACATCAACTTTTTTATTAAGGGGGAAGTTGTTATATAAAATTATACGCTATGTCATCAAGATATAAAGCGACATTACAGATAGCATCATATTACAGTATTAGATAACAGCTTCCTTTGAATTGCTTATCTAGATATTAAGTTTCATTTTAACTTCTCACAATATTATGCTGATTAGCTAGCTTGCATTTCCTTTGTTCAACTTTGGCTGACACATCATTTGAAAACTTATAAATAAGACTAACGAGCATTTGTACCGGCAGTTATCATACTCACTTCATATTAAATGTATCATACATAAATTGTATCTTTTATTCAGGAATCAACGTTGATTCCTCATGTAACCAAATAAAAAAGTTTTTAAAAAGTCAATCACACAAACAGTGATCTAACATATATTCGTATAAAATCGTCGACTTCCGTTCAGACGAATTTATTATGTGCCAAGACAAAGGTATCCCCTATGAAAATGATATCAATACCTCGATTGGAGTTGTGTGCTGCTAATTTATTAGCCAAACTTCTTTCAGTTGTAGAAAAAATTTATAGTCCAAGGTTGAATATAGAAAAAAATAGTTGCCCTTTCTGATTCTACAGTAACACTTAGTTGGATAAATGCATCACCATGTAAGTGGAAAACGTTTGTTGCCAACCGTGTGTCTAAAATACAGGCTTTGGTTACTTCCAATTGTTGGTTTCATGTTGATGGAAAAGAAAATATCTGTGATTGTCTTTCTCGAGGAATGTCCCTTTCGCAATTTATGGAAAATAAATTGTGGTTATCTGATCCAAGATGGTTAATGTATGATATTTCATGTTGGCCTATTAAACCTATTGGTTTGGAACATTGCACCATGCTGGAAGAAAAAACTGTTACATTGGTAACTTCGAATAATGTTAGCGGAAAGATGTTCATCTTGGATGAAATTATTACAGTCCATTGTGTATGTACTTCGTTTCGTAAAACTCTTACCCCGTGCATCCTTTTTTACCGTCCACGATTTAGCTAAGGCTGAAAGAGTTTTTTGAAAAGTTGTACAAAATTTTCATTTTTCATCTGACATAGAAACATTAGAAAAGGATGGTAGTTGTTCTTCTTATTTAAATCGCTTACGTCCTTTTATACATGATGAAATTCTTCGGGTTGGTGGTCGTCTAGTTAATTCCAAATTAAATTTTGATGTGCAACATCTCATACTACTCCCCAAACGTGATCGTGTTGTAGATTTGTTAATTGATCACTATCATCGAACTAATCTTCATACTGGACCTAATTTGGTTTTATCATTACTTAGACAGCGTTACTGGATTTTATCCGCCCGCGGAGTTGTTAGATACCGCATTCAAAAATGCAATATTTGCTTTAAATTAAAGCCCAAAGTACAATTTCCCTTGATGGGAGACCTTCCTTCTTGTAGGGTTCAAGAATCCAAAGCTTTTCTTCATAGTGGCGTAGACTATTGTGGTCCCATTCAGACCATACCCTATAGACGAAGAGGTGTGCGGTCACAAAAAACTTATATTTGTCTTTTTGTTTGTTTAGTGACAAAAGCAATACACCTCGAGCTCGTGTCAGATTTATCTACTGCTCACTTTTTACTAGCTTTTAAGCGCTTTTTATCACGTAGAGGCTTAGTTACTCATATGTATTCAGATGGAGATACCAATTTTATTGGGGCAAAAGGATATTTGGATGAGTTACATTCATTAACGAATTCTCGTGATTTTTAATAAAAGTGTAACCATTGATCTTTCTGGGAGGGGAATAAATTGGAAGGTTAATCCTCTATCCGCACCCCATTTTGGTGGATTGTGGGAAAGCAATGTTAAGTCGGTAAAATCGCATCTTTTTAGAGTTATAGGACATCAGTTATTAACTTATGAAGAAAAGAATACATTATTAATTCAAATAGAGGCACTTTCTTAGTACTGAAAACGTTAATCGTCTAGATCGATTTCAATTAATAGATAGAATGATTTCGGATTACTGGAAACGATGGCGTCTTGAATATTTAACAGCCCTACAAATTAGACAAAAATGGACTACATTGGCTTCACCCATAAAATGTGGTACTATAGTTTTGGTGGAACAACCTAATATTCCACCTCTGTACTGGCCATTAGGCAGAATTATTGAAACTTTTCCCGGAAAAGATGGGCAAGTAAGGGTAGTTTCGGTAAAAACCCAAACTGGCATTTACAAAAGACCCATAGGTAAAGTGTGTCCGTTGCCCACACAATAATTTGCTTTGTATTATTTTTTCTTCTTTTTTATTTATTTATTTTTTTTTGAAAGTAGTTTTAATTTAGATTATATAATCCTGAAACTTCTTCAGGGTGGGGGGAATGTTACGGCCACCTAGTTTAGTTTAGTAGTTATTGTAGTGTATCATTTGGATTTCTGCAAGAAATGCCAAAGCAGCTGTCTAGATTTGCCGGTGACTCACTAGATGTGGCTGATGGTCTTGAATTTGTGTTTATTTTAGTTCTTAAAAAAAAGTTAATTTTTTTTTTATCAGATATGTAGATTCGAAGAAAGCCATTAACTATGTGACTTGCATTAGAAAACATAATTGAATAGTAGATAGTTTTTTATAGTATATTTTTATGGTTTGATATATTTAATTCGATTATTAATTGTAATTAGTTACAGTTCGTTAGAAAATTAGTGATATAAATTCCCTGAAATTCCTTTTTTTCCTTTCCTTGAAACTTACCCATTTTTTTTACCCTGTGAACAACAAAATATCGTGCTTGCAACATCTTTTGGTAAGTTTAAATACATTTAATAGACTTTAGTATACAGTTCCACTATTGAATTGGCTTTTCTATCCTAATGAAAAACATTGGATTTAATATTTAATTTAGCAATTTTTTTTTCGTAAATATTCAAAACATTTAATGTGAAATCAATTATGCAGCAGGTGCCTTGATAGGTTGTATGTCACAATTGTCATTTCATTTTTGAACGTACTGTATTCCTTTAATACACTCTTACATCTGATACATATCCATACACAGACAGGCATATAGTCCAATAAAGATATCATTTTTCAAAAAAATAATTCCCGGCAAGCTGATTTTTTCAGGGTCGATGGAGTTGTTGGAGACTCAGGAGACAGTTCTCAATCAACCCTGCAATAACCAGCTATTCAGCCTTTTGTTTGTATGTTTCCTGAACCATAGTAAATAAATATGGTGAATGTTTTTCCATATAATGGGCGCTGGACCGTCAAAAATCAAAGTTACAAAAAAATTTCAAAAAAAAAACAAAATATAAGAAACCTGTAACGTTAGGTTCCGATCTTATAGTTGCATATGCGGATGTAAGTTTAAAAATGAGTAAGGCTACTTTTTTTTTAAATGTTTTAATTGATACCTGAGGAAAAGGGTATTTATATTTGCTTCTTTACTTTTGTTGATAGCAAAGTGGATAGAGAAGGTAACTTGTTTGTATATCGTTGGTTAAATAAAAATACTCTGGAAACTTTCTTGTTACCTATGGGTTTTATTTCATAGAATCATTATAATTTAGGTTCATGGAATTGTCATGTCTGGAGGGTTATAATAGTTTTTATTTTATGTAATTTTCCTTTGGTGCTGGCAGGAGGGATTTTAGCTGTCTAACCTAAAACGATAAACAACACACAAGTTAGTAATAGCTACCAGGGAGAGTTTATATTGCATGACTTACTGTTGGTTTGAGCTGGTCCTATTGTTCTCCTTGCTGTTTTCTCTGGATTTCGGTTCCAACAAAGTGTTTAAATAACTTTGGGAATGTCTGTAGGTGTAGGCAAATAAACACATTTCAGGGTGTACTGGCTGGAAAAGAAAGGATTTAGTTACACTTCTATTAGTTACAACAAAACCATACTCTCTTACCTGTAGTTAAGTTCTTATTTATTTATTTAAATAAATAAGCCTGGTAGACCTTTTTTATTATTCCTTTTTGTCAGCTGTCATATTTCAGTCTGAGGAAAAGTGTTACCAACATTGGTTATGGAGGAGAATTTATGGCATTTAAATTATTAATCCTAGTTTTATTTATTTTTAATGAAAATATGTTTCATTAATGGGTTTTGCGCTTATTAGTATTTATTTTGAGAATTGTTTTAATCATTCTATGGTTGGGACTAATTTTCGGTGTACTATGGGATTATGGGTAAGTTTCCTAATTGAATGTCAATCTGTGTTGGAGACCGGTAGTTCGAAAAAAAACGCTGAGGTTCCATGTTGGTCATTCGTTAACGAGTCGTTTAGCCGTTTAGGCGAGATTTTTATAATAGCTTGAAAAAGCAACCCGATATTAATTCCGGGGATTATACTTTAAAAAATCTTAAGTTTAGAAGTGCCTAATGGGTCTGTGAGCTGTTTGAAGCCGAAGGTTGTAATATTGGAACTTCTAAATAGGCAAGAAAACGAACTTAATGAATCCTGTTTTTTGTGCCCATGCCGATTTTGTTGGGTAAGAATTCTTTTGTGCATTCTTGGAAAACCGAATCCTAAATCACTGTATTCTTTTTATGTAGGCAAGTTGTAAAGTTGTAAAGTTATAAAGTCTTCAAGATGTAGAGGAGTTGTGGATGTCCTAAAACTTTTATTTGGCTGTTGTAAATAGTTTGATGGGAGGCCACGTGCCGCCATTTCATGGAGTTGCAGTTTTTTGTTGGAGTCACGAGGTTGCCAGAAATTTACGTTATTGGAATACTAGAACTGGGGCGAAGATGAGGAGACTGTTGGTATGATAGCATAATGTTTCATCTGTAAAGCCTAGAGCTTCTACAAGACGTTGGAGAATGGATAAGTACTACACTCTGCTTACGCTACAGTGTTAGCTGCATTAAAGATTAATGTTTTTTTTTAATTCTTTTATGATGTTTTTAAACTCACATTTTATATACCTACATAAATAATTTTTCTTGTTATTTAATTAGAGCCATTTTGTTATAAATAAGGCGTGTGAATAACTGCGCAGTTATATGCTTATTTACAGGTATCTGTTGTGAATATTTTTGCATATAAGGTAATTTATCTCATAGTATGTTTGATTCAACACGATTGCTTAATTCAACCCAATTCATTCATTTTACTTTTAACTTGAACTTGTAGAGAGTTTTGACAGTAAATCGATGGATTGACTTTCTTTTAAACAATAAACGATTTGTAATTATATTCCTGTCAATCAACTGTTTGTGAAAGACAAATAAACAATTTGTTTTGCCTTAAATTTCTAACGGTAATCTATTTATTTATTTTGGCAATTAAAATGGCCCATACTGTAATGTTGTACAGGTACTTACTGAAATATATATTTATATTTTAAACTGATTCCTTTTTTTTGTTTTGACTTAAAATATTTGAACAAACACGGTGTTTGGTAGTTTTTGGAATCAGTGTGTCTATCATAACTTAAGGGGGTTGGAACTTTAAACTAAATTACCTGGCGCTCGACTTAATTATTGGCAAAATTTCAAAATCGTTAAAAATAAACGGACCTCACCTCTGAGGTTTCCTTACTAGAGCTAGCCGACCTTAAGATTTAAGAGCATTTCACTATTTTTAGTGTGTTTCGTAAATTCAATTTAACCCCTATTGCAACGCTCTGCAAGAGGTGAGGACTGTGACTTTTTGGTCGGATACTCAGACCCTGAAAAAATCAGCTTGCCGGGAATTATTTGTGAGCAGCCCCTATAGAGAAGGTCGACTTTTACTGTATTAATAATGATTAAGTGCTTGGAGCAATGGTAAAATATGTACTGCCTAACCTATGACATGTCTATTACCCCTTCCATGGTGATGAAGTGGGGAGGGGATGAGGCGTGGCTTATGAAAAAATGGAGGGGGGTTATGGAAGAGTGTGGCTTATGAAAAAATGGCGGGGGTTATGGAAGATATATATATATATATATATATATATATATATATATATATATATACAGAATTGTTATATAACTTTAATAGCTTTATATGTAAATCTGTCCATAACACTATATCACATATGTTAGAAACTAACTAGTTTTATATATAATAATAATAATGTACATGTGCAATTATGTATTTGCTAGAAAATAAAAAATATTTATTAAAATACGTATTAAAAAAATCAGAGTTTGCAATTTCTTTTCTAACCATCTTAGTAAATATATAATGAAATCACAAATTTTATCAAAACACAACAGGGGGAACAATGTTTGGAGGCTTATTTTAAAATAAAATACACGGAAAGTTTTGATTCTTTCTTTTTTATTTTGAAAAACTATGAATTATATTTTTAGAAATATTATGTAAAATAATAAAATTTATGGCTTTTTGCAATGTTCTTCTTTCTAACTAATATCTTAGGAAATAAATAATGAAACTACAAATATCAAATACACAACAGGAGAAATTAAAATTAAAAGTGGCTTACTGAGCGTAAGATATGGTTCTTTCTTTTTTATCTAAAAACTATGAATTATATTTACGTAATATTTTTAAAAACAATAATAAAATCGGGGAATTTGTAGTGCCTTTTCTATCCAATATCTTACTTAGTAAATAAATAATGAAACTGTGTATTTGCTTATTAAAAAAAAAAGTACACACAATAAGTTTCAGTTCTTTCTTTTTATTTAAAAAAACTATGAATTATATTTTCGTACCAAAAAATAATGAAACGGCAAATATGAAAAAACACAGCAGGAGAAATTAAAATAACCATAAAATAAAATTTAAAACGTGACGTGCTGGAAGCTTATGTAAATAAAATACACACAAGTTTTAGATCGTGCCATAAGACTAAAAAATGAGATTAAGTAAAAATTATTAATAAATGTACAACGTATTTTTTATACGGCACAGAACTCAAGGTGACTATTCGCGGAGATTTTACAAGTTTTTGGTGTTTAAAAATTATTAAAAAGTGTCACATTTCGGGATGCAGCAAAGGACTTAAAGTGACTAATCGTGAAGATTGTACAATTTTTTTGTGTTTAAAAAAGTGGTATGGTCAGCTTTAACATTTCAGTCGGACATTTTTTCGACGTACGCAAAAACTCCACCAAGACAGCTTAAATCATATTCAGAATAGAAACTTGCGCGAGGAAGAGGCTATTCCAGGAGAAGAGGTACCCATTAAACCGATGTACAAGTAAAACAGTTTCTGTCGGCCTTCTCCTCCCGACCCATTTTAGGCCTTGTTTAAAATTATTATTACATAAGTAGTTTTAGAACATTTCCTAAATGATACAGGGAGTGATATTATTGAAAAAAGGTGCATGCGAAACTTTTATTTTAAACTTTTTTGGAAACCAATAATCAATATAAAAACGTTAGCTATACCAATACAGTTTTTGTTATTTAATTTTAACAGTTTTATATGTAAATCTAGACAGAAGGCATATGTTAGAAACAATACCCATTTACGGTAAAATGTACATTAATGAATTTCTTGAAAAGTTTTGTTGAACACTGAATTCTATTCGCTAGGACATACACACTAATACACAGTTCACAAAAAATATTCGTATCTTACAAGAACTTATAAAATGTAGGAGAAACATAAATTAATATACATTTCAGCTTGGTAAATTTTTTAAAAAACATGTTTTTCAAGTTATTTTCGTTCTTTCTCTTTTTGAAAAACTATGAATGGTATTTACACAATATTTTTAAATAATGATAAAAATCGTGATTTTTGCAATGTTTTTTTCTAATCAATATATTTTATTTGTTCAAAAAGGTGTAAAGCACTAAGTTAAAATGACAAGAAGATACGAAACATTACGAACAAGAATAGTATTTTGTTGATAATTGTTATTTTTCAATGTGTTACCGATTGCTGTACAAACACTTGACCGTACTCGCTTTAAAAATGTAATTAAACGTTTCCTCCTTGAAAATGCATTCCATGATTTTGACGAATTCTTGTTAACTGATTTTTTTCATTTAATTTTATAAACTTGATATGTGTGTGTGATAATGATTGTTTGTTATTTATTTGTTTTATTTATTGTGTATTTTTTTTCTATTTAAGGCAACCACTTTTTGTTGGTTTTTATTGCCATATTTTTTGACATGTCAAAACATAATTTATGTATATATGAAAAATAAAGATCTATCATCTATCTATTTAGTGCTAATTCACTCAGTGAAAATTTCTAGTTTACATTTTCTGTTAAAAAATTACTTAGGTATTCATCATCATAATGTTTTCTGTTGTTGCTGTAATACTGACGGCTCTGTTTAAAACAAATATCGATTTCGCGTACGAATGGTACACAATGGTTCGTGTTTAAATTAAAAATTTGAGACTTTAGAGTTTTTCATTGAATGAGTGAAGAATTTTTTTCATTTGAATTCATAACTTTTATTTTTTTCTCACATTAATTGTTTTAAAAATTAAGTAAATATCAAAGATGGCCTAAATAAACTAGCCTGGATCTACAAAACAACAAATTGTCCCAGCAGTTTGCTGTTATTTCTATAGAAAACCATGAATTGTTTTTTTTTTGTTGAGATCGGTCAGACCGAGTGAAGAAATTATTTTTTTTTCAACCAGTTGTTTGGTAATGTTTATTGAAATTAAGCTATTTAATACATTAAGGTACATCAGTTCTGGTAGTTTGTTTTAAAAAAAGGTGTGAAATATATTTACGTAATATTTTTTTGTAAAATAATACAAAATCATGTTTAGATGACCTATATAAAAAAGGTATGAAATATATTTACGTAATATTTTTTGCAGAAATTTGGTACTTAAGAATTTTTTTTTCATTATGAATGAGAGTGAATTCATAGTTCTATTTTTTAAATTATGTAAATATCAAAGATGGCCTAAAAAAAGCTAGTATGGATCTAAACAATAAAGTGCCCCAGTGAAATGCAGCTTGGTGTTATTTTATAGAAAACGATTAACTATTTTTTTGTTGAGATGGGTTTTTCGAATGACGCAGCGAGGTTTTTCAAAAATTTCTGTCCGTGTTCTATCAAATCAGACCGATAGAATTTTTTTTTTTTTACATTCAGCTGTATGGTAATGTTTATTGAAGTTAAGCTATTTAATGCATTAAGGCACAACCGACCAGTTTGTATAAACATTTTAAACAAGAATCACACTGTGTAATTTGTAAATACTCAGCTTAATAATGTAAGCTTTCAGCTCCAACTTACAAATAGATTTAAGTATCTGATAAACAACCAAAAATATGTCTTACTGTAATTCAAATACCCAGATGATTTGCAAAAATAACTTTAGTCCAACAATGTGAAAGTTTTTGAAAGTTCAAGCATATAACTACCATATTACGGTAATAGAAAAACTTTCCCTACAATAATTAAGTGTCGAGACGATCTGCAAAATATATACCTTTAGGTCTCTAACCGCACTAGCAGCGCAGAAGAGTATAGTTGATAGGGAGATGAAAGGCATCTGAAAAAATCACAAATTAATATGTATGTGCAAAATTAAAAGTTACGAAATATTGCCTATTTCACGGTGTGCTTGGTCGTTTATGATTACTGTTGACATAAGAGCTCAAAATAATAGACAATGTAAACTAGAAATTTTCACTGAATGAATTAGCACTAAATAACAATTATCAACAAAATATTTTTATTTTCTGTATTGTTTGAACTTTGAGAATCCTATTTTAAAATTAAGTGTGCAACGAGTTTTTCGTTTTTCTTACTTAAAGTTACTAAATAACAATTATCAAAAAAATCTTATTCTCTCTGTATTGTTTGGGGTTTGAGAAACTTAATACACTTACACAAACTTTTGTAAAAACGGGGCATCATAAAACTTGAAAAAATTATTTTTTACACTCGGTGATGTAGTAGTGTTTATTGAAATTAAGATGTTTAATACATTAAGGTTAATTCTGGCAGGTTTGTTTTTCATTTTTTCATTATTTTTACTGATAGAAAACATTTACTTCTGATGACTCTTTAATTTCTCCTAAATGGGCAGGTACTCCGTGAAATAAGTGCTGTTTCGCATCTCATTTAAAATTTTTATGATTCTTTAATTTCTACCGTGCGTAAACCTAACTCAGTTTTTTTCAAAATAAAAAAAAAGAGTGAACTAGAGCTTAATAATTTTTTAATTTAAACACGAACCATTGTGTACCATTCGTACGCGAAATAGATATTTGTTTTAAACAGAGCCGTCAGTATTGCAGCAATAACAGAAAACATTATGATGATGAATACCTAAGTAATTTTTTAATAGAAAATGTAAACTAGAGTGAATTAGCACTAAATAGATAGATAGATAGATCTTTATTGGTCATATATACATAAATTATGTTTTGACACGTCAAAAAATATGGTAATAAAAACCAACAAAAAGTGGTTGCCTTAAATAGAAAAAAAATACACAATAAATAAAACAAATAAATAAATGCAACTTGACCTAGAGGTCTCTTTCAGCGTGTTGAGCTGAGAGCCCCTTGCGTCAATGGTTATTTGCTCGACGCCGTTCCGCCGCCATAGCCAGAACGAATGCAACCTGACCTAGAGGTCTCTTTCAGCTTCAGTGTGCCGATGGTTATTCGTTTTCGACGCCGTCCGAATAGCCGCTATTCACCGCATCGTCACAATTACACTCTCGCCTCCTCTACTCTTTTTTATTCACATAATAGAAATGTGATACTGATAACCGTAAAAGATACGGACCTGTAGAATCGATAACCTGTACTGAAATGATGTCATGTAACGCTGCCGTATTTTACGTATTTTGAAGAAAATAAATTGTTAATTTTTATTGGGCTGTCTTAACTAATCTGGACCCTGTAAATCTCCAAACCAGCTACCTGAGCAAGAAACTGTTACAACGGAACTAAATAAATTCAATGTAAGGAAATGCCATACTATGCTATGGGTGCAGACATCACAAGCAGACCTTGTTAATCATGACTATCAAGCAAGGAATAAAGCTAAAATGTACATTCTGATATCACTTTTTACTGAATTTATTCCATTTGGCTGTTCCACACTGTATCATTTATTACCAGTAACAATAAAAAATGTTAAAAGTACATATACAACGTGATCTACCAAGAAATTCGGAAAATAAAATGGTGTGCTAGTCTTCAATGTGGGAAAGCTCCAGCAAAATTTTAGAGGATTCTGAGGTAATTTAGTATATTAAATTATTAGTCAATTTGCGAAGATACACTACTGATGTTGAGTAAGTCCTGACCTACTTCTGAATTAGGTCGACGAACTTACTTGTGAAAGAACGTATTCGAGTTTACATTTCCTTAATTGGCATCAAAAGTGAAGCCGGCCGGCGAGATCAAAAAAAGAGGTCTACACACGATCCAGCGGCAGCTAGCCAACATTGTTGATACGCTTTGAAGATAATTGGAATTCCAGCGGATCAGTTTACTTTTACGAATGGGTTCAAAGCATGCCGACAAGGCTGGCTCCGTGCCGCTGGATCGTGTGTAGTACCCCCTAAGAGAGCCGGGTTTTTTGCTTCAGGTCGAACAATAGTTACACCGCCGTGTCATTGACCGGTTTAACTAAATATCTCGTATATCTGCTTCAGTCACTTCTATCTTATCCAGCTTTGCTGTCGGTAGTGTCAATCCCAAGTCTGATAAAATGATATGGTTGTACCGCGTTACATTAGATTAGTTAAAGTCATTGGCGGCGCATTTCTACAAACAAATAAGGTAATTTTTTTGGTTATTTTTTTTTAATTTTTCATTTTTTTAACTCCTTTCCGTAGGGACAACCTACTGTTAAATTTTCCGCATGTCATGGTAGATCACGTTGTATATTTAAAAAAGATCTAAAAAAGTTTATAAATGGAAATTATGTTATCATACAAAAACAAAACATATTTAAAAACTAAACATTAAATTTATTTCTCTTACCTGTCAATCTACTATCCACTCACTTTTTATTAACACAAACCAGAAGACAAACCTTTATAAATTTACATCTCTTTCCTCCTCCTCATTTGTCCTCGATAATTTTCAATACATTTTGTATATATCCATCAATTTTTTGTTTGTTTTACAATTAATAGCCATGAATATGTTATATGTTATATTTATAAATTATTATGTTATATGTTATATTTATAAATTTACAACACAGACAGACAACACATTATTTCCCTTGGGATACTACTGTATAGCGGCCACTTCAGGCTGAAATATCGTGGCGTGTATTCCTAGACTTATCGGGATTTTCGTTTTGGACCTTATCCCGTAAATCCCAGCTCCGACTCCCTGTTATGTCTTGGAGCCGTCCGTATACCAGATCGTTTGGGCCAATATTGGAGGACCGTTTTTCCAGTTTTCTCTCTCTGATATTTTGATTTGAAATTTTTTGTAGAAGTTATACTTTGGGATCATAGTGTCCTTGGGCATTTCCAAAATAGGATCTGCCTTCAGCTCTGAGTGCTCTGTTCCGTGTTATTGCCTTATGGGCGTTGTGCCTTGCATTAGCCTGTGTGCCACTGAACGAGCTTCCCCTTGGATAAATAAGTGTAGTGGTGTCAGGTCTAACAGGACTTCCAATGCAGCCGTGTGAGCTGTTTTTATGGCCCCAGTGGCGCACACTTAATAGCCTTATTGCTCCAAGCTGCAGTGTCTTGGTCCACCATGTCACCGATCCATAGGTTATCATGGGTCTTATAATTCTAGTGGGAATTCCATGTCAGCTTTTGGTTGAAAATGACTCCTAGGTATTTAACCTCGCTGGCAAATGGAATTTCCACTCCATTGAGCCTTAGGCCTCCCAAGGCTCTTTTGCATGTAAAGGTGACGACTGTCGTTTTGTGAGGATTTATGGAAAGTCCTTCCTCACTACACCACCTGTCGACAAGACTCTTTATCAATGCTCTGATATCGTGTTCGCAAATCGCCCCTTGACTACTACCGCTAGATTGTTAGCATATCCTAGGCAGTAAAAGCCTTCTGCGGAAATTTTTCGGAGGAGTTCGTCAACAATGGTTGCCCACAGCAGTGGAGATAATACCCCTCCTTGAGAGCAGCCTGTACTCACTTTTGCCTTAATGATAGCCTCGCCTAGATTGGATACTATTATCCCCTTTTCTAAGCTGGCTTTAATCCACTGGCAGAGTACTGTTGGTGTTACCACTGCCATTTCTTTGTCATCTAATGACTTTGTCAGTAGCCTATTTAAATCATGCAGCGCGAGATCTGTTGATTTTTCCGGTTGGTATGCATATTGACGCTCATTAGTGAGCGTCAATAGGGAGGTTTTCCCTTAGTATTTCGTCTCTAATGTACCTGTCTAGTAGTCTTTCCAACGTTTGAAGTAGGAAAGAGGACAGGCTTATAGATCTATATGACTTGGGCGTTTGGTCTGATATCCTACCTATTTTTGGTAGGTAGGTGACCTTCACCTTCTGCAATATATATGGTATGTACGCCATATATGTGGTATGTAAATGTAGTATTAGTATATTCTGCCCTTTTTGGGGCAGAATTGGGTAAATTCCATCCACCCGAGGAGACTTGAATGGTTAGAACTTGCTAATTGCCCATCTGATTTTGTCGGGTTTTACTACCTCATTACCAGCCTCCAATCCGCAGGTCTGGGCCGCTCCGGCCTTTGATCTGGGAATTGCCTCCGAACCCTGCAATATAAGTGAACCCGGAAAGTGTGCCTCCATGAGCACTTTGATGCTTTCCGTTAGTGTTTCTGTGTAGGTTTCATCCTTTTTCTTGAGGAAACCTACTTCATTTGCAGTACAACCATCCTTGGATTCTGCAGGCTGCAGGGCCATCATTGACCTATTCGCAAAACCTCCTCCATGGGTCTCTTTTGGCTGAGTCCTTCCAGATGTTTGTTCCAGCAGATTGTTTTACCCTCGTTTTTCCTTGTTTTCTCTGGGCTGCTTTCCTGTTAAGCGGCTTACCTCGCTTACCTGTTCCACTGACACCTCAAAGCTCTCTACATCTCTTCCGGATGCTGTTCCTCCCTCCAGGTGCCTTCTCAGGGACTCTGAATAGCGTTCCCAGTTGGTCACTCGGGGATTTCTGAACTTTGTCTCCATCAGAGATGGGGTCTTGATATCAAATCTTATGTGCCTGTGATCGGAGCCTGATGGCTCTTCTGACACATGCCAATTTATAATATTATCGCTTATGTTACTCGTATGCATAAGGTTATAACCAAGTATAGCATTAAGCTATTTAATATATAATGAATTTAAGTTTGAGAAAGATTTTTTATTTTTGATTCGAAAAATATTATTTTTTTATTTTTTATATCCATAGTGATTGATATTCCTATATGTGTAGCAAGTACGTACCCTACACACCTCCCCCCTACAATGAAGAAACCAACTTATCAAAGTAGTAATATTTAAAATGACATTTAAAAAGAAAAGTCAGATTTGACTGACAAGATAATATAATACAAGGAAAACTTATTTCTGTAATAAAATAATCCTTAGTGCAAGCATGTCAATAATAACCAATAATAATTCATATAATAATGATTTAATAAATGGCGAAGAAAAATGAACAATATACTATACTTATTCAACAAGAGACAATTATATAAGTTGGTTTAAAAAATGTAGGGAGTAATATAGGATACCTACCCACACATGTACATAATTGAACATGAAATTAAAAGTCTTCTGGAGATTCTGAAGATCCAGTCTGACTCGTTTTTCTGAACCATCTTCATGGAGAGACTGAGGAATCTGTATCTAGTGAAGATATCTATGGAACCGCCGACCTTTAGCTGGTTGTCATCGTTGTGGACGTTGTCCATCTTTAAACCGGTTAGCAGCACGAGCAGTTGTGTACGGCCCCATATTCTCGTCGCGGCTGGCACAGTTGTCTAGAATATCCATGGGAGATTACTTTCAGTATAACTATTTGTTCACATAGCAATATTACTTAACAAAACTGTCAAAAGCTATTAAACTTCAGTCTTCATTACATTACGACGTGTGAAGACGTTCGGGGTCACCAATATAGCATTAAGCTATTTAATAAATTTAATGAATTTAAGTTTGAGAAAGATTTTTTATTTTTGATTCGAAAAATATCATTTTGTTATTTTTATATCCATAGTGATTGATATTCCTATATGTGTAGCAAGTACGTACCCTACACCAAGACTTATTTACGCACTGAAGTAACAGTGCCTGTGTTGGCTATTAGTGACCCTTCACTTAGAATGAATTGTAACAGATATTCACCCCTCATGTTGATGTTGGTGCTTCCCCACACCATGTGATGTGCGCTGGAATCACATCCTGTTATCATTGGAAGGTTCCTTCCTCCGCAGTAGGCAACTATGTCGCTTAGTAATTACGGAGAGCAGGATCTTTCCTCGCCTGGGAAGTAGGCGGAGCATATGACGCAGCTCTTCGTCCCCTCTTCCGTTGACGCTGTCAGGGTAGCTGTAACAAAATCATCGGTGCAAAACACCGGAATTAATGTGCAACTTACCCTATTACTTTGTACTATACACGCCCTTGGTTTACTTGAGAGTGTATTGTACAGCAACTTACTTTGCAAACGTTTTAGGTCTGCGGGCCTTCCCTTTACAAACCAGGGTTCCTGCAGAAGGGCAATATCTATGCCTTCTTCTTCGAATCTCTTGTGGGTCCCACGAGCAGCTAGGGAAATGTGAGTCCGCTCGGTCAGAGCATGACCGAGTAAGGCGTAGAATACAAGAGGGTGCCGTCTGGTGCCCTCAGGGAAACGTTCGCGACCGCATTTGACCCTGCGGCCATTCAGCCTTCGGCACGTTGTCTTCCACCTTGGCTTGGGTTGAGTCGTCCTTGGTTTTTCTCCTCTCCTCTTTGACTTTGCCGGCATGGGTGACCCTGCCAGGAGTACAAGACTCCCGCCGGCATCGCTCTCAGAATCATTGCAGTTACACCACGACAAGGTCCCACGACTCCTCAGAGGGGACATTAAAAGATTAGATAATTGGCAGAAAAAATGTTCAAAGTGCATCCCCCTGCTTCTTGACATTTTCTGGCTCGGTCAATGGTGTTTCCCATAACATTTCGCAACATAGCAAAAACTTCGTGGATACAATTTTGTAAAATTTGAGGTGTTTAAGGGGGTGTATAAAAAAACTCGTTCTACAGGTCCATATGTTGCAATTACTCGCCCATTATACCGGTTTACTAAATGGGCCATAACTCGGGTAGCATTACGAGGCGGAGCCCCATCTTGTTGGAAATACATTTGTTCAGAAACTGCAAGTGGTAAGTTCATCAACATTTATTCAATATCATTTTGTAGGAATTCTAAATATCTCTCCCCTGCCAAAGGTCCTTGAAAGAAAATAGGTACAATAATTCTCATTCCAATCAACCCAGCCCACACATTTACTCCAAATATTTATATCTTGCTTTGTTTATTGAACATTTGATTGTTGGTGAATCTCGAGTCATCAGAAAAAATATCAAAGAAACAAAATTCGGGTTAGCGATATTGTTCTGAAGTAACCAGTCACAATAACCTAATCTTCGGTTGCTATCATCGTCGTACAAATGCTGGTGCACTTGATATATAAACGTGCGGTAACCATATTTTTTGAGAATCTTTCTTAACTAATCTTTCATAACTAATTTGTATCTCGTAGCCAATTTCTGTAGTAGAAGCAGTAGGATTCACTTCTACAAAAGCCGTTAATTTCTGTCGCTCCATCAACGATAAAAGCAGCAGGATTGTTATCAATTCCTCTCCTGTTTTGTTTCTCTACAACCGGAAAATATTGAAAACATGGATGATGTCTGTTCGGATACCTTTGGGCATACAAATTTGCGGAGTTTTTGGAATTTTTGTGGCATACTTCAAAAATTAATAACATGTCCACTTTTTCATCCCTATACATAACAACAATAACAATAATTAACAAACAAGAAACAACAACAGATTTAAAGATAAAGAGCAATCTTATTAAGTTAACAATACACACGTATTATTATTTGTCAAATTTCTTTTTGTTTCCACAGCAGACTTCTTTCATTTTCAGTTGTTTTGTTGACAAAATGAATGTTTTGAATCTAGTTTTATTCAATTCCCACGGCATACTTACTTGATAAGCGTATTTTCTCGATACTTTAATAATATTATCCACCAAAAACTTGGGTATTTGGGTTAATATCACCGATTTTAGATTTGAAGGTATCAATGTATTTGTCGTGAAAATGAGTACTTAACTACTGGGTGTCTAGAAGATGTTGCCACTTGAAAAAGTTGACACAATTACAAATTAGTGATTTCAGAAATTTTGGTTTGTCGTAGCTACTAAACCGATTCGAAAAATCTCACGTTTACATTTTTCTCTTATTGTTTTAGTACATTTGATTGATTTGAGTGAATTCACTGTACTCTAGATACAAAAATTAAAATAAATATAAGAAAATCATGTAGTCTCAAAAAAATTTTAAAACTACCCAGTCGTGCTTAAAATCGTCTCCGGAATCCAAGAATGTAAAAATACACAGTGTGTTTTATCTAAAATGTCAAAGTTGGGGTCATTTCCGGGGAAACCGGAAGTGATGGAAAAGTGTCAAATCGAGTGTCAAATTATGAAAAATTTGCCGTTTTTGGTATATATTACCCTGCCAAATTTAAGACTTATATCTTGAAAACTCTGGAAACTATGGATTGTCTAATGATTCCGTTGACACCCGGTATATATTATTTCATTGAATATAGAGATTATTAATTAATTCTATGGGTAATTTTAGGCTCATGGTCATTACTTTCATATAGAACTTCTTTAGATACACGATTCATTTTCTCATACACTTACATTATAGTGAGTAAACAGGTGGGTAAGCAAACCCAAAGTAAATATGGTTAATAAGATTTTAATTTTTTTTGCAACTTTATATTATATTGAAGCTGTCATCCGTAAGTACCGTTATTTAGATTTAATTTAATATTTATTAATTTATGTAACCATAAAATTTAATTATTTTCGAATATATAACATGTTATGTTAAGTTTGTATAAATTTATTCCACACTTCATGTGTCAAAGAAACCTTATAAATTTGTGAACATATAAGTATGAAAAAAATAATGTATTGTTTATTGGTTTATTTTCTAAATATGTTTTAATATTTTCTATCATACTGCATTTGATTGTATAATAATAACGTTAAATAATAAGAAGAAAAATAAATAAGAAATATAAACTAGTGGAAGCATTATTCTCTTCGCGGATTTACTGAGCTTTTTATATAATTTTTTCACATTCAATAGAATACTCTTCGCATTTTTCTTGTAAATAATGTTAGTTTTTGAACATTTTAAATTTTGTTATAAGTACTAACTTTGTTGTGAAAAAAAATATATGCAAAAAAAAATGAAAAAGAAACCACCTTGTTAGCCATTGGGCCATCACACATTACTATAAAAATTGAATGTCTGTAATATATAACCTTCCTAACTTAAGGAGTAGCCACCCCCGTAAAGTTTTTATTTATGAACCGATTTTTATGTTTTTTTTTAACATGTAGATCTCGCAAAAAGTCATTAGAAACATGTTCTATTAATTCTGGAACTCAGAACCACGGCCAACTACGACCATTGTTTAAGTGCGAAATATTGAGAAGTACTATTGGGGATTGTTTTTCAAAATATTAGAATGGATTCTTATTCAGGACCACCTATATACCTATTGCACCAATTTTTGTAGTGTTAGTAATAGAGGGTGGCCCAAAACATTAAAAATAACTTTTTAAAATAACGAAATTTAAAGTAAAAAACACGTTACTTTTATATTATTTAAATTATTTATTGATAAAATTATTATTATTATTATTTAATTTTCATTTATTTTGAAATTTTATAAACAATTACCATAAACCTGTAAAAAAATTTTGGATTTTTAGATTTGTCAGAACCTGACCGGTTTGTGTTATTAAAATTTAGCACAATTAATTAAGTAATTAATTAGTTAATTAATTAATAATAATTAATTAACTAATCGCACAATTTCCACTTTTTCTTGTAAAGAATAATGAGCCATTATTATAATAATACGTAATAACTAAGTTGTTTTAGTCATTTATCAAAGAACTAAGATACTAGTTAAACAGTGTCAGCGACAGCCATTTTTCAACTAACATTTTTTGTTTTCCACGCCTGCTAAGTTTTAATAAAACAAACCGCTCAAGTTCTTACAAATCTAAAAATCTAAAAAATTTTTACAGGTTTATGGTAATTGTTTATAAAATTTCAAAATAAATGAAAATTTAAATAATAATAATAATAATAATTTTATCAATAAATAATTAAAATAATACAAAAGTAATGTGTTTTTTTAATTTAAATTTCGTTATATTGAAAACTTATTTTTAATGTTTTGGGCTACCCTGTATTACTATCACGAAAAAAGTTAGTACAATAGGTATATAGGTGGTCCTGACTAAGAATCCGTTACAATATTTTGAAAAAAAAATCCTAATAGTACTTCTCAATATTTCGCACTTAAACAGTAGTAGTAGTTGGCCGTGGTTTTGAGTTCCGGAATTAACGGAAGAGATTTACATATTAAAAAAAAAAGATCTACATATTAAAAAAAACATAAAAATCGGTTCATAAATAAAAATTTTACGGGGGTGGCTAGTCCTAAAGTGGGACACACTGTATATATATATATATATATATATATATATATATATATATATATATATATATATATATAGAACATAGCATTTCACAAGATTTCTATTTAAGCGCAAGTGACAAAAATTAAGAAATTTTTTTTTTTTTATTTAAATGATTAATAACTTTTTTAATTACTGATCGATTTTTTTTCAAAAACAATAGTGTTCTTCCTCTAGCTGACGCTAACTTACTTTCCAAATTTCAATACAATCGGACTTTTCTTTCTTAAGTTATCGTGCTTACAAGAAACGTGACGAACGGACAGACAGACGGACATTTTGAAAATTGTTCAGAAATCGTTCATTAACATAATGATATAAAAAAATTTTCTCTACAAGCGATATTTCCGGTTTGCAATATTATATTTAATATATTTGAAATGGTAAAATGGTCTCGAATCTATTTTATTATACTCTTCGCAAAAGCGAAGAGTATATTGCATTTGATCGGCACATTTCTAAAACCGGAAATGCCGCTCGTATAGAAAACATTTTCGTATCATTATGTTAGTGAACGAATTCTGAACAACTTTCAAAATGTCAGTCTGTCGGTCTGTCCGTCCGTCTGTCTGTCCGTCCGTCTGTCCGTCCGTCTTACCGTCCTCACGTTTCTTGTAAGCACGATAACTTAAAAAAGATTGTATTGAAATTTGGAAAGTAAGTTAGAGGAAGAACCCTACTGTTTTTGAAAACGAAATCAATAAGTAAATAAAAAGGTTATTAATCATTTAAATTTGAAAAAATATGTTTTCTTAATTTTTGTCACTTGTACTTAACTAGAAATCTTGCGAAATGTTATTCTCTATAATTTTCTTTTTTATACATTTTACTAATATAATATTTCATAATAATATATCTATCTATATAATCCGTTGAAATATTTTTCTCGAATGATATACATTACAGACATTCAATTTTTGTAGTAATGTGTGATGGTCCAATGGCTAAAGTTTTGCCTTGCAATCCAAAGTTCGTGTGTTCGAATCCCTCACAGGGTGGTTGTTTTTTTTTATTTTTCTTTTCATATATTTTTCTTTCACAACAAAGTTGGTGTCACAAAATTTAGCATGTCCAAAAACTAACATTATTTACAAGAAAACTGTGAAGAGTGTCCTATAGAATGTGCAACAATTATATAAAAAGCTCAGTAAATTGGCGAAGAGTATAATGCTTCCACTAATTACATTTGCATTGTATCTTCTATGCAGCTTTTAAATGTGATTTTATATAACAGTTTTTCTTATTTGGCACGTTTTTATATAGTTTTGTGCTAATAAAATTGCTACTACAGTCGAATATTGCCCTAGTGAAATTGTCGAATATTTTCCGACTTTAAGGTGACGAAGACTATTCATTAAATCAAGATGGCTGGCATGGTCATTGGTGGATTTTAATCACTGGAAAAATAAGGACGACTTTCGATGCAATACTGATAAGTGAAATAGTCTAACCTCTTTTTGAATGGACAAAAAATCAAACTTTCTGAAGTTTAATTGGTTAATTTTTGAAAGATGACATTTTTTAAAGTAAATATTTTTTCTGGCGCTAAATTCAAAATAGTTGGTATTTGAATAGAAATTATCCCCATTATTACTTTATAAGTACCTACCTATTTTATTCGAAAATTCAATAATTAACCAATATTTATAAGCATTGGCTGTGATAGATTTTTTAAATTAATAATCTACTAATTAAATTTCTTTAAAACATTATTACATATATTAGTCCTATGCAATTAGTCATTATAAATAAAAAATGATGGAACCCAGCTATAGTGAATGGATTTGAATGATTTTTTTTGTTAGATTTCTAATGCCATATACTGAAAAGTTTACCCATTGAAAATTACCGCAATTCCGAAAATCCGTAAATTAAAAAAAAAAAAATTAGAAATCTCAACGAAACATACAATTATCGGAATTTTTTATTATTTCTTTTAATAAAATAATGAATGTTATAGTTTTCGAGGTTGTTTATAAAAAATTTGTAAAAAAATGAAACTTTTTAAAATTAATTTGAAGATGGCAGAAGTTCCAAAAATCGAAATAAATGAATAGTACAGTAAGTGAAGCTTTTAAACCCTAGCCCGAAAACGATGTAATGAATTTCCAAATTTTTTTCTTCAACATGCTTCATAAAGTATGTACATAATAATCTATATTGTCATTTTCCCTGCTTTTTGGTTAGGGGTGGTTCCCACCCCTTCTTGGGGGTTGTCGCAAGAAAACAAAAAATACACATAATCTAATAGAAAATCAAATTATAAGAAAGAATGGCGAGAAGAAAGGTCTTGTACACTTTTTTTCTAAAATGCATATTTTTCGAGATATTGTGAACTGTGAATATTGTGAACTGAAAATTGCAATTTTCACCCCCTAAAATCAGTATTCGTTTTTTTTTTAAATTACTCGAAAAATGTGGACTTTAAAAAAAATGCAATAGTACAAAATTAAAGCTTTTAGGAGGAAAACCAATCGAATGATTTTTTTCTTTTTTTTTTCTGCGATGTTTAGTTTTGAAAATATGGCATTTTCAAAATGGCGCCGAAACGTTCAGAAAAAATATACGACGTTAAAATCTAAAATTACTCAAAATCTACAACTATGAGAAAAATTGTTATTCTTGTAAAAATTAAGGGTATTAAAATTTTCCTTCGATTGAGACGCATTACGACCTTTTATATTGAAAACTAAAAAAGTTACAAACAAAAAGATAGCGTAGATAAAAATTTGTGCGCCCTTTTTTTAGTCTTATTGGTCTAATTTCTTATTAATTCAATTTTTTTAAAAATTCTTCTGTATATTGTTAATGCATATTATTACTAACATGCTCAATTCTTTTAGAATTTTTAAAATAATTATTTTTCATTCTGTACCTATTTTAAATAATTAAAATTTTCATAATTTTTTGAAAAACATCGGGTTTTTGGAAATTGCTCAGAAAATATTTTTTTATAAAAAATGGTATTGGGTTAGGGGTAAAAACTACCCTTAATAAAAATAAACTAAACTCAAGAATATTTATGTATTGGAATTCGATATTTATAACGTCAATTTAAATTATGTGACACGTATTGATGTTAAGTAATGAATGACTCAATCCTCAATCCGCTGGACTCTTTTCTCCCCGTCCAGCTCTGCTGCCGAAATCTCGCCACGTCGGCACTCCGGAATCTTACAGATGACCTTGGTAACTGTCGACGCCTATAATGGTAAGAGTACAAAAAGCTTATCAAAAACGAATAGTTTGGGTTTTTATTTTTTTTCCAACGACAAACCGTTCCAGAGATATGACAGTATGAAATAATGTTGAAACTTTTCAGTTTGCACGCGCATTTTAAATGACTATTTAGGTAGAGAAACGAAAAATAGCCGTCTATTTTTCGAAGATTACGCAGAAAAAGCAGGTTGCATTGCACTTGATCATGCCCACTAAACATTTTTCTGTTCCGGAAATGTTTCTGAAATGCATGTACTGAAACATGAAACGTTTCTAGAAGTACGACAGAAACGTTCTAGACTCATTGCAAAAACTCAAGATGTCCTACCTAAGAAACGTTTCAATGAAACATTTCAAAAGACACGTGCCCGACACATTTATGAATATTTACAAAAATGTTTCCGACATCTCAAAAAATGCATATAATGAAAAATATGAAACGTTCCTGGAACTGTTACAGAAACGTTTCAGATATATTGTAGATACTAGAGATGTCCTACCCAAGAACGTTTCAAAGAAACATTTCCTTCAGGAAAGGTCGCTATAAACCAGAGATGTGCTGAGAAAACTTTCCATATTTAATAAAAGTCTGTAAAAGTCATGTAAATAATATAATTGTATGCACTCATTTAGTATCAAAATGAAGCTTGCATCATCATAAAATAGGCTATCAGTATACCCCATGGAAAGTTAGAAGGAAAGCTTCCTGAAACTTTCGGAGTTTTCAAAAATGGAAAGTTCCCAGGAAGTTTTCCTTCTAACTTTCCATTGGGTATATTGATATTGATGGCTATTCGATGGTGAAATCTGATTCGTGATGATACAAGCTTCATTTTGATACCAAATAAGTGCATACAGTTATATTATTTACATGCCTTTTACAGAGTTTTATCAAATATGGAGTATCCTCGGCACATCTCTGCTATAAACATTATGAGTCATAAAATTTCAATATCACCTAGTTAACTGAACTTTATTACCTAATGTCGAAATTGAAGCCGGTGTAAAAATAAACAAATAATGAATTGAAATATATTTTTAGGCGACTTCAATAACAATATTAAGGTACACAGTTAACTAGGCGACCGTAAAATTTTGTTTCATAGTGTCTTCATCTTTACTTATCTTCACTGGGCTGTCGGTCCCATCAATCTTTCCTTGGCATATAGACGTCTACAAATAAATAAAATCACCCAGTAAATATAAAAAAAACACGTATTAGAAACACTTTTAAATATTTGTAAACTGTAAATATCTAAAAAAAAACATAGTATATAAATATATAACAAAAGTATATCTCATTCCTCCATAAAACAAAATATCAGCTTCATAAAATGAAGTTGGCAGTTGTCCTCAAAAGTGGTTAACCATCAGGTATATTATCTTGTCTTCTATTTGATGAACCGCTACTGGGCCTGATATGAACCACGCCGATACTAAGTTTCGAATGTTTTATTCATGCTGGTACTAAGCCTTCGCCAGGGGCTGAAAAAGTCATAAAAACAATCACAAATTGAATGTAGAGAACACAAATGAATATTTTTTAACCTTCTTCTCGTCCATTACTGAAAAAACAATGTATCTTTCAAAAACCACAGCACTTTAAGTATTAATAATAATTAACTGACCCGACACCCGCACTATCTGTTTTTATTTTTGATGCACACAGTGTCCTTCCAGGCATAAAGATAAAACTTACTTAACTGCAACCATAGCAAAATGCAAATGGCGTTGATGTTGGTGGCGGCTAGCTTCTCAGATGCTCTGTACATTTGTCCATGTTAGAATCGTCATCGGTCGTATGTTTTCGTTTCTCATTTTAATAAATGGATTTCTACAATTTGACGTTTTAATTGATGTATTCTGTGCAATAATCTACCAATACTGGTATGTTGACATCTCGATTTGGAGTTGAAATTTCCAGTAATTATAATTATTAATTAGTTGCTATAAAACGATTAGGCAGAATCGTATCGATCGTAAACGATTGTATACTATCCCTTCGTGTTTTTCGATAAATGTAATTCCACAACTTGCCGCATGGAGATGATCATATAGTTTTTATGGTTTGCAGAGTTTACAAATATCAACATTTCAGATCTTTGTATATATATTATTATATTCTCCACATTATTCGTTGACGTCTAGTTTTCGAGTAATTACTTATTAATAACCAAGCATTCAGTATTCCAGACGGAATCTAAGTCGAAAATAGTTGTAATTTTACAAACAAGGCATTTTAAAAATCGCGGGGAAATGACACAATGTTACCGATGTCATTTGAATTCATGATTTCATATATATTTTACCGATGGAACAATATATATGAAATATTTCTGCAAAATAACAAATATTATGAATTTCTGAAATGTGTCAGAAATATAACAGATACGTTTCTAGGAAATGTTTCATTTCTTCCAGATTACAACTTTTTTCCAAACGTTTCATAAATGTTTCGTGTTGAAACACCCCTTACCCCAGTCGTATATTTATCTCTCTTTTTTGAGCGAGACTGAAAAATATACAAAGTTGGCCATTTATGTGATCGTCTAGATGTAGGACCCAAATTTACGTTGTGATTGTATTTTTGTTTAACCATAGATTCTTTTTATAAAGTTTGATATTACTTGTTTCTATTTACTGATCAAATTTATTTATTAATTTTGGCAACACTCAGTTATTAGATGATTTTACTTTGGTACTGTTTTATTTGACTGTACTTTATTTAATACTGATTTCACTGTAATTACAAATCTTATTTGTAATTAATTCATTTTGTCTAAAGAATTATATTTTTATTTAATCTCACTTATTCCTGAAAAATGTAAAATATTGAAAGAAAACACAGAAAACGTTTTAATACGTTTATTTTAGACAACTGTTATACTCATTTGAAACATTGTATTATATAATTGTTGGGGCAATTGCCACTGTTTACATAAAGAGAAGGAAAGTATTCATTGGGACAATTGTCCCATTAATCCGTTAAATAATCAGGTCAGCTATGCAAACAATAAAGTAAATTGTTTACAATGACAATAGTCATTTTCCTGAAGAAATTATGATGGTCGTCGACATACGTAAAATTTGGCACAGCTTGGGAAAGTTTCCCAGTCATGATATGAAGGTAAAAGGCAATCAACAAAATCTTATTAAATTGCCACGACAACTGTCGTATAGATTGCGATGTTTCGAAGCGTAGTGTTGTTGTTGTGGCTAGTTACAATTGCACTTGGCCGAGATCAACTGGTCCCATTTCGTTATATCGTTGTTATTTGTATATAGATGAAGTGACAACCAACAAAATCTTGTGCTTGCCTTTCGAAAATCTTCGAAATTAAAATTGATGGAAAAGAGCTGTGCTCAAATCTTATCATATGTATATGATAACTTGGTGAGGTATAAATGCAGAGATGGCAATTAAGAATTCTTAAATGCAAAAGCTGAAGACTAATAATTGCAAAATCTGCAATAGACCATTCGCGACTGTACTAAATATTATTTACCTAGCTGAGCGGAGTATTAAAACAACAATCGTTGTAATAACATTTTAAAAACCCAACGAAACTTGCCATTAATTAAACTACTAAAATAGTTGCAAATCACAATCGTGAGTTAATTAATTTGAATACTGAAAATGCATACTTTTGAATAAATAAACTATTATCAAAGTACCACAATGATACTCTAAACGCAAATTACTTTTGAGTTGACTTCGCAGGTTATAGAGCCGTAAATTTTAATGAGAAAAAGAAATAGCAATTAACGTTGTCATTAGTTTAAATTTGGTAAATTTGGAAAATAAAATTCGAGTTTAATTTCATGTTAAAATTAATAGCAAAACAAAATGACAACGCCTCGCATATGATTAAATAATTTTTTATACTTATTGTTTGATATACTGTGAGGTCTCCAGTTAAATCTCCCCCAGCTCCCATAGTGGCGTCGGCGTCATGTGCGTCGCCCATCTTAAAAGCGGACTTGAAAGTACACAGTGCTAACGAAGTTAACTAACGTTTGCCTTCTCCCGTAGGGCGGTCGAGTGACCACGGTAGGCACCTCACTATCTATCCAAGAGCAACCCCAGAGAGTTACACTCGGACAGACAATAAATTACCTACTCAAAACACCTATCGCTCTGTGCGGAGATTGAAAAAGCCAGTAAACCTTTTTATTTCCACGGTCCCTGCTTCGTCGTTCAGCTTTCACAGATTCGTAAGAAAATCTGTATAAATACAAAATCATATAGAATGACCCGCAACTACGAAATTATCCACGGATAACCCGCACTACGCAACCATCTAGTGACGGCCCGCAAATACGTACCATCTGACGATGGTTGCACTACGTACCACCTTTGGGGTGGCCGCACAGCTGAACTCAAACAAAAGTAGATACCGGAGTAATTAATACTGCCAGCAAGTGTACTCTCGAAGAACAGGTCAATAATAGACAAATTTGTTTCCCCGGAACCGTGCTTATATACGGTTGTAAAATAAAGACAAAAATTCTCAAACTGAAATGGTGAGAAGGAGAGTAAACCAAGCGATCTTCGCGAGCTACGCAGAATTTGTCACGTAGGCATCTAGCGCTTCAGTTATCTAAATTACCCATTAATAAGAAATTTCGAACTTAAGTCTAGAATGAATATGGCTTTCTATCGTTTATGTTGATGATCTTTCTGTTTATGTAACACATTCTTTTAGCCGATACGTTTGTGAGAACCTCAACTTTTGCGTCGAAAATAAACCCCGTTAAAACTGTACACAATATTATAAAGAAAATAATATTTCTGTATTTAGGTAAATTATGCATGAAATCGAATTAATTGTTATCTGGTATATTTAATTTTGATTTGCATTGTTTCAAAATTCTAAAATACGTAAATTCTATTTAAAATTTAGGAAATTAATTTGTAAATACATGACCTAGGTACAGGGTGTTACAGTGTTTAGTGGGATATATATGAAATGTTACTGCAAAATAACAAATATGAATTTTTGAAATGTGTCAAAAATATAAACAGATATGTTTCTAGGAAATGTTTCATTTCTTCCAGATTACAATTTTTTCGAAACGTTTCATAAATGTTTCGTGTTTAGTGGGTGTTTAGAGTGCAGATTAAAAATGTTATTTAATTGGTTTACTTAATTGTATTAATCAGATTTATTTATAACAATCTGTATTTTTAATAAAATTAGACATATTACTATACTCTTTTGTGACCATTTTTAATCCACCATTTTTTTTTATAAACTTAGTCCTCATAATCATATTCAGCGACCTAAATATCATAAGTATATAGATTTTCGTGAATTTATTTGTAACATTAGAAGAATTATTAATTTTTCAGTATTTAAGGGTGATTTCAACCCTTAGTATTTTCGTTTCATAAGTTTTGATCTCATATTCAGCAACCTCAAAAGCATAAGTCTATGGATTTTCATTAATTTATTCGTAAAATTAGAAGAGTAATTAATTTTGCAATTTTTAGGGTCGGTTTCCAGCCCCAAAAATAAAAAGCTGGTAATGCGACAAAATAGACTTTAAAAATTACAGATTAAAGTTTCATTTTTTTACATATTCTTTATAAGCAACCTCGAAAACTATAACAATTATTATTTTCTTAAAAGAGATATTTAAAAATTCCGATAATTGTATTTTTTGTTAAGATTTCTAATAATTTTATTATTTTTTTTTTAATTTACAGATTTTCGAAATTGCGGTAATTTTCAGTGGGTAAACTTTTTAATTTATGGCATTAGAAACCTAACAAAAAAAAATCATTGGACTAATATAATTATTATAATGTCTTGGGATAGAAATATGTTTATTAGACAGTTTATTTGGCTTTGACCTATTTATTGTACAAGAACTTAACAATTACTAAAATTGATTTATATTTCCTTGAATCAAAGTCTGACTGCATGTTTTATAATTAACTATAAAACTTGTTAATAGTCTGGTTATTAACATTGTATTAAATTAAATTTCAAGTACGTTAGTGATGTTATGAATTTGTTAATGAGATTTATTTCCTCCTTTTGCTTAATTATGTTTAAGAAGTTCTGTTTTCGTAATATTTATGATATGTTTGTAGAGTTAAAACTACGATTATTACCATTTAACAGTTTGCATGTTTGAGTTCTTATAATGACTTCCACTTGAAAAATTGTAAAATACCCAAAAATATAGTATGAACAATGTCATTGGCAATATGAATTCAAAATTTAATAATGAATGAAATGTTTTTCGAATCAGAACTGCACGACAGAATTTTTTTGTCCAAAATTGGCTTCATCTCGTCAAAATACTTCAGAAAGGTTAGATCAGAACCTTAGGACAAGACATTTTTTCGTAAACCTGTGTTATTTGCGATTTGCTTACAAAGCCAATTAAACATACATTGCCAAAATTCAAATTTAACTGCGAGATGAATTTTACTGACAATGTAAACATTGCCCGCCAAAAAGTCTGCACCATATGGGAAATTCTATTGTTATTGACTTTCTGAAAAATTTCACTTTTGATAAAAGTTAGTTGTTCTCAAACAAAAAAGTGACTACACAAATTTGTATTAGTCCTGGCTTAGGTCGGAAAATTAAATTTTTTGAAATGGCTCGAGAGTACCCAAGTAGCACAATTAATTTCTCAAGATATCCCGAGGATAAAATTTAGGAATTAGTAAATATCTTCTAGAGGTCTGTAAGAGTTCCCTAAGATGGGCAAATGTCAGCATATCAGAATTAAATAGTACCTCCCATGGTAATCGAAAAACCGCTGCCCAAGGAATCACTACTTCCACATCCAGATTCTCTATCCAAGTCACTCACAACGAAAAAACTTTGTATGTGAAAATAATTGTTTATGGAACTTTAATAATATAATATTTGAAATCCTCTACCCCAAAACCCATAAAACGATACCCCACATCGGTAGTGGGGTGGGGGTGGTGATAGGGGGGTGGTAGTGGGGGGGTGGATGAAGTAAAAAATATTTTGAGGTTTCTGGTTCCTGTACATGCACTAAATCACATTTTTTTTCATCCCCTTTAATAAGGAGGTGGGGGTGGTAATGGGGGTGGCTAATGCCAAAAATTTTTTTGAGACCTCAGCTTCTCTTGTATATACTAAATACCAATTTTATTGACTCTTACCTGCTTGATTTACCCATTTACCCCAAATTTACCCCAATTTACCCCCCAACCCTTCGACGGAACAAGATGAAAATATAGTCTAGTTCTAGATCTCGTTAAAGTACATATGTGTACCAAATTCAATATCTCAAACGGTTCCAGAGTAAACGTGCGCACAAAAAAAGTTACAGATAGACAGACCGACAGACAGACCGACAGACAGACCGACAGACAGAAATTTTTTTTCGCTCAAACTTAAAATCTCGACGTTTCATGACATTTTAGGCCTATTTGGGCAATAAAAATTTTTAAAAAATTTTTTGTCGTTACTATACTTCCACTGGACGTGGAAGTAAAAAGCTATTAGTATAGAATCCTGTGAGCAGTCTTTTGCATACCTATAGAATTCCCATAGTAATCTTTAGGATATCTTATCGCTTGCCAATATAAATGGTCCCGAGGACATCGTTATAGGATTTCTATTAGATGTACCGCATCAATCCTGCAAACAGATTTAATTCCTGTAGTAATCTTTCGGGTATTTTATCACGTACCAATATAAATGGTACTGACGAACATCCTTATAGGATTTCTATTAGAGTACCATCCATCAAACACCTTTTATTATTATTTATTGCCAGCGGCAGCTGGTGAAATTTTGGTTTGTACGTGGTGTCATCTAGAAATAATTTCTGTAACAAACTAAGTGGTAAGCAAGCAAATTTTATGCATTAAAAGAATTTCTTCTTGCGATTTCTATAGGTGTTCTATTAGCGATAATAATAATATTTCCATTTTAATACTTTATTATTTGATCTCTGTAATACATAGAAAATTGAGCTGTATGGTAATTCCCTTTTAGAACTTCTAGAAAATGTCTACAAGTATTCTGTTAAGGAAAATAATACTATTTCCCTTTTAATACTTTATTTGATTTCTATAATACATAGAAAATTGAGCTGTATGGTAATTCCCTTTTAGAACTTCTAGTAGATGTCTGTGGGTTAACAAAAGTTGAAATTCTTATATAATGCCCAGTTTACATTTCCCCAGTGCATAAAAGTTGAGCACATATAAAGATTTCTTATTTTGATTTCGGAAGGACTTCTAGAGTACATAAATACAAGATATCCTCGCGGGCAGTAAATAGAACTTCTTAAAGATATCTTAAAGAATTCTGTGCTACTTGGGAAAACTGCCTTTATTTTTGAAGATATCGAAAAGTGCTATTTTAAAAAGTTGTTTATAATGCGAAGTTATATCCAAATATCAAAGTTGGCTGTTCTATTTTAAAAATAAAAATGTTCCACTTTTTATGCATAATTCCTGAACTATACTTTTTAATATTTTTCTGTTATTAATAATAATTTTCTCTGTTCACTAGTTTCAGCCTAAGTAATGGATTAAAATCCACTTTGAAGAACTTTTAGCGGTACTTTTTTCACCAAATAAGTATTAAAAGAAAATCTGAATTTCTTGGTGCGGACTTTTTGGCGGACATTATATATACCGGGTGTAAACGATGGGCCACCCCTGTAACTTCCTTGTTTTTAAAGATATCGGGATGAAATTTTGTATGGTGAAATTAGGTAAGATTTTTAACTTTTTCAGATCTATCCGCCATATTTATCACTTCCAGTTTCACCGGAAATGGCCCCAATAGTCTTTTCTAAATGGACCACCCTGTATGTTTTTACATTTTTGAAATAAAGATCACATTTTGGATACATTTATACTATTTTGAACAATTTATACAGTGTTGCACGAAAAATAATTCGAATTTTAGTTGTCAATTTAGATGGCTGCTGATATGTTCAAATTATTTTTGTTCCAATGTAATTCATATAAAAAATACGAAAAAGTCAATATGCTCAATAATACACCATACAGGGTGCTGTAAACTCATTAAAATCACATTTTTCAAAATGACTCATTTGTTTTAAATATTATGATATGGGCCACCCGGATATTCAGAAAGCTCTATTTAGTAGGGGTTAAACGGTACCAAAAGTTCCGTAATGTGTAATCGTTACCAGCAGGAATGACAATTACTTCCACATCCAGTGGAAGTATAGTAACGACAAAAAAATTATTAAAAATTAATTAATAAAAATTGAGCGAAAAAAAAATTTCTGTCTGTCGGTCTGTAACTTTTTTGTGCGCACGTTTACTCTAGGACCGTTTGAGATATTGACTTGAAATTTGGTACACGTATGTACTTTAACGGGATCTAGAACTAGATTATATTTTCAGCTTGTTCCGTCGAAGGGTTGGGGGGTAATTTGGGGTAAATTTGGGGAAAATAGGTAAATTAAGCAGGTAAGAGTCCATAAAATGGGTATTTAGTATATACAAGAGAAGCTAAGGTCTCAAAAAAAATTTTGGCATTAGCCACCCCCACCCCATTATTAAAGGGGATGAAAAAAAAAAGTGATTTAGTGTGTGTACAAGAACCAGAAACCTCAAAATGTTTTTTTTCTTTATCCACCCCCACTACCATCCCCTATCACCACCCCCCACCTCGCTACCGATGTGGGGTATCGTTTTATAGGTTTTTGGGGTAGAGGATTTCAAATATTATATTATTAAAGTTCCATAAACTATTATTTCCACATACAAAATTTTTTCGTTGTGAGCGACTTGAATAAAAATCTGAATGTGGAAGTAGTGATTCCTTGGGCAGCGGTTTTTTTCTTAAGAAATTTATGATTTATTTCTAACTTCAATTAAATTTTGATCAACCCTGTATATTTGTGTTAATATTTTATAATATGCAACAAGAATGAGCCAGAGGCCCATTCAGTCTCCTGCGGAGGGTGGTATATCATAAAATATTAACAAAAATATACAGGGTTGATCAAACTTTAATTGAAGTTAGATATAAATCATAAATTTCTTAAGAAAAATTGCCATGATATGATATGCAACAAGAATGAGCCAGAGGCCCATTCTGTCTCTTGCGGAGGGTGGCACATCATAAAATATTAACAAAAATATACAGGGTTGATCAAAATTTAATTGAAGTTAGATATAAATCATAAATTTCTTAAGAAAAATTGTCATTTCTGCCGGTAACGATTACACATTACGGAACTTTTGGTACCGTTTAACCCCTACTAAATAGAGGTTTCTGAATATCTGGGTGGCCCATATCATAATATTTAAAGTCATTTTGAAAAATGTGATTTTAATGAGTTTACAGCATCCTGTATGATGTATTATTGGACATGTTGACGTTTTCGTATTTTTTATATGAATTACATTGGAACAAAAATAATTTTAACATATTCGTGGCCATTTAGATTGACAACTAAAACTCGAATTATTTTTCGTGCAACACTGTATAAATTGTTCAAAATAGTATAAATGTATCCAAAATGTGACTTTATTTCAAAATGTAAAAACATACAGGGTGGTCCATTTAGAAAAGACTATTGAGGCCATTTCCGGTGAAACTGGAAGTGATAAATACGGCGAATAGGTCTCAAAAAATTGAAAATCTTACCTAATTTCACCATACAAAATTTCATCTCGATATCTTTAAAAACAAGGAAGTTACAGGGGTGGCCCACTATTCGTTTACACCCGGTACTATATACATTTATATCAAAATTTTTGAGGGCTTTTTTTATTAAGTTTTACGTAAGGATTAGATTTTTTCTTCAAATAAAACAAAATTCATATCCCCTTCGCAAAAACGAAGAGTTTCTTGCATTTAATCGGCACATTTCTAAAACCGTAAATATCGCTTGTAGAGAAAAAATTTTCATATCATTGTGTTATTGAGCGAATTCTGAACAACTTTCAAAATGTCCGTCTGTCTGTCCGTTCGTCCATCCGTCACGTTTCTTGTAAGCACGATAATTTAAGAAAGAAAACTCCGATTGCATTCAAATTTGGTGTTATCTAGAGGAAGAATCCTATTATTTTTGAAGAAAATCAGTCAGTAAATAAGAAAGTTATTAATCACTTAAGTTAAGTTGGTATCACAAAATTTAGGATGTGCAAAAACTAACATTATTTACAAGAAAACTGCGAAGAGTATCCTATAGAATGTGTAACAATTATATAAAAAGCTCAGTAAATTGGCGAAGAGTACGTTTTTAGCTTGTTTCTTCTTATAATCTTTATTTATGTTCCCGTGTCCTCAAAACTTTCCGTTATTAATGTTTTAAACAGTGGCGGCTGGTGAAATTTCAATATTTTTTTTCTCGTCTATGGCGCATGGGACCCATACGAAATTTGGGAAAAAACATCTAGAGAAGCACTTCTCTAATGACCCCTAATAAATTTTGAAAAAGCAGTTTGCGAAAAAATTTTTGAAAATTCGTTAGCCTCCCCTGGGTCTAGGAGCTCCTGTTTATTTTTATTTTTTTTATCATATGCATTTGACTTTTCATAAAAATATAACAACAGGTTTTGGAGTTTATGAAAATATTTTCATTACTAACTGAAATACAATGAGCTGAAATTTTGTAATTTACAATTTAAGAAATTACAATATTTCAATTCGTTGTATCTCAGTTAGTAATGAAAATATTTTCATGAACTCCAAAATCTGTTGTATTTTTATGAAAAGTCAAATGCATATGACAAAAAAAAATAAAAATAAACAGGGAAGGCTAACGAATTTTCAAAAATTTTTTCGCAAACTGCTTTTTCAAAATTTTTTAGGGGTCATTAGAGAAGTGCTTCTCTAGATGTTATTTCCCAAATTTCGTATGGGTCCCATGCGCCATAGACGAGAAAAAAAATATTGAAATTTCACCAGCCGCCGCTGGTTTTAAACCTAATTTATTAAGAAAACATTATTTATAGAATAGTGTTTATGAATTATACAAGATGGCTAACCTCATTTCAATCAGAAGTTATCTTTTTAAATATGGCTATTAGTAATGAATATATAATAAAACGCTTCCGCCACAAAAGGGATAAATCTATTATTATGACTTGTAAAAGTGTATAAAAGTTTTTTACATTCACATTTTAATCTTTATTTTATACAACTAAAAAACAGTTGTGTTTTATTGTGCCTTTCGGAGTTGCTGTTACACAGCATGTTTTACTGCTCGAATGCTCGAACCAGTGATGCCAAGTTTTCAATAGACCCCGCATAAAAGTATAGAAAAAGGTGGTTCTGCCAAAATTTTTGAAATTTTGGGAAAAAGTTCGCATGGTTATACTGAACAAAAGTTCTCATGGGCACAATGCTCCAAATTCAATAGTTCGGCCGTCAGTGGCCTTTGAAGTTTAAAAATATAGAGTTGTTATAGACCAATTAGATTCTTTTATTCTTTCTTTCTTTTTAATTGTTTTAACCCCATTTATTCATTAATATTATTAATATTTTGATTTATTAATATTAATAATTCTCTAGTTATACTTTTCCATATAGAAGATAGATAATGTCATGATATGATATGCAACAAGAATGAGCCAGAGGCCCATTCTGTCTCTTGCGGAGGGTGGCACATCATAAAATATTAACAAAAATATACAGGGTTGATCAAAATTTAATTGAAGTTAGATATAAATCATAAATTTCTTAAGAAAAATTGTCAAGAAAACTTTCTCGCCAATGTGTATAATCCAGTAACCTTGTCATCAAAAAACGTTAAATCAGGTATCTATGCTTTTTTAATATATTTTATAGGATTAAAAATTAATGTTAAATCCAAGTTTACGACCTCGGCAGACCTCCGGGTCTTGGTAAAAAATCCAAAAAATGCGAGGTTTTTGTTTTTTTTTTCAGTGTTTGTCGATTTTGACACCTAAGGCCTACTTTTTTGGTAAAAATAATTTAGTATTTTTTAAAGGTAGACCAAATTTGCTGCAAATTGGTACCATAGCGGACTCTTAACAATTCTTAACTTAAAAATTTGTGAAATACGTACTACTACTACGATAACTAGGTTCAGAAAATTCATTTTACCCCGAACCCAAGCCCCAAATGGAGTCAGGGGGGGGCAAAAAATGCTCCTCCCAATATATAATACGTTTTATAATGCCTCTCCCGCTAATAATACGTTCAGGAAAAGTGTTACTAAGATACCCTTGTACTCTGAGCGCATTATGAGCGGGACAACCATCCAGTTGAAACCAAATTTCCTCAAAGTTGACAGGAAGAATTTGCACAGCCGGAATTACATCATTTTGGAGTAAGCTTAAATACTTGGGCATTGAGATTGCCATCAATGAAATAGAGTCCAATGATGAAATCACCCAATATGCCGGTCTAAACGTTCAATTTTCGAGGATATTGTGTCCGTTTATCAACATACAAATGTTTATTTTCCTCAGCCCAGTAACGTATAACGGAAGGATTATGGCGACCATGAATGGGGAAGATTCATCCGTAAATAAAATATTTCAACAGAAATTTTCATTTTGGTTGCACCGTTCCATCATAGCCTCACAAAACTCCATTTGCTTAAAAGTATCCTCTGGGAATATTTCTTGGACATTTTGCACTTTAAAACAACGAAACTTATTCCTTCTTGCCAACTTCTTCGGCAATTTCTCTGCTAGAGCAGGGGTCACTAACAGTAACAAATCCACAAATATCTGCTTCCCTGTCAACTCTCTCAGGATTTAATTGGGGTACTCGCGGTTCACGATTACTTTCATGGCATTTACGGCAATCTTTCAAACATTCCACAGACTCGAACGTATGAACAATATTTAAAACTGTTTGACTAGTGGGAAAAGGACGATCTCCGAATAAACAGAGAATAAATCTACAACATTCTGCGAAGTGTTGCCGCTAAAATACCATTTAAGTATCTGAACCTTTTCAGCAGGCGTATAAACTGACATTTTAAGCAGCTACTAAATAAAAACAAATCAACCTTTTGCTTATTAGGCTAAACGAGAAATGAAAGGTACAAAACGGAAACAAATTGAAATTCCGCAAGCAGAGTTGCCCACGCACATGTGGTGGGGAAAGCAGGTGACACGAGTAGGATGTGTTATATGATAAAAAAGAATAGCCTAGTTGCTTCGCTCTCGCTTGCTCTCATTGCCGACCCAAATGAAACATTTTCTGACACTCTATATACTAATACAGTAACTTTATACATCCTACCTGACGTCAAATCAGGTAGGTTTTAAATATTTTGTACAGGATTAAAAACTAATGTTAAATCCAAGTTTACGACCTCGGCAGACCTCCGGGTCTTGGTCAAAAATCTAAAAAACTGCGAGATTTTTGTTTTTTCTTTCAGTTTTTGTCGATTTTGGCACCTAAGGCCTATTTTTTTGGTAAAAATAATTTAGTATTTTTTTAAAAGTAGACTAAATTTGATACAAATTGGTACCAGAGCGGACTCTGTAGATCGAATAGTATCCGAGATACAGCTGTTCAAAGTTTTGCATAATTTTTCGACATTTTTAACAATTTTTAAATTAAAAATCTGTGAAGTTGGTACTACTACTATAACTAGGTTCAGAAAATTCATTCTACACCAAATGGGGTCATAGGGGGAAAACATGCCTCCCCCGCCCCCCCAATATATTGTACTATTATTGTGAATGGATCGGAAAAGTGGAAGGAATGTTATTAAAAAAGTATATAAAAATTTTCAGTTATAAACAGATCTTATACTTTTCAATCAACTTTAGCTCTCTTGGACGGTCCGGAAGTGTCGTCTATGTCCTCCGTCTCGTCCATGTCGTCCGTCTCGTCCATGTCGTCTGCGTCGCTGTTCTTTCTTATCTCCTTTTCTTCTTCTTCTTGAGCTCAGAAGAGATTATCCAACGCCTCGTCGTCTGATTCTTCTTCGAGGTCTGAGGAGTGTATATTTATAATATTTATACTTAAATCAGAAGCATTGTCGCATGACTGTCCACTACAGTGCGTGCAAACATTTCGAACATTTTAATCCAGATTTTTTGCAACTACACGCATTGCTACAGCCCCTCTTGTAGCTGCATGATATCAACTGCAAGATTTGTTGCGGTGCTGCATCCCTGGACATTATTTTGTGAGTGAGGCCTTGGGACGTGCTCACCCAGCCCCAATCAATAGGATTCTTTTCCACACCCAGCCACTTCTGCACCTGAAAGGTATAGTAAAGGTTGTAATATTAAAGAAGTAATATTTATAGTTGTTATTTTTACCTGGTGGTATGTCCGCAGGGAGTGATATCGTGCAGCATCTTGGGTTAGAGGTAATCTGTAAGATTGAAATTAATTTTTGCTGCAGTCCTCGCAATCAACTGGAAGCGTAAATCTTTTAGATTTTGGCTTGAATGTTTGCCTCCATATAGCGCAACCACCTCGAAAAAGAATCAGACGACGAGGCGTTCGATAATCTCTTCTGGGCTCAAGACGAAGAAGAAAAAGAGATAAGAAAGAACAGCGACGCAGCGACGATACGGACGAGACACGAGATGGATGAATGGATGACATGGACAACACTCCCGGACCGTCCAAGAGAGCTAAAGTTGTTTAAAAAGTACAAGATCTGTTTATAACTGATTTTTTTACATATTTTTTAAATAACATTCCTTCCTCTTTTCCGATCCATTCACTATAATAGTACAATATATTGGGGGGGGAGGCATGTTTTCCCCCTATGACACCATTTGGTGTAGAATGAATTTTCTGAACCTAGTTATAGTAGTACTACCAATTTCACAGATTTTTAATTTAAAAATTGTTAAAAATGTCGAAAAATTATGCAAAACTTTGAACAGCTGTATCTCGGATACTATTCGATCTACAGAATCCGCTCTGGTACCAATCTGTATCAAATTTAGTCTACTAAACTAATACTAAATTATTTTTACCAAAAAATAGGCCTTAGGTGCCAAAATCGACAAAAACTGAAAGAAAAAAACAAAAATCTCGCAGTTTTTTAGATTTTTGACCAAGACCCGGAGGTCTGCCGAGGTCGTAAACTTGGATTTAACATTAGTTTTTAATCCTATACAAAATATTTAAAAAAGCATAGATCCTACCTGATTTGACTTTAGGTAGGATGTATAAAGTTACTGTATTAGTATATAGAGTGTCAGAAAATGTTTCATTTGGGTCGGCAATGAGAGCAAGCGAGAGCGAAGCAACTAGGCTATTCTTTTTTATCGTATAACACATCCTACTCCTGCTTTCCCCACCACATGTGCGTGGGCAACTCTGCTTGCGGAATATCAATTTGTTTCCGTCTTGTACCCTTCATTTCTCGTTTAGCCTAATAAGCAAAATGTTGATTTGTTTTTATTTAGTAGCTGCTCAAAATGTCAGTTTATACGCCTGCTGAAAAGGTTCAGATACTTAAATGGTATTTTAGCGGCAACACTTCGCAGAATGTTGTAGATTCATTCTCTGTTTATTCGGAGATCGTCCTATTCCCACTAGTCAAACAGTTTTAAATATTGTTCATACGTTCGAGTCTGTGGGATGTTTGAGAGATTGCCGTAAATGCCATGAAAGTAATCGTGAACCGCGAGTACCCCAATTAAATCCTGAGAGAGTTGACAGGGAAGCAGATATTTATGGATTTGTTACTGTTAGTGACCCCTGCTCTAGCAGAGAAATTGCCGAAGAAGTTGGCAAGAATGAAAGAACAGTTCGAAATATTTTAAAAAGGAATAAGTTACGTTGTTTAAAAGTGCAAAATGTCCAAGAAATATTCCCAGAGGATAATTTTAGGCAAATGGAGTTTTGTGATGAAAATTTCTGTAGAAATATTTTATATACGGATGAATCTTCCCCATTCATGGTCGCCATAATCCTTCCGTTATACGTTACTGACCTGAGGAAAATAAACATTTGTATGTTGATAAACGGACACGATATCCTCGAAAATTGAACGTTTGGGCCGGCATATTGGGTGATTTCATCATTAGACCTTATTTCATTGACGGCAATCTCAATGCCGAAAAGTATTTAAGCTTACTCCAAAATGAAGTAATTCCGGCTGTGCAAATTCTTTCTGTCAACTTTGAGGAAATTTGGTTTCAACAGGATGGTTGTCCCGCTCATAATACGCTCAGAGTACAAGGATATCTTAATAACACTTTTCCTGAACGTATTATTAACGGGAGAGGCACTATAAAATAGCCACCTAGATCTCCAGATCTTACTCCAAGTGATTTCTTTTTATGGGGATACTTAAAAGGAACCATTTATAAACACAGCCACGAAAGAGCCAACACATTGGATGAGCTCAGGCTTAAAATAATTGATGCTTACGGGAATGTCACCCCAGTAATGCTCTCAAATGTTAGGACAGCATTTTATGATAGATTAGGGTATTGTTTGGCCGAAGAAGGTGGTATTTTTGAGCCTCTCATAAACTGACATTTTGAGTGGTGTTTTTAACAGTTTTAGAATTGTTTTTCGTATCTCATTTTAATATTTTATCAAACATATTTTTACGTTTAAGAATATTTTTATTTTATTATCATATTTCATATTTTACGAATCAAATTTTTGTTTGGGCCTAACGGCTTAAAATATTTTAATAGCACGGAAATGTAAAGAATTATTTGACTCGTTTTGAAAGTAATAATATACTGAACAGAGCCAACTACATCCTTCCTTTGAATAAATGGTTCTGAAATTTTTAATAGCAATGAATCAGTGTTGCCAACGAGTAGATTTTAAATACCCGCAAAATCGCAAAGAAAATACCCGCATTACCCGCCAACTATATGAAATTACCCACCAAAATACCCACACTGGAAAAACAGATAGGCATTAGGATTTTTTTTGTTTTTTTGTGGCTTGGTTTGGTGCTAAAATTTTTTACCGGTTTAATATTGATGTTCGTACGAAGGAATAGAAAGATAATAAAACAATATAAATACATAATTTAATGGGTATTTTTTAAATAAATATAAAACGCAATATAAACTATTAAAAAAATAACAAAAAACTCTAACAATGTAATAACAAAAATATAAATGTAATACAAAAATAAATATGAGTAATGACACAGTGCCAGCCAGTGAGCTCTATATATAACAGCTGTTTTCTTTCGTGCAGAACGAACTGATTGCAATCACTAAACAGCCAATCATATCGAGGTATTTTTGAAATCCTTGATCTCTATTGGTAGCTTACTGATTGTGTTCACTTTAAACGAGCACGAAAGAAAATAGCCAATAGAGTTAGTTAACTCGAACAATAGCGGAGAGAGACAGAGACAGAGAACCTTCGGATGTGAGCTTCACCCCCTTTGCGAGCACACTCCAGTGTATGTATATGGCTCACTGGTGCCAGATCTCAAAATACCCGCATTTTACCCACATGAAGCCATTACCCACCAAATTACCCACACATTACTAAAATCCCCGCAATTCGGGTAAATACCCACCAACTGGTAACACTGGCAATGATGTACGTGTTTTCTTGATAGCGCGTCATTATTTGTTCCCTCTACTAGAGCACTGGTACACGCCTTTATTGTAGGCGGTCTGTCAAGCCGTTGAAACTATGCCTGCCCAAATCCAAAATCTTCCGATATTGTATGAAGCGAGAAAGTTATTCAGACTTACTTTACTGGTCGACGTTTGAAAACTTCATCGTAAGTAATAAACAGACTTGTTCACTCTTTTTAATTTTCTAAAAAAAAAAAACAAAATGAAGTACTATTATATTTTGAGCATTGTACTGTCGTGGGCAAAAAAAATAGGACAACTATTTTTTTCTAATGTAAATCTGTCTCTATTTGAACACTTGTAATGAATTTTGACAAATAACTGACAATGTCAAAAAATTAAAGTTAGATGGACACAACTAGATTTTAGCAAAAATACGTTGAAGACTTGTCCCATTTTTTTCCCGAAGTTTAAAAAAATTTGACCGAACAGCCTTTTCCTATATTTTTGTGCGGGGTCCTTTTTGTTATAGGAAGTTTTAAAAAAATATATTTTTCGGTTCAAATAACTTTTAATATTATTATAACTTATTTTTCATACATTATTCTTTTAACCAATTTTTTTTTATTGTCTTTAGTAATTATCGTTAATATTACCCTTACCATCTTACCATTAGTGGAAGCTTATTATGATTTTAATATATTTTCTCGGGGCGAGCGTAGAGGCGACTTCAATGTGAATATCAGTCGATATTCCGTTGAAGCAACGTCGAGCGCGGTTAGTACTTGGATGGGCTCCCATCTTGGGAAATACAGCGTTCTCGTCCCACCTTCTAGAGGCTTTTATATCAGCGTATACTCGGAAGCTACGTAATTTCAGACGAGGATTACGTAGTGGATATACCATCCTTCGGAGGGGATGTAAAGCAGGCGGTCCCTTGTCTATTAAATGATAGGCAAGTAAAAGATCCCTACTCTTCTTAAGGGAAGAGGTTCGGCAAAATTTCCAGGTTGGGGGTAGCTCGTCTCCTGGCGTCGGTGATAGGCCCTGGTAGCGGACATAGGCCGACGTTAAATAGTTAAAAAAATATATGTATTTTCTCTTTTGAAGTAAAGTCGCACTTAATAGCCAGAACGAATGATACTGTTAAAAATATAATATATATTTTTAAGTAATGTCGTTCTGAATTGCGCCGATGAATTACATTTATACGACATGGTCCCTACTTTTCAGCAATAATTCCATTGTTGTTTTATAAAAACAATTTTAACTACTTATTCTAACTCCTAAAAACTGAAGAAAAAAGTGGCAACCTTGGTAACATCATATATATTTATCATCAAGATAGAGACACGATCTTTGTCTTTGACAATAGCACCAATTTGTTTCAGTGGCGCAGCCAGAAAATTCATCTGGGGAGGGGGGGGGGGGCAATTGACCGGCCTCCCCAGAGGTTGTTGAAAACGGATGTGTATAGATTTCTCTACTAGATAATATTGGCATTAATTACAAAATATTTATTTCAAGGGATAATTTGGATACTGTACTAATAGTGATTACGCTTCTTTATTTTTTGGTTCATGGAAGACGGTGGGGGGGGGCATGCCCCCCCTGGCTGCGCGCCAGATTTGTTTACTTTTACGGACATAGTTACAACGTGTTACAGCTCTCTATAATTCTGTGCCTGCACCGGTTCCGATGTACTCATTCAGTACAGTAAACTAAGCTCAATATGGCGGCCAAATGAGAACATTTTGGAGAGTTTGGAATATTTGGATCCTTTATGTAAAAACATGCGCAGATCACGAAAAAAATACTAAAAAAAATTACAAACATGTCGCAACATGTTCTTATATATTTTTTTTAGCAATAAATTCAAATATATCATAAAATAAGCATTTTTTTGAAAAAAATACAAGAATAAAAAGTATTTAAAATCGCACTTTCCATATGACCATGGGATTAGATTTGCAATTTTTCCTTTAGTTTTCCGGAAAAACGAAAAAACTAACATATATAATTATATAGTTTTCCTCAATTACCTCGTTATCTATGCGTTTTTTCAAAAATTTATAAAAACAAAAAGTGTTTAGAATTGCATTTCCCATATGGCTATGATTTACAATTTTACCTTTAGTTTTATATGTTAATTTTTCCGTTTTTCCGGAAAACTAAAGGGAAAACTGAAAATCTAATATCAAGGTCATATGAAAAATGCGATTTTAAACACATTTTATTCCTGTTTTTTTTTCAAACTAATTATTCATTCACAGTTGATATAATAATGATATAGCTTGTAAATTTATACCGTTAACTTTGGTAGCATTTTTGTGCTAAATGGAATATTTCACCTGTTTAAGTACCTAGCGAACACTCATAATTAGCCCATCATTAATAAACTACATGCATGCCTTCACTAGATCATTGAGAAAGTACTGGCAAGGAGCGCTAAATTATTGAATAAAGTGCAACAACGGCCAATGCTCGGCCATCACACACTTTGCCAATTATAATGGCGGTATACTGAATTCCAGCATTAACTTATTTGTCACGTGCCGAAAAGTATGGTTATTTTACTATTACCTTGATATATGGTAGCATACTGATATACGGGGATTGCAGATATAGTTCGAGACAGATAGATGCAGAGAATGACGAATATATCCACTACATAATACAGTAATGTATTATTATAGAAAGTTGTATCAACATAATTTATGCATCTTCGTAGACTTGAAATGCGTTTGCACAGCCAGTTTTACTGTACACATATATAAAATAGTCACAGAAAACATAGGGGCCTCATGAAATATCTAAATTTTAAGAACGGTAATAGAATTTACTCTGAATATGTTTTTTTTTTTTTGCAAAATTTCAAGATGGCAGGATCATCAACAATGATCATTAGTAGTTAATGCATTGATTTAGTGAGTTAAAATGTGACTTTGGACAAGCATCTAAAAAAATTATATAAATTTTACTAGATCTACTTTTCGATCAAAATAGCAACAAGGCTGCCTCCCATCTTGTCCTAAAGGTCTGAAGGGGGTTATAATGATTATAGACAAGTAATTTGGATTCGATTTCCAGGCGTTGGCAAAAAAGTGCTTTTTTATATTTACTATACCAGTGATGGTTAAATATTTCCAGGAGCTATAATGGTTACACAGCACTTTTGTATTAGCTTTTTTTGCATTGACAAGAGTGCTTTTATACATTTAACGCACCAACGATGGTGAAATAATTCCAAGTGTACAATAACAAAACACATAAGGCCATCAACTTACCATTACAGAACATATGATATTATGTTAAACAGCACTTTCTATTCGCTTTTCAGGTATTGGCACAAGTTGCCAACACTTTACCAGTCATAAATCTAATGGCCCATTGCTTTGCCACCTCTAATGTGTTTGCTGGGTATTTATTATTGTTCAAGGAGACTTTCCAGTTGAGCAAATAAAAAATAGTTTATTAAATGGCTTGAAACAAGCTAAATTGTTCGTAAAATGTAAACTGCTTTTTAATATAATCTCGAAAACGTATTTTACGGATTTAAAGAAGAGCACTTGGAATGGAATGAAAACGTTAGGTTTATATACCTTTTTCTGCTGATCCTACGGAAAAAGTACTTATTATAAATATTGTAGAGGACACAAATCTCGAAAACTATAATATCTTTTGTACGATTAATAGGTTAAAAGTTATAGCATCGCGGAAGTTTAACGATTTCTTTTATTCACCAGTTACATCTAAAAACCGATCATAATACGACCCTGGCCGCCTAGACTAGTATGACCACTAACCCCTTCTCGCGTTGTTAGAAACTGCTCTCCGAGTCAGACATATTTATTTACTCTTTTCTTATAAACATACATTGGACTAATGAAAAGCTAGAAAAAAAATTGATGAACGATAATAACAAGATTCGCTTCATTCCAGTACCAAAAAATTAATTCGAAGAATCTCATTTCACAATACCAAATTTCAATTATTTAATCCTTTCAGTCACGACTTTTCATTTCTAATAATAAAATTCTGCAACTTGGCACGCAGATTCTTTGATTTTTCTAAGACTTGGGCGTCTGTTTCAAGGTCCTACCTTCACATTATTTGTTAATTTTTTTTGAAAAAATGATGTACACTATAATTTCCACTGTTGCTCAACGGTTGTAATTCTCAAATCTTCAAAAATATTTCCACTCCACTACGTGAAACTGGAAGTAAAATTGTAAAAATTGGAATACTGGTAATGTGGTAATGTCACAATATATGCTAAAAGAATACTTGCCAACGACAATTTATAGTATACAGTTATTTTCAAAGGACCTAAGAATTTGTTGTATTTAATATAAAATCTATTTCAGCACCATATATTAAAATATGTAAGAAAAACTCACCCGATTTAGCTCAATGCATAATAAATTCTGTATACGAATTAAAACCAAAACTAAAAGAAGGAATTCCTGAGCTAAATGTACCACCAATTGAACCATTTCCTTTGGATGAAATTAAATTGAGAAGTGGACCACAAAGCGCTAAAATTGATGCAAATATTACTAACGTCAAAGTTTGGGGACCATCCTCATTTGAGATACTACAACTGAAGTAAGTAAAACTATTTATATTGTGTAGAGTATCTTTACCATCATCATTGTACAGCAAGTAGTATAGTCCGTATGACAGCCATATTTTGGTATCATTTGGAGGGGCAAATCTTCAAAGTTGGGTGTTTCAATATGACGGCAGTTTCAAAATAACGGATTAATCCAGTAAATAAGCCGAAAAAAAGTGTAAAATGTGGAAAAGTGGTGGAACAGCACCGATTTGAAAAATTCCTTTTTTCACGTGTTCCCTAGACCCCCAGGAACATTCATCAGTATTGAACCCTGCATTGCCTCCGAAAATGAGAAAGTTAGGCTGGTTTGAAGGGGCCCAAAAAGTAGCTGTCATATAAAAAAATTCTAGAATTAATATTTCGCCTTGGAAATGGCCCTAGGGGGTTTTTTGGGTCGCTGATCACGAATCCAAATTGAGGAATTCCATATACCAGTATGGAATTCGTGCCATTTTTTTTAATGAAAATTCCACTTTTTCGGGCGGAAAAAATACGAATATTGTGCTGCGGAAGTGTGCTCTAGGAGGTTTTTTAGGTCGCTTATTACAATTCCGAGGTCAAAATTGAGCAATTCCATATTCCAGACTGGAATACATGCCATGGAAAATTCCATTTTTTCAGAAAAAAATTAAATATTAACATTTTTCCACGAAAATGTGCTCTAGGAAGTTTTTTTGGTCGCTGATCATGATTTTTGGGTCCAAATTTGAGAATTCCATATTCCAGAATACGAAATAGAATTGATTTGTCCGGTTGAAATATAGGATGAACAGGAAGATGAAAATGACACTGAAGAAGAACCAACAAATCCTAAATTACCAGTTCTCGAATATGATTTAGATTATGATTGATGTAAATTGTGTAAATTATATAAAAAAATAAAGATAAATTAATAACTATTTTAACACACAGAATACCACCTTTTGTACCAACACAATAAATGCTATATTTTTATAAAAATTGTTAGGTATCTTTTAATCACTTACCTCACTTGAAAGAAGAAAAAATTTGCATGCGTTCCTGCAGTGTTTATAAAATTGCCATGTACATTAATTTGAAATGCTCGTAATATTCATACATAACTGTTGTTCTTCAAAGTAAAATTGACTTTAAAAATTATTTTGAAATACTCGTAATATTCATACATAAATTTTTCCTTCAAAGTGAAATTCGACACGAAAAACGGCACAAATTCCAGTACAGAATATGGAATTCTTGAAATCATGATCAGCGACCCAAAAAACCCCCTAGAGCACACTTTCGTAGCACAATATTCGTATTAGATTTCCGGAATTTTCATCAAAAAATGGCACGAATTCCATACTAGAATATGGAATTCCTCAATTTGGACCTCGCATTCGTGATCAGCGATAAAAAAAACCTAGAGCCCATTACCAAGGCGAAATATTAATTTTATAAATTCTTTTATGACAGCTACGTTTTGGGGCAGTTCAAACCCCCCTAACTTTCTCATTTTCGGAGGTAATGCAGGGGTCAATGATGATTAATGTTCTTGGGGGTCTAGGGAACACGTGAAAAAAGGAATTTTTCAAATTGGTGCTGTTCTACCACTTTTCCACATTTTCCGGCCTTTGATATTCTATTGCAGAAATTACATGAATATGGGGTTGCAAATGCGTTAATTAAATCTTATCTAAGTAATAGAATCCAAAAAGTTTGTATTACATCAGTAAAAAGAGTCATACGAGAGGAAACCTTTTCAGAGCAAGGTGTGGTAAATGTAGGTGTCCCACAAGGCTCCATCCTAGGTCCACTCTTGTTTCTAATATTTGTGAATGACCTTGCCTCTCACGTGGAAATTAGTTCAATTTTCCTATATACGGATGATATTTCTGCGGTTATAGCAGAAAAAAATCTAGCATCACTGTCATTCAGTTCAACAAGAGTGGTCTCTGAGGTGAACCAACGGAGTAAAAACAATGCTCTAAAGCTTAATGTGAACAAGACGGCCCTATTAGTATATAAAAATCATTCTAATGAATCAATGTACGTTAAACTTGGCGGTAAGTCTATTGAACAAATAAACGAAACCAGATTCTTAGGAGTAAATCTGGACAGTGATTTGCGCTAGATTGAGCATATAGAGATTATTTTGAAAAAGTTAGCAAAGCAGGATTTGCACTAATGTTTAATGCGTAGAGTGCTGCCATGAGAAGTCAATTTGACAGTTCCTACTGGCCGGATTTATTTTTTGCAAATAATTGTTTAAAATGATCATTCTAGCATTCTAATTTACTTCCTATATCTTTAGTGTGGCTTCGGTGGACCTCCGCTGACCAGCACGGCCTGAACTGTAAAAAGTCTGGTGGACAACGTTAGTCCACCACGGCCAGTATGGAAAAATTATTTGCTCTCAAATGGTGGACACTGTTGACCCACTACGGTACTCTACGTATTAAGATACCAACTTCATCTAGACAGTTCGAAACTATTCTACTTTGCCCATATACAATCAGTGATACAGTACAGCATAATTTACGGGTACCATTCCGTGGATAATGAAGAAATCTTCCTCTGTCAAAAAAAAAAATTAATACGTACTATGCTGAATCTCTCTTATAACACTCCTTTCAAGGAATACTTTAAAAATCTGGGCATAATGACCGTTCCCTGTCTATACATATTTAACATAGCAATGCATATCAAAAAAAAAATTAGTTCTTTTCCCAAAAAATAGAGATTTTTATACCAATATGGAAACCAGAGGTGAAAACAATTTAAATATCCCAATACACAGAACAGCATTCTTTGAAAAGGGACCATTATATAACTGCATAAAAATTTACAATGCGCTGCCTAGAGATATCAGACAAATACAAGTATTGACAAGTTATAAATATAAACTTAAAATGTTATTAATGGATAAAGCATACTACTCCCTAAATGAATATTTTATTGACACGTAATTGTTGAAATTTTTTGTTATAGTGATGTTTGTTGTATTATTTTTTAGTGTGTTTTACATATTCCTAGTTATATCTCTGTATAAACTACCTGATTACTTATTCTTTTCTCCTGTTTTGACGTTGTTGATGTTTCTCTGGAAATTTATGAAAATAAATGTATTATTATTGTTTATTTGACTAGATAGATTAATTCTTAAAGAAACTCGCACAAAACCAATTTAAGTTCTTTTAGATGGATAGTAATTATTTTATTACTTCTTTGGATTTTTTATTTTCGCTTTATTGAAGTTTAATAATAATTCATTTGTTACGTAAAGTCCTGTAAATTTATTTTTGTTTTTGATCTCTCAGCTAGATTTTTATGTGTTTGGTTTACTTTAAATTCAAGTTGTGCAATTTTTTTAAGTATATACCTACGCAGTGTGTGGTATTAAATAATACCGCAAGACCCCATTATTTTGAAACGCGTTGTCCGATTAAAAACTTTTTTTTTTGAGATATAGTGCTCGGTAAGCTTTATTTGACTGTTTTGAAAATATTGTAATTTTCGTATTTTCAAGACCTATTGAGCTTCTCTAAATAGGTCGAAATTTCGAGATTGACTATTAGGCAATTTTTTATCGGCAAAACTCATTAAAATAATATTTTATAAAAAAAGAAATATACAATATACAAGTTGGTATCAAAACTTGCAACAGTAATTCGCGATTATTTAAGTGCTGATTACAACACCGAACATGTGGCGGAATGTACTCTGACAGGCGTCTGCCATACATATAACTACCAAAAAATTTGTCTGCCTGGGCGGGAATGTAGTTTGTATGTATCATTCCTTACATCATTTTCCTTGATAAATGTGGTTCATCAAAACCAGGCCTGTCACTTTGACAGCGTCTACTAGGACGGTGCTACCGATTCGTTATTTATTGTACCATAAGTAGACGAATCGAAGGAAGTAAAAATTATTCTTGATCAATACAGTTTACCGAAATTTGATTTTTTGCCATTTTGAGTTGCGTCTGTTATAATAATATTACGAAATACATCGTCTGCCTAGGTAGAAATACCATCTAAACCAACTATTGAAACACCCCATACCCCAGTCGTATATTTCTCTCTCTTTTTTGAATGAGACAGAAAAATATACAAATTTGGCAGTTTACGTGATCGTCTAGATTTTGAAAAGTAGGACCCAAATTTACGTTGTGATTGTATTTCTGTTTAACCATAGATTCTTTTTATAAAGTTTGATATTACTTGTTTCTATTTACTGATCAAATTTATTTATATTAATTTTAACAACACTCATTTATTAGTTGATTTTATTTTGGTACCTTTTTATTTGACTGTACTTTATTTAATACTGATTTCACTGTAATTACAAATTGCATTTGTGATTTATTTTGTCTAAAGAATTATATTCTTATTTAATCTCACTTATTCCTGAAAAAGTAGAATATTGAAGGAAAACACAGAAAACGTTTTAATACGTTTATTTTAGACAATTGTCATACCTATTCATTTGGATCAATTACATAATTGTTGGGGCAATTGCCACAGTTTACATGAAAAGAAGGAAAGTATTCGTTGGGACAATTGTCACATTAATCTGTAGAATAATCAGGTCAGCTACGTAAACAATAAAATTAATTGTTTACAATGACAATTGTCATTATTCCTGAAGTAATTATAATGGTCGTTGACATACGTAAAATTTGACACAGCTCGGGAAATTTCCCAGTAATGATATGATGATAAAAAGGCAATCAACAAAATCTTATCAAATTGCCACGACAACTGTCGTAGATTATGATGTTTCGAAGCGTAGTGTTGTGACTAGTTACAATTGCACTTGGCCGAGACCAATTGATCCCATTTCGTTGTATCGTTGTTATTTAGATATAATAGATGAAGTGACAACCAACAAATCTTGTGCTTGCGTTTCGAAAATATTCGAAATTAAAACTGATAACAAAGAGCTGTGTTGAAATCTTATCATACGTAAACAATAACTTGGTGAGGCATAAATGCAGAGATGGCAATTAAGAATCCCTAAATGCAAATACTGAAGACTAATAATTGCAAAATCTGCAATAGACCATTTGCGACTGTACTAAATATTATTTACATAGGTGAGCGGAGTATTAAAACAACAATCATTGTAATAGCATTTTAAAACCCAAAGAAAACTTTCCATTAATTAAACTACTAAAATAGTTGCAAATCACAATCATGAGTTAATTAATTTGAATACGGAAAATGCATACTTTTAAATAAATAAACTATTATCAAAGGACCACAATGAAACAATAAACGTAAATTACTTTTGAGTTGACTTCACAAATATAGAGCCTTAAATTTTATTGAGAAAAAGAAATAGCGATTAACGTTGACATTAGGTTTGATAAATTTAGAAAATGAAAATTCGAGGTAAATTTCTTATTAAAGTTAATGGACAAAACAAAAAAATGACGTCTTTCATATGATTAAATAATTTTTATACTTATTGTTTGATATACTATGAGGTCTCCAGTTAAATCTCCCCCAGCTCCCATAGTGGCGTCAGCGTCGTGTGCGTCGCCCATCTTAAGAGCTGACTTGAAAGCACACAGTGGAAGTTAACTAACGTTTGCCTTCCCCAATAGGGCGGTTGAGTGACCCGCTGCAGGCACCTCGTTGTCTACCCAAGAGCGACACAAGAGCGACAACAGACAATAAATTACCTACACAAAGGCACTCGTTGCGGAGGTTGAAAAAGCCAGTAAACCTTTTTATTTCAACGGTCTCTGCTTCGCCGTTCATCCTTTACAGATTCAGAAAAATCTCTGTAAATAAGAAATCATCCAGGATGACCCGCACTACGGAACTATCCACGGATAGCCCGCACTACGCAACTATCTAGTGACGGCCCGCAAATACGTACCACCTGACGATGGTCGCAACTACGTACCACCTTTGGGGGTGGCCGCACGGCTGAACTCAAACAAAAGCAGATACCGGAGTAATTAATACTGCCAGCAAGTGTACTTTCGAAGGGCAGGTCAATAAAAAGACAATTTTGGTTCCCCGGAACAGTGTTTATATACGGCTTTAAAATAGAGACAAAAATTCTCAAACTGAAAGAGTGAGAAGGGCAGTAAACCAAGCGAGCTTCGCGAGGTACGCAGAATTTGTCACGTAGGCATCTAGCGCTTGGCCAACCCTTCAGTTATCTAAATTATCCATTAATAAGAAATTTCGAACTTAAGTCTATAATGAATATAGATTGCTATCGTTTATATTGATGATATTTCTGTTTATGTAACACATTCTTTTAGCCGATACGTTGGTGAGAACCTCAACCTTTGCGACGTAATAAACCCTGTTAAAAACTGTACACAATATTATACAGAAAATAATATTTCTGGATTTAAGTAAATTATGCATGAAATCGATTTAATTGTTATCGTAAAATATTTGATTTTGATTGGAATTGTTTTAAAGTTCTGAAATATGTAAATTCTGTATAAAATTTAGAAAATTAATTTGCAAATACACGGCCTAGATACGGGGCGTTTCACTATATTAGTCACCAATGCAAAATTTTTTCTTGATCAATATACCTAGTTCACTAAAACTTAAAATCATCCTTTTTTTAATACACCCCCAAATTAATGTTACCACTTTAAAACGGCAGACGATCGGCAGACATACCCTCCTCGGACCCATGGCTGAATTAACTTAAAAATTTAAATGCCAGGTGACATAATTTGTACCTTTGGATCGAAATAACACCCACAGGAGCACCTGATTTTGAATTTTTTTCTAATTTTTGAAAAAAAAAACAAGTATCGTATAGAATACTTCGGGGTCGGTAGCACTACAAATAAAAATCATGTGAACTCACATTTTATTAATGGAATTAAGCAAAGCAGTCAATTGGAACTCTGGCGTCCAGTTTCAAAAACATCCTGAGTATCGATAGGTAGTAGATGCCAATTAACATGCTGCATGCAAAAAATATTTTCAGTTCTATTGAGAGATTTCCCGGTGGTATTTACTTACTTCATGTTGATCAAAAGGGCCATGGATTCAAAGAAATCATTTTCGAAATATTTGCTAAAATAATGAATTGAATCTAAAATGTTATCTGGCAACAAATCGGCACGCGCCGGGGGTGTATATTTCACATTAATTCTTATGACAAAAGTGGTTCGTTTCCATTTTCTTCTCTTTCCCTTAGGAAGCAGGTCGACTAAAGGTCGGTCTTCGCCTGAAGAAGCAATTGTCCCATTGAGTTGGCTTTCAACTGCTTCATCTTTCTGGCCACCTTCTGCACTCCTTCCACCCTCGTCTTCACTTCCTTCGCTCCTTTCATCCTCATCATCACTTCCAGCTACACTCTCATCTTCACTGACAATTTGTAATATCATCAATTTCGTCTTCGCCTTCACTCTCATTATCATGTAGTAGATTATCGTCTAGATCAGATTCGTCGAAATTAAAATTGTCAGCTAGGCCTGAAGCTCTGCCTCAGTGAGTGGAGCAAAACATATTTTGTGTTAGAAATATGTATTGGAGAAGACCCACAGTCTCGCCAGGAATACTCAGAGTTCATAAGGCAATAGATTTTGTAAATGTAGGAATTTTTCCGTTAGCAACATATTACTACAAAGAACTAACCTCTTATCAATTTGATTCTAAAACAAAATGCATAATTTTTAGTTATTTTTTAGGCACAAGTTGACTGCTTATAAATATGGTTAGATTATGTACAAAATAGCTCTCAATTTTTGTGCGCACTTTGTCACGCATATCAACTATGACACCATAGAGGACATAGTCAAATTCTGACAGGACAGCCACAAAAAAATATTGTACCATAATATCATACATGATACCCAGAGCGCGAGGAGGATACGCAAAGACCAAGGAACGGACTGCCATCAGTGAAAATTTTGATCATTATCGTTCACCATAATGTTTGTTAGATCTCCTACTATATACACACATAATTACACTATTCGTGTAGCCATTATGTATTGCAACTAGTTAATACAATTAGTTTTAACATAACGTCAAATACATTAAAAAAACTTTAATTAAATTCACTGAAATTTGATGTTTAGTTTAGTCAAGTAATCTAGAAAATTTCAACGGTCAAACAGTAATCTGTCATTTGCCATTAACTGTTTACGATTCTCTAAAAGTGTTATTCAATGCTACAACATCTACACTCAGCAGGAATATGTGTATATGGTATGTAAATATCAACACCTTAGAATTTCAAGTAGATTAGTATTTGTCACAGATTTATCTTTTAAGATTTATGATAAATTATACTTTTAGAACGCTGCATTCGAAAACAAATGAAAATCGGATTACAACTTTTGGGTTCTTTAATCTTACAATTATGTGTAGAATTCACTCTTGGAGTTTGGCACTCACTCTGTATAGCGCTTTCTTTTTTAGTGTCAGAGTCTCTGCTTCATAAGTAAGCATAAGTAGTACACGCTGATGATTATACACTTTTCGCTTTATACCCCAGAAATTCTACATTCTACACGTGAAATAGAAAAAAAATAAAGAGGTTTCTCAATGGATGTGTATTCCATTTCATAAGATACTAAAAATCCCTACAAATCCGTTTGACGTTTGGCGAATGAGAAAAAAACAGACGCCCTCACGAATGTTGGCACTTTTAACAAAAAATCGCCAATAACTCGAAAACGACACATTTTTTCGAAAAAAGTTAAGAATAAAAAAAATTTTAGAACTACACAATACTTTCGTTGTTGTCTTAGTTTTGTCCTACTATGTACAGAGTGCTACTAAATGCCGACCCATTAGCCTGAAAATCAAACATCTTGTCATTTATTACAAGAAATTGTTAATAACTGGAAAACTATAAGTCTCTTTAAGCTGAAAATAAAATAATATAGGTATAGTTAGAACAAAAGACTTAAACTTTAGTTTTTTATAACGGGGCCGTTAAAATACCAGGCCGCAAATGTGGCTTTAGCAAGAACATATTTTCAGAAACATATTTTTAACAGTAATAATTGATCTAGATAATACATAAATTTAAAATTTAAAACTAAATTGATCTGAATCAGACCTGAAACTATGTAAAGAATTAAATTTACAAAAGCTTACTTACCCACAAGTAGGCGATACTCTGGATGTATGCTGTATGAAGCTCAGATAATCTAAACTAGAATAAATCGGGTTAGCGCTAGGCGCTAATATGAAATTGTTTAACTGCAATATTCTCCCCTAAAAGTTCTTCAGTATAATATCTTCGATACTGCAAGATAGAAAGGTATTGGCACAGTTGAAACCCAAGCAATGTTCACACATGTTGGCACAGAATAGCACAGAATTAGCTTTTCGGCAAAAACATATTTCGTACATCGTTCCTTGCAATTGCAAATGTGGCTGAAGACAGAAACGAAATCAGAAATGAGAAAGGATTACACAGGACCACAATAGTATATGGTGTATTTAGGTGTGAAAGCAATACATTGGACGACGATGCAAATTGTTGGCCGAGGCGCTAGCCGAGGCCAACAAGCATCGAAGTCCGGGAATGTGCTTTCACACCGAAATACACATACTATTTTTTCTGAAATTACGATCAGTATTATTATAAATTAAGGAATTTGTATTAATACATAACATTTCTTCATTACAATCTAACTGCTTACTAATAAATGCAATTTTAATGTGAGTTAGTTTGTCTGCGTTTATTTATTTACTATCTAAAATATACATAAAAAATCGTACGGGAATGTTACTTTCCCGGCCTAGGCCGGGAAAGTAACATTCCCGTACGATTTTGTTGATCGTTGCTTGGCAACAGATCTTTTCCGGTCTGTTTTGTGATAGTTTCTTAGCAACAGACTAAAATACTGAAATTGTGCATTTTTCGATCTGGAATCGCGCCGAAAATGTAGACATTGCCGATCGATTTCAGAAAAAATATTTTTGCGAGTTGCCTGGGAGCAGACCCAATGTACCTTATGTTTTGGGGTCGCTGAAACCGAATCTGAAACTTATTTTGCCTTGTTATGTCAGGATTTTTTTTTAAATTAAGAACAATTTTTTTACTTCATATTTCGAAGATTTGGCGAAGTCGCCGGTAATATCAATTAATTCACAAACATGGTATTATTTTTATAGTAACATTCACATGGTGCCCAACATAAAGAGAATTTCACAATAGTTTCCTTCACTATGTAGAAGATAAATAAATAAAAAAAGCTACTAAAGAGATTGAAAAACAAAATTCTTTTTTTAAATCGAATCGCTTTCAATAAATCTTCAAAAAAGTAAGAAATAAAATTTCACACAGTTTTACAAATATCTGTCTACCTGTTAGTGGAAAGTGGCAAGGAACTGTACTTTATTATTTAATATCAATTTGAAATCGGTGCAAAAATATCTAATTTCAAAACTTGTGATTTATGGTTCCTAGGTACCCAAAAAATAGGTCTTTCATCTTCAATAGAATTTTCAGTTACGAAATTGACATTATACAGGAGCAATACTTGCACCGAATGCAGCAGAAAGGCAGAATCCCAATAAACACATAACTCAGAGGCCAATACAGCCAATGGTGCATTTACATAAGGGCACTTGGGGCACGTGCCCAGGACCTCCACGTAATTGGGTCCCCCGAATGTATAATAGGAATAAATGAAAAAATTACAAATGAAAATAGATAAAAACGCGAGAAAAAGTTAATTTACAAATTAAAAAAATTAAACTTTCCATTCAACAAGAGTAATATCCAAACCTCAAATAATTTTTTATGAAATTTATGTTTCAAATCATTACTTTGTTTTGTTTTCGGAACAGCGGGTATCGCTGCCAACAATAGAACTTGCGACTTGCGGGATGACGTCAGCACGTTAGGCAGTTTCTTTTTGTTGAATTTTGGTGCTCAATGCTCGTAAATAACAACAAAACAGACGACACGACTGTTTCTATAAGTGTTCGTATATACGTATGAATTCCAGCAAAATTTGGCCGCATTACAAGCCCCCCCCACATAAGAAGTGCCCAGGGGCCTCTCAAACGTAAATCCGGCCCTGAACAGCAGACAGCTAGAGGCTCCTGGACATATTTTGTTTCCTGAATATGTTTCATAAATATGTCTCGGCTTGCCTGGACTAGGCTTAGAAAGAGCTTTCGTTATGGCTTTGAAAATATCTCAGAAGTGGGATTAACACGAATTTAGTAGACGGTAAATTTGTGTATTACTAGAAGCTAAATTTCTGTAGTTAATCCCTACTTCTGAGATATTTTCAAAGTCATAACGAAACAAAGAAAGGGAAACAGAAAGGTAGTAAATCAAAAGAGGGCCTTGTGAAATCACAAGACCCGGAGTGCTTTTTATCGTATATTGCACAAATTCATGTGTCTTTTTTTTGAGTAATAACGAGTCCGGTGAAATCCCGGTGAAATCTTTCACCATGTTTTTCACTGAAATTCCCCAGATTTTCTGGAAAGTAAGAAATATGTGATTGGAGGAAGTGAATCTTCAGATTCATTAAGCATCCAATTTGTTTCAAATTTTTTAACATCCTTTCAACGATATTCACGTAATCAGGATCTTTCTGTCTGCTGTGTGCGGTGCAAGTATTGCTCCTGTATAATGTCAATTTCGCAATTGAAAATTCATAAGATGAAAGACCTATTTTTTGTGTACCTATGAACTATAAACAACAAGTTTTGAAATTAGATATTGGATTAGATTAGATATTTTTGCACCGATTTCAAATTAGTAATAAGGTGTAGTTCCTTGCCACTTTTCACTAATATATAGACAGATATTTGAAAACTGAATGAAATTTTATGTCTTACTTTTTAGAGATATTTTTTGAAGATTTATTCAAGGCGGTTCGATTTAAAAAAATAAATTTTTTTTGAACATTTTTAGTAGCCATAGTGGAGAAAACCATTGTAAAATTCTTTTTATGTTGGGCACCATATAAATGTTACTACTACAAAAATAATACCGTGTATGTGAATTGATTGATATTACCGGCGACTTCGCCTAATCTTAGAATAAAACGTGAGGCAAAAGAAAATTGTTCTTAATTTTTAAAAAAATTCTGACGGAACAAAGCAAAATAAGTTTCAGAATCTGTTTCAGCGACCCCAAAAACATATGCTGCACTGGGTCTGGTCCCAGGCAACTCGCAAAAATATTTTGTGGTCCTGTGTTATTTAGAGTGGACCAACGAAATAATGCACATGAAGTTAAAATCTTCGTAATTACAGAATTGAAAAGTATTTTCCTATAAAACCAAACATGTATGTTGAAAAGGGTTGAGCAGCTAAAGTTATCTAAAGCAAAACACGGATTTTAAGAGGGCGAAACACCCCAAAAACGGTAAACTGTAAAAATAAGATAACTATAAGATAATTATTGTAAAAAAGTTTTTAAGACTTTCATATTTTAGGATGTGATAGAAAAGAGCATTTCCAATATTGCGTAATTTTGATTTAATAAAAAACAGAGTTTAAGAGGGTAAAACACCCCAAAAACTATCTAAAAATAATGTAACTATTGCAAAAAGTTTCTAACACTTTCCTTTTTTAAGGTATGTTAGAAAAGAGCATTTCCAATATTGCATAATTTTTATTTAACGAAAAACAGGGGATAAGGAGGTGTATCACCCCCTTATACCCCAAAAACTATATAAAAATTGTAAAAATTTTTAGCGCTTTCAGATTTTGGAGGGTGATAGAAAAGACTATTTCCAAGATAGCATAATTGGGATTTAATAAAAAATAGAGTTTAAAGGGGTAAAACACCCTAAAAACTATCTATAAATAATGTAACTATTGCAAAAAAGTTTCTAACACTTTCCTATTTTAGTGTATGTTAGAAAAGAGCATTTCCAATATTGGATAATTTTTATTTAACAAAAAACAGGGGATAAGGGGGTGGTAAACTCCAAAACTCTTTAAAAATAATTAAAAAATTGTAAAATTTTTTCACGCTTTTAGACATTGGAGGGTGATAGAAAAGAACATTTCCAAGATAGCGTAATTGAGATTTAATAAAAAACAAGAGTTTAAGAGGGTAAAACACCCCAAAAACTATCTAAAAATAATGCAAAAAAGTTTTCAACACTCTCCCATTTTAAGGTATGTTAGAAAAAAGCATTTTAAATATTGGGTTATTTTTATTTAACGAAAAACAGGGGATAAGGGGGTGATACACCCCAAAAACTATTTAAAAATAATATAAAAATTGTAAAAATTTTTCACGCTTTTAGATGTTGAAGGGTGATAAAAAAGACTATTTCCAAGATAGCTTAATTTGGATTTAATAAAAAATAAAGTTTAAGAGGGTTAAACACCCCAAAAGCTATCTAAAAATAATGTAACTATTGCAAAAAAGTTTTCAACACTCTCCCATTTTAGGGCATGTTAGAAAAAAGCATGTTCAATATTGCATAATTTTTATTTAACGAAAAACAGGGAATGAGGGGGTGATACACCCCAAAAACTATTTAAAAATAATATTAAAGTTGTAAAATTTTTTCACGCTTATCCCCTGATTTTTGTTAAATAAAAATTATGCAATATTGGAAAATCTTTTCTAACATACCTTAAAATAGGAAAGTGTTATATTATAAACTTTTTTGCAATAGTTACATTATTTTTAGATAGCTTTTGGGGTGTTTTACCCTCTTAAACTCTGTTTTTTCTTAAATCCCAATTATGCTATCTTGGAAATAGTCTTTTCTATCACCCTTCAACATCCAAAAGCGTGAAAAAATTTTACAATTTTTATATTATTTTTAAATTGTTTTGGGGTGTACCACCCCCTTATCCCCTGATTTTTGTTAAATAAAAATTATGCAACATTGGAAAATGCTCTTTTCTAACGTACCTTAAAATAGGAAAGTGTTAGAAACTTTTTTGCATTAGTTACATTATTTTAAGTTAGTTTTTGGGCTGTTTTACCCTCTTAAACTCTGTTTTTTATTAAATCAAAATTATGCAATATTGGAAATGCTCTTTTCTATCACATCCTAAAATATGAAAGTCTTGAAAACTTTTTTACAATAGTTATCTTATTTTTACAGTTTACAGTTTTTGGGGTGTTTCGCCCTCTTAAAATCCGTGTTTTGCTTTAACATACATGTTCGGTTTTATAGGAAAATAATTTTCAATTCTGTAATTACGAAGATTTTAACTTCATGTGCATTATTTCGTTGGTCCACTCTAAATAATCGTTTCTCATTTCTGATTTCGTTTCTGTATTCAGCCACATCAGTTGCAAGCCACAATTTCCATAATATCCTGAGGTTCTGGAGGATTTTTAATACATATAGAAAGCAAAAATGCTTTTTCATATTTCCAACACTGTTACGCTGGAGATAAATTATTACTGAGTAATCTTTGAAATTCGCAGAAAAGCCTTTTAATATGAAATTTTGCGGAATGTTTAATTAGCGAAAGACTTTATTAATTATTTAATTAATTAATTATTTTTTACTTCATTTCGAAAATTCTAAGAAACAACAACATTACTTGTATGTTTTGCTAATTATAACAAGGAACAATTGTGAAATGTAATATTTAGATGGGCAAATACTCAAAAAGCATAATTTTGCTTTTTGCAGTCGTCTTATGAAATAATTTCCTATTAATATCAGGTGATCGAAATGGCTAAGATACTGGTCCACCTCGCCTAATCTATCTTTTTGTAATCTCATGTTTTATAGCTCGCAAATAAAAATGAGCAGGTGCTTCGTCTTGTTGGAAAATAATATTTGTGTTAACAGAACTCTCATTTTTATAGGGAGTGGTGGTAAAGCACTCATTTTGAATAAAAAATAACAAAAACACGGGGGTCGAATTGAGAACCTCCTTCTTTTTACCTCACTACTTGAAACTTTTGAAGTCGGTTAAAAATGAAAATCATTTTTTAGGCAGGCTTTTTCAAAATTGTGTATTTGACTTTCGTCGTTCTTGGTTCATAAAATCAACCATGTGGCGCTGAGGAGCTTATTTTCGGACACCTTGTATGCCTCCTATCGTGGCCTACGTAAATGATTCCATCAGGCCACCGCATTAAATTTAATGGCGGCCGTCGGAGTCCTAGCATTACGGTACATACCGAAACCTTTAACGCTTTCTTGAACGTTTCTAATAAAATTATATGAACAAAAAATGTAAATGTATGCTTAAAAATGATTTACTTTATATAATTGATAATAAAATATATTATAAAAACACAAATAGTTTTCTAAAAATAAATAAATAAACAATTTGTAAATGATTACCCATCAGTATTATACTATAAAATTAAATATATCTATAAAATTAAAATACACACTTGATTGATTTATTGATTCAAAATAAAATAAACACTTTTAATAATAGTTAAAACAAAACAAAAAATAATTATTTCTATAAACTCTAACAGCAATAAATTGTGGGTAACAAAAATTTAAAATGCCTCTATAATAATAAGTCACAACAGTTATTGTTATAAATATTAAAAGATCAGTACATACACAAGTATGTACAACATATTTATTTTAAATTTAATTCCTATTACAGAGATTGCAACTTATCAACTTTTCTTTTTTTATCACAGTTTATTTTAATCTTTTTATTGCTAGTATTTTTTTTCTGGTAATTGTTAAGAACACCGACTTCTGGAATTTCTCCAATTTTTTTGCATAAATGTGTTCACAGATGTTATATAAATGTTTCTGATAGTTGAAATGCATATTTTGGAAAACTACCCCCTACAATATTGGTATTTTTAATAAAAAAAATTATTGTCCTTACCCTAAATAAAATTATTTAGAGGACTTACTACTTCCGATATTTCGCATTTTTTTTTCGAAACTACCCCCATTGTAGGGGGTAGTTTTTCAAAATAAGCACAACATTTCAACTATCAGAAACGATTACTATAACGTCTGTGAACACATCTATGCAAAAAAATTGGAGAAATTCAAGAAGTCGGCGTTCTTAACAATGACCTTTTTTTTTATTACACCTCATTTGTTTTTCTTCCCTTATATAATTATTTGTCACTTCAGAATAATTGTTCAACAATATATTAGCAAAGTATGTCAAACAAATACGAATTAGTTGCAGTCTTTGCATATCACAACTATCGCAGGTTTCTGTCTATTTCGTTTCTAATATTTTTTTTTTTTTGGACTTTATGTTTAGAAAGTCATTTTCAATCTTTCAGATATCAAACTCTGAATTTGGGTCGTTCATTAAAAATTGTAGGAACAGCATCTTCACAAAGTTTATGGATTTTTCGAGGAAGTGTTAGAAGAGTTCTATCATCTCTTTTAACAGAATCTTCAGTAATTAAAAATTGCTTACTAAAATGATTAACACAGATTACTGAATTTTTATTCTAGATAAAATGTTTTCGGTGAATGCTGTGAGACCATTTTTTGCCAGGTTCTTGTCCGACGGAACGCGAAACACAGTACTATATCGTTGTTTATTGTAATTTGATTTGAATCCTGGCACACAACATCGACGGGGCATTCTTACCTGAGTTTAATTGACATTCATTAATTAAGGGCACTTTCATAATGTTCACAGTATAAATATACATTAATAAATCAAGATCAAATTTCAATAACTGTTATGATTATTAAGTATTAGGAGGTTGAATCATTTATTTATAGTATTTCTCTCCATCTATTTGAATTATTACTATGTTAGGCACATTAAATATTTAAGTAACTCACTTTTCATTCGACTCCAATACAAATTAAAACCCAATTAGTTGACACTAATCCATACTCAACTTCATACTAAACAAATTATACGAAAAAATAAAATATTAATCTTGCAAAATCGCGCGAAATCCACCCGCAGCCCAGTAGCTTTGTAAAACCGAAGGACTCCTTTCATGACGTCACAGTCGGATTCGAGTGCAATGCGGTGGCCTGATGGAATCATTTACGTAGGCCACGCTCCTATCCTATATTGTAAATATTACTTAAAAATAAAATACCAAAAAATAATTTTATTTTTGTTTATAGGCCCAATTTGGCTAAACATACATTTGTGTTTAAGCTTAATATTCCACATTTATTCTTTAAAGGCGACTATGATATCGACATGAATGTTTTAATACTGAAGTACAAAGGACAAGGACCTATCACTGGAAATTTTAGTAAGTATATTTAAATACGCAATGTAGTGCGGCAATTGTATGGCGAATACGTGTAGTAAGAATACAGAAATTCTGAAGCAAACATACAAAATACGATAAATCCACTTTTTACATCTTCTGAGCTAAATACCTAATTTTGGGATGCTCTTTCGATCTAGCACATCAAAAAACAATAAAAAAAAATAAAAAAAAACTAATAAATATCCTTGGAAAAGTGACCGTTCCATACAAATACCAATTAATTCAAATTCAATGATGGTTTGTAATTTCAAAACTTTTTTCACACGAGTGCAAAGTACCTATTTGGAGTGTCGTTTTTCTATTTTCTCTATATAACTTTTTGATATCTGCTTTTCTATCGCTGCGCTAAATTTATACTAGTTATAAAAATATTGTATTTATTGAATTATTCTATTCAATTTCAATCATAATAAGGCATGAGATGAAATGATAGCTCACCAGTAAAAGCAACTAACTGGTGAAATCTTAACTTTGGTACCAGAAATTTAACTAAGAGCAGATAAATCCAAGCAAGTCAGAAAAAAATGTAGAAGAAAATATTATGATAGCCAACATTTAGGATTGTATTACCCACAAACAGATTAATCCAGTTATGATAACTTTTAAATATATGTTCGCTGTACAAATTTCTTGCCAATATCTCAAATTCACTAAATACTGATTTATCAGCATTGCTGATCCAGAATTGGTTTGATCGAGAATACGTTTTTATTTGAATTTCAATCAATTAACTACCAATTTTTCTAGGAAAAGTTTAATATTCTTATTTAGTGTCCTTAGATATGGGCAATCAAAAATGTTACTTTTTCAGTCCAGTTTCTATTAGTAACTCGAAGACTATTGAAAATAGATAATTCTTAATTAGAGAATATTATTTAGGTATTATGCAAATCATAATTTACACACTTTTTTATTTATTATGAAAATACCTACTTTCTGTATATCAAAACAACTACTCTCCTAGCTAATGCTGACGAAGTATTGAATTACATGATAGGATTCTTAGCATTTTAAAGAAAAAAAAATATTGAAAATACTTAAATTATTTATTGAATTTCAGACATTCATAACAATTATTATTGAACCTTACATTCTATTTCAACTCTAGAAAAGTTGTACAAGTTTTTTCGAACTCGTTAGTTCTCATCAGTAGAGTATAGAAACATTCACTCATTATTTACAAGCCTATTCTTGACTTATTTTTTACAATTAATTATTTTTCATTTATTTGCTTTTATCATGATTAGAGAATATTATTTAGATATTATGCAAATCATAACTTACACACTTTTTTATTTATTATAAAAATACCTACTTTCTGTATATTGTTGCCCTAATCTGGGCACGCTAATATACTAGTTAGGTAAATACTTTAAAACACTTATTATTGGAGAACCAATCAAAACAACTACTCTCCTAGCTAATACTGACGAAGTATTGAATTACATGATTAGAGCAACAATATACAGAAAGTAGATATTTTCATAATAAATAAAAAAGTGTGTAAGTTATGATTTGCATAATACTTAAATAATATTCTCTAATCATGATAAAAGCAAATAAATAAAAAATAATTAATTGTAAACAATAAATCAAGAATAGGCTTGTAAATAATGAATGAATGTTTCTATACTCTACTGATGAGAACTAACGAGTTCGAAAAAACTTGTACAACTTTTTTAGAGTTGAAATAGAATGTAAGGTTCAATAATAATTGTTGTGAATGACTGAATTTCAATAAATAATTTAAGTATTTTCAATATATTTTTTTATCTTAAAATGCCAGGAATCCTATCATGCAATTCAATACTTTGTCAGTATTAGCTAGAAGAGTAGTTATTTTGATTGGTTTTCCAATAATGAGTGTTTTGAAGTGTTTTCCTAAGTAGTATATTAGCGTGACCTGGTTAAGGTACCAATATACAGAAAGTAGATAATTTCATATTAAATAAAAAAAGTGTGAATGACTAAATGTAAATAAATGATTTAAGTATTTTCAATATTTTTTTTCTTTAAAATGCTAAGAATCCTATCATGTAATTCAATACTTCGTCAGTATTAGCTAGGAGAGTAGTTGTTTTGATTGGTTCTCCAATAATAAGTGTTTTAAAGTATTTACCTAACTAGTATATTAGCGTGCCCAGATTAGGGCAACAATATACAGAGAGTAGGTATTTTCATAATAAATAAAAAAGTGTATAAGTTATGATTTGCATAATACCTAAATAATATTCTCTAATCATGATAAAAGCAAATAAATAAAACATAATTAATTGTAAAAAATAGATAATTCTTTCTGATACTTTATAAATTACAATTATTATTAATATCTAGGTATAAATAAACATACAAAGCTGTTTAACATTTGTAATTTCAAAATTATTCTTTAACATAAAGAAAATGGCATTAAAGTTACTATCCTCAGAACGTGAGCGAGAGCTCCATCTAATTGCCTAATGATATTTGCAAATACAAATTTCTTCTTACATGCATTTTAAAAATTTTGTTATTACCTCTACTGAGGACATGAGAACATATTCTAATGACATTTTTGTTCTACCCAACCGTGCACTGTTATGAACAGTTTAAACTTCAAATTTGTAACGTGATTTAACTCCTCTAGAAGCATATTTTCCTAAAGTTTCGTTAAAATATATGCATCATTGTTTAATTTATTATTAATTGTTTAAAATTGGTCAATCTGAAGTATGTATATTAATTTTTTTGTCAATCTAGATATATTTAAGGAAAGCGGCTAGTAGCACCAAATATAAAATAATTATTTATTATATATTTATATCTCTGTTAAATATTTGAGAGGTAAAAATTATATTTTTCAAAGAAATATTACTTTACCAATATTTACATATCATAACATATTAGTAAAATAACATTTATTTAATATTTTTAAATGAACATGAAGAAAATATATAAACTTAATATGTACCTTATATTAAATGAATATTTGTGGTTAATATATTTACTCGTATTTATTACTATTTTCTACAAGTAAATGTAACCTTTGAAATAATTTGATTTTTCAGTCTTTTTAAACATTTATAGTCCAATCAATGAATGCCCAAAAGGGGATTGTAGAGAACATTTAGGAAGGGAGAATTTTCCTCTTCAGGGATGTGTTAGGGTAGTTAGGAAGTGAATATACTAAAAGTCCCCGCCCCCAGCCCCGCCGCTTAACGTGGGGAGGGGGTGAAAATGTTCCTTTTTCGATTCTTCGCTTATAACTCGGAAACGATGCGTCGTATGGAAAAAGGTAATTTATGCAAAATTAAATGTAATTAAATTTTCCACAAGAATGTTTGTATTCAGTTTTTTCCTATGTGTTATAGTTGACGAGATACTCGCCAGCGAAAATCGATGATTAATAAAAAAAAAATCAATTATGTACCTTGAATATTTCTATCAGAGCTTTTTACCGCGGTCTGCTAATAAATCACAGTCACAAAACAATCTTTATTTTACAACACTCGACGTATTTACTAACGAATATTTTGTCGAAGTCCATACATTTCCTTAAATATACAGTGTGACTCACTTAAAATGAAGATACCTTTATAACATTTTTATTTTGTTTCCGATTTGAATCAAATTTTACTCAAATATAGAACAAATTAGAATCTACTTATGACCAGAAGAACATTCGGCTGCTACAAAGGTAAAGCCACCTGCGCTACCAAAATATGCTGAAAAAAATAAAACATTTTGAATGTTAGAAATTCTAAAAAAATGCATCCGATCGGCGCCACAAACGTACATACACCAAAATTTGATTTGGTTATTGATGGGATATTTCTCATACATAAGCTCATCTGGCAAAGGGGATCCTCGGTTTCCGCAATTTGTGGTAGCTACGTGAAATTTGTGGTTGATGATTTTTAATCTTTTTCCTCACATTTTGGTACCGCAGGTGGCTTTGTCTTTACAGCAGGTGAATGATTTTCTGGTCATAAGTAGATCCTAATTTGTTCTATACTTGAGTAAAATTTGATTCAAATTGGAAACAAAATGAAAACGTTATAAGGGTATTTTCATTTTAAGTGAGTCACATTGTATATTTAAGGAAATGTATAGATTTCGACAAAATATTACGTTAGTAAATACGTCCAGTGTTGTAAAATAAAGATTATTAACCGACCACGGTAAACCGCTTTGATAGAAATATTTAAGGAACATAAATGATTTTTTTTATTAATTATCCATATTCGCTGGCGAATATCTCGTAAATTATAACACATAGAAAGAAAATGAATATAAACATTCTTGTGGGAAATTTAATTATGTTTAATTTTGCATAGATTATCTTTTCCCGTACGACACGCATCATTTCCGAGTTATAAGCGAAGAATCGAAAAAAGGAACAATTCCACCCCCCTCTCCCCCTGAAGCGGCGGGGCTGGGGGCGGGCACTTTTAGTATGTTTACCTCTTAACTACCCCCAACATATTCCTGAAGAGAAAAATTCTCCTCTCCTAAATGTTCTCTACAACAACTCTTTCATTGACTGGACTATTGGTAGAAAATTTTACTCGATATTTTTTTTGCTCCCTTGAGAGATCAACTCGACGCATCTCGGAGCAGCATTGCCACTTATTAGATAGTTTCCTAGAAATTGGCAAATTTTATATGCGAGGAATCTCCATTTTACTTATTCTAATTAAAATGTCAACCATTCATGCAATTATGAGTCTAAAAACTGCACAAAAACGTTGTTGCTGTAAAATTTTAGTATTTTGTTTTGATTGGCAATGCTCCATATATTTATCTAAACGTTCTGTGTTGCATGACGCAGAAGCTCAGACGCTGTAAAACTACGAACTTGACACGTCACGAACGCGTTTCTCTTTCTCATTATGGAGATTACTGTATTGTGCTATCAAAATTATATCAAACCTAAGAAGTTTTAGATCCGTTTGTTTTCACCTCTAGTTAAAATGTATGAGGTAAGTAATGAAAATTATATAACAGATTATTTTGACATTGCCTCTGATGGGGTTAGGTCCTGCATGTATAGAAAATACACACAAAACGGATCCGCCATGATCTGACTTGTATACGTAATTTTGTGTTCATATTATAATAATAATATATCGTATTTAATATAATGTATTTTTTTTAGTACTTCTGTAGAAAATATATGCAGACTGATTTTCTAACCGCACAAAATCTAATTAACATAAATGGTATATACCTATTAAAGTATTAATGACATTTTGTTTTTTGTGAATTATTTGTATGCTTTGCTCATATTATGTGCTTGACAGTGTAATTTACAATGGCGTATGCGATGGAAAACCTTATTTCTTTATTAAAAATTTGGATTAGAGTTAAACAATTAAATTGGGGGTACGATCGCCGGTTTAAGTTCCGTCACTCGATCAGCGAGGTGCAGCAGCGCTGAGCGAGTCCCGGCACTTGGATGGGTGATCCATGATCTCATCTAATAGTCGGTAGGCTGCCAACAGAGACAATCCTAGGGCTAGTGAACAACCTTGAAAGGCGGTGGCTGGACTAGGAGACAATCCCGGGCTAGCACCGCCATGGAAAGTGGTGGGTGGACCAGGGGGGTTAAAGTTGGTGGTCGAGGACCGTAGTTTGGAGTCCACACTAAACTGTAGATCCCTAGGCAAAATGGGCCATCTTGGCCTGATTGACTAGTAAAAATAGCACTACTACTAACTAAATAATTAAATTGGTCATTTACTTAGGCATTTAGTTTTATTTTTAGACTTGGATTGAGAACAATTTTCTGCACAAAATTCTAATAAAGTTAACATAAAAATTATTTTTGTTTATTACATATTTATATTTGATTTTATGTTTACAGGGGGTTTGCTGAATTAAAATATGAATTTAGATTATTATTGTCGAAGTTTGAAGAACTGTTGCAAAATCTTAAACTTTAAAAGTCGATAAAATACCTGATGACAATATTCATGAATTTTTAAGCCAACTCCAATAAGTACCTAAGTGTTATACTGTAGTGAATAGTTTTTAGTCCGATAATTATAAAAATGTCCATCACAAAAAAATGTTATCTGAGATTTTCCTTCAGTAACTGTTAGTGGAGAGGTTATACATCACAAAACCACAAAAATCCGTTCTGGGGGGTACCCCAAAGAACCACCCCTTCGGTGAAATAAGCCTTATTTTACTGATAACTCCTTAACCGTTGAAGATGTAAAAAAAATTGCTCATCATAAAAAAAGAAAGCTTAACCAATTCCCTAATAAAAATTAAAATGGGTTTTAAAGGGGATATTTTTCTTCCTAGCTTGTAAGGTTTTCGAGAAATTCAATTTTTTCTATAGGCCGCGCATAATAAATTTCAAAAAAACGAAAATTCGCGCGCATTAAAAATACAAATTTTGGAATTTTTTTCAATATCGATTTTCTCGAAAACCATGGCATATATAACAAAATTACAATAGGAGTTTTTTTATGAAATTAGCCAAGCTTTCTTTCTATGACGAGCATTTTTTTTATATCTTCAACGGTTAACGAGTTATCAGTAAAATAAGGCTTTTTTCACCGAAGGGGTGGTTTTTGGGGGGGAGATTGTGGCACCCCCCTCCCCCCAGAACGGATTTTTGTGGTTTTATGATGTATAACAACCCCTCCACTAACAGTTACTGAAGAAAAATCTCAGATAACATATTTTGCGAGCTTCTGGTGTATTTTTTACTTTACTGACTGGAGTATTTAATTAGACTATAAATACGGATAAAATGGAATTCTAAAAATTGGTATGTATCGTTATTTTTTTACGTTGCATTAGGTTTCATAAAATTTCACTTGTAGGTGCAGCTATTATAATATATGGATGGTTATACAGAGCATACAAAATTATATACAGACAGATGAGATTTTACTAAAGAGATTGCAAAAGATATCTCTGGACAGGGGAAGAAAATAGTCAAGACTACCCGTTTTATACAATGTGACACACTTGAGATGAAGATACTCAACTTTTTTATTTTTTTTTCCGATTTGAACCAAATTTTAATGAAGTATAGAACTTGTATCTACTTAAGGACAAAAAAACATTCGCCTCTTAGAAATTCAAAGCCATCTGTAGTTCCAAAATAAGCCGAAAAAATTAATAAGTCATATTAGGCAGTTTTTTATCAGAAAATTTTGCTAATGAAAGTTCAGAATTGTCCAAAATTTAATCAAAATTAAAAAATATTGAAATTTTATTTAAAATAATGTCAGGGTCTGAAAGTATCATTTTAATGTTTTTTTTTTGTTTGTTTAAAAAATTCATGACAATCTTGTTTGAAATTAAACCCAAGCTGTCTAGTAGTTGTCAAGTAATTTGTAGTTTTTTTAAATATTTTTTTAAAATCGATTTTTTTAAATTTTTTAATTTTCTAATATTGAGGAAATTTTGGACTTAGGTTTTTGGACAATTCTGAACAACTTTCATTAATAAAATTTTCCGACAAAAAAATGCCTAATATGATTTATTGATTTTCTTGGCTCATTTTGGTACCGCATGTTGCTTCAAATTTATAGGGGGCAAATGTTTTTTTGTCCATAAGTAGATACTAATTTGTTCTGTACTTCAGTAAAATTTGGTTCAAGTCGGAAAAAAAAATAAAAAAGTTTTGGGTGACTTCATCTTAAGTGTGTGTATTGTTTATATGTATGTGTATATTACTGTATATTAAAATAAATATTTGTGGAATATAACGTTCCTGTGATTTATTTAATATTCCTAATAGAATATCCTCTATATATTGTTATGCAAATATTTAGAAATGATTTCTAAATATTTACAAATTATTTTCCAAATTTATAATATTTCTATGATTTATCTGATATTCAAAATGAAATATTGCCTATATATTTTACAAATATTTCTAAATATTTGCAAATGATTTTTCGTAATATTAGTTGAATAAGGGTGGCGGTCAAAATATTTAAAAAATGTTTAAATATTTTTATAAATAATTTTTATTTTATATTTGATGCTACTAAGGAATAAACCTTATTTTGAAAACTATTTTGTTAAAACAAATGTCCTTCAAGATTCTCATTTACTGCTTGCTAGACTTGTAGTATTTACAAGTTCCAGCAAACCGTTATTATCAAAAGACGATTTTTTTTAAGTAACTTGAACCCTTGGTTTTATTGATCTATTTATGTTTACTTTCACTCCGCCTTTGTTTTCTTTCTGTCATCTCTTAAGTAATTTGGTTTTGTTAATAATCTGGTTATTTTTCAGCTAACTACAAATGTGATGTAACAATGAAAGGCAACTTAATTAAAATAAATGGAAAAAATCATTTGAAATTTGAAAAGTTTAAAATAAGTCTAACATTAGGCAAAAGTTACTTTTATTTAGGAAATCTATTCCAACAAGATCCAACCATAGGAAGAGCTACTAATGATGTCATTAATGACAACACTGATGTCTTCGTAAATGAAATTAAACCAGCCGTAGAAGATTCACTTGCTGCTAAGTTTACTGAGGTCGCTAATATTATTACTAAATCTTTTACTTACGACGAACTATTCCCAGCATCTTAGTAGTCACAGTAGTCATTGATCTTGTTTGTTAAATAGTCTTAATATTTAAGTTTTAAATAAAAAGAAGAGTTTTGGTTAATGTTTTACTACCTTTTGTTTTTTGTTAACAATTTCCTATCAACCAGCTGTGTACACCTTCTCTGCCACTATTTACTAGAACACGGTGTTTTAGATTATTTTTTAATATCATGAAGGATATTAATGCTGGATATTGCCCTAATAGAACATGGATATCCTATGGATGTCCCCACGGGACATTCGGAACGTCCTATGGACATCCATTTTTTGTACAGTTGGACGTCCTATGGACGTCCCAGGGACGCCCAAATATCACAACTTTGGATAATTTATGGAAGTCCAATGTTGGACCTTAAACGGTGGTCCATGATGGACATTATTTGGACCAATAAAAATTGTCCTTATTTGGACCTAATAATGGGTGTCAAGCCATTTTGGAAAAAAATATATATTAGTGAACAAACATGAAATCTATAAAGCATTTTAATATAAATAATCTTATCTTGGAAACTGTGACATTCTAGGAATCAATATTTAGTTTGCTGTAACATCGATGCAATGGCCCTAATGTCCACGCGACAATATTGCATTGCAATGTCACATATCGCAAGGAACAAATCGCAGGAACAAATAATTTATTTTCATGTAATGTTCAATTATTTACTTACTGAAATATTCTAATGAAGCTTATCTTCGAGTTACAAATATAACTCCTACAGTGTCTGCCAAAAAATCTGTATGCGAAACTCTGCTGTTATTGACTTTCTGAAGATTTCTATTTTTAATAAAAGTTAGTGCGTGTCCTCAAATGAAAAAGTGACTGCAAAAATTTGTGTTAGTCCTGGAAAAAGTTAAAATTGGAAGAGATAGAACAACTCCCCAAAATACAGCGTTTTTTTTCCAAAATATCTATTTGGTAAAAAAGTACTCTTAAAATTTCTTTAAAGATGATTTTAATCCATTACTTAATCTGAAACTACTAAAGAGATAGAATTATTGATAACAAAAAAATATCAAAATAGTTCAGAAATTAAGCGTAAAAAAGTAGAAAATTTTTATTTTTAAAATAGAACAGCCAAATTTGATATTTATCTATAACTTCGTATTGTAAGAAACTTCTTGAAATAACATTTTTCGATATCTTCAAAAATAAAGGTAGTTTACTCCTGACCAATTTCAAAAAAATTAATTTTCCGACATAAGCGCCAGGACTAACACAAATTTTTGCAGCCACTTTTTCGTTTGAGGATATTCACTAACTTTTATCAAAAGTGAAATTTTTCAGAAAGTCAACAACAAAGTTTCTCATATGGTGCAGACTTGGTGCACCGTATAAACCGAGGTATAAACTTTTCCTCGTAAATTCTCATAAGTTTACTATAAGATGATCTTTGAAAAAATATGCGAAACGATCTTCACTAGTGCCATCACTGTTTTACCATATGTACAGATCGAAACAGTTATATTATTATGTATGTCACTTCATAATTGCCACGACATAACCCCATTAGCGGACTACGTCCAAGAAATTTCACAAAAATTCTGTCAATTCAAACTGGGCGATAGTCCGCTAACCCGCAACATAACACGAATCAGACAGCATAATGCAATACTTTTCGATATCAGACACCCTCTACCATACCAGGCGTTGTCTATTTTCCGGCAACTCCCTTAGCCAAACTTTCCTCTACCATAGCTTATCTCTACCCTACTCTTTACCTTTATAACTTTACAACCCCCTCTTCTTATCTCTGTTCAGTTTTGTTCTTGTCCTTTTTGTCCTTTTTGTCCTTTTTGTCCTTTTTGTCCTTTTTGTCCTTTTTGTCCTTTGTGTTCTTTTGTCCATTTTGTTTCTAAATTCCGTCTACGCCGAAAAATTCCCTAAAAATCCAAAATATTTTAAACCACACCTTTTATCCACCACACTTTCCTGGCAGGAAGACAAGGGTGGAATCGCTTCGAACGGGTTTTTTCGTTGAGTTCTGTTTTCCCGTGTTAGCAATCAAAATTCCAAAGTGTTCGTCTGTGCGCGAAACCGCTAGTTTTTTAAAGTGTTAATTTTTTACTTCCACATCCAGTGAAAGTATAGTAACGACAAAAAAATTTTTAAACATTTTTATTGTTCAAATAGGCTTAGAATGTCATGAAACGTCGAGATTATAAGTTTGAGCGAAAAAAAATTTCTGTCTGTCGGTCGGTCTGTCTGTCTGTCGGTCTGTCTGTCTGTAACTTTTTTTTGTGCGCACGTTTACACTGGAACCATTTAAGATATTGACTTGAAATTTGGTACACATATGTACTTTAACGAGATCTAGAACTAGATTATATTTTCATCTCTGCGCGTCGTGGTTGTCTGGCTGGCTCCGGGCCAGATTCCGGGGAGGCACATACATGTACCTCTAATTTTAATAAACTTGTTATTGCTTGCTTGCTTTGCGTTGCAATCCAAAGGTCCCGTGTACGAATCCCACACAGGTGGGATTTTTTTTTTCATACAATTTTTTTTCACAACAAAGATGGTATCACAAAATTTAGGATGTCCAAAAACTAACATTATTTACAAGAAAACTGCGAAGAGTTTCATATAGAATGTGTAACAATTATATATAAAAAGCTCAGTAAATTGGCGAAGAGTACGTTTTTAGCTTGTTAATCTTAGTTTTGTATAAATAGATTCTTTTATGATGATTACATGCTAGTTAAGTCAATAAGTCAATATAACCAAAAGGTCAACATCTTCACCAACTTGATTGTATTCGATTTTCAAATTATTACCAGTTTTAACGATTGTAGTTTCGGCGTCTTCTCTGCATATTTTAGCGTTAAAGTCATTATCTATTAACTCTTTGTGCAATAATTTTATAAAGCTATCCTTATTTTTACTATTAGCTAGAATTTTTTTTTACTAATCGAGGATTTCATAATGTGATTGAAATATATCTACGCAAACATTTTTGTAAACGACGAATGCGCTCGTTATTCTTAGTGCTATTGTGTTCATCGGCATACCCATAAAAAATAATACTACTATCTGGTCTTGTCTGCTGTGGCGTTCCCATTAGCCGATGACAATGCTAAATATTAAAATGTTTAGGGACCGCGGTTGCTCCGGCTTTCTCATGGTCGTGAAACTTTTATTTACATTAAAAATTATATTTAAACAATACCGGTAAATTAGAACTTGTGAAGTAAACTATTATATGGGCGCCAGCCGATTAAATCGACAGAGGGGGGAAAATAAAATAGACAAATTAATTAATAACACATTATTAAAGCCTTTAATAATTTAAAATTACAACGGTAAAAATTACAACAAAATTGAAAATATATATATACACGCGCAACAAATGATTAAACTAAGGATATCACTGTAATCAGTGAAAAAGTAATTTAAATAATTAAATTATTTACTTTAATAACAATTTAAAAATGTATACTAAACGGACACATTTTAAAGTAACAACAATAATACGGAAAAACTCTCTAGAGCATATAATTTGGTAAATCTATGGTGTCTTAGTGCAAATACTTATTTAACGTCAAAATTCAACAAACAATAAAAAAAGTAGTGCATCCCCCACAAACAGCTGTTTTATGGTTCACAACAAAATAATGTTTTTTGCAATTTCCTCTTACATAAAATCGTGTAAAATCAATAAGAAAATTGTAATGACTGTATTTCAAGAGAATTAATTTTTACACTTATGACGACTTCTTTATCCGATTGGGGTAGTTCCACGCTTAGCAAATATGGTCCCCTCAATTTGATTAAAGATTAAATAAATACCTGGCCATCTCAGATGAAGGTTGCCTTACTTTCACTATACTTCCCGGGCTATTACCAAATGAGAAGTTGTAAAGCGTTGTAACGCCACGTGAATACGAAAATTCTCCCAGGGATATTTAATAATTTTCCAGTAATCAATATTATGCAATCGTTATCCAATAACTACTCAACAAGTTTTCTCATAGGTGTCTAAGAGTTGTTCAAGAGTTATCTAAGGTGTACATAAAGGCCTTAGTTCTTATTATTGAATTTGAACTTTTCAGAACACAGTTCTATGAACCAATCACACAATTAGTTGTTATTACTTTAATCAAACTTAATTAATAGGTGTTCTCTGCAGATCTCCGCCGTGGTCGCGTTAATATCGCTTTTTTCCCCCTCGCCTTTTTGTGACAAAAAAACGGCGCGGTTCTTTATATATGGTAAAAACTAGCAGCATTTGGAAATGCTTTATTTATTCCGTTTATACAGAGTGAGGCAAAATCAAAGTGTTACACTGCTTGGTTCTGATTTTATTGATCATATACAGGGTGTAATTAGTTTCATGTCATTAAAAAAAAAAACTGGTAATGGGGACCGACTAGACAAACAAAAAACCTTTATGACTTTTTCCTCTAAAGGCACTTTGAAAAAAACTGACCTAGGTCAACAATTTGAATATTAGGGTAGGAAACATTTGAGAACCACTGCCTTTGTGGGTCAATGGACGTGCAATTCCCAATTATACAACCATACAACGGCGGGCAGCGGTTTCAAAGCAAAGAAGGGCGGCACCATTGATGACAGCCTGAACCTAACCAATTATAAAAATGTAAATAATTCGTTATCTCTTTTTGCAGAACTGCAAGCAAATGATGGGCGTAGAGGTTTAAACACAGCATTTCTTTACATGTGTGTTTTCTTAATTTAGAACAAAACATTGGAGCTTTTATTGTTGTTTGAAATTTATCAGATTTAAATGTGATTTGATAACACTTGTAACCTAAATGAGTATTCTAGGTTAAAAGCTTAAAAAATGAGTAATTATTGCATGACATTGGGAAATGAAGAGTTAGACGTCTAAGATATGATAACAGAAAATAATTATGTGTATTTTAACTTCGGAAAAAATCTGGAATTGCCACAATCAGGTGTCGAAAACTAAAATATTCGATAAATCTAGAACTTACCAATAAATTATTGTTGATTTACATAAATTGTTCGAAATGGCCTCCGTCTGCATCAATACACTTTTTGGCAAGTCGAACTAAGGACATACGCACTCCGTTCTACACATTTGGTAAATTAGGATACTTTTTATGGTTTCTATGCTCATTAAAATACGTTGCTGCAATTGTTCTAAAGTGTCAATTGGATCACGGTAAACCAGATATTTAAGATGACCCCAAAAATAAAAGTCCATCGGATTTAAGTCAGGTGACCTAGCAGGTCATGGTACTGGTCCGCCACGCCAAATCCATCGCTAAGGAAACTCCCTGTTTAAAAAATTTCGAACAGCCAGACTAAAATGAACTGGCGCGCCATCATGCATATACCACATTCTTCTGCGCCTTGCCAAAGGTACATCTTTCAACAAATTTGGCAATGTTTGTTGTAAAAAGTTTAAGTATACATTTAATCTAGCGGGTAATTCTATAGGTCCAATTATTTCATTACCGCAAATTTCTGCCCACAAATTAACGCTGAACCGACGTTGAAAATGCGCCCTTCTTATTATATGTGGGTTTTCGTCTGCCCAATAGTACATATTTTTAAAATTAAATACTCCACTCCTGGTAAAACAAGACTCATCGGAGAAACAGAGAAAGTTTAAAAAATCCCCATTCGCCGCGTGTTTTCTCAAAATTCACCTACAAAATTCCATTCGCCCTGCATAATCTTGAGGTTCTAGAGCTTAGACACGTTGATAGTGATAGGAGTGTAAGTTCATATCTCTTAAAGTCCTCCACACCACAAAATGGGATACTCCCACACGGTTCGCGATATCGCGGGTGCTTAAAGTTGGATCCTCTTCTACGAGTACCAAAACTTGAACCTCCCCTTCAATTACCCTTCTTCGCGAAGACGACCTGTTTCCCGAAGACGCTGAGCAATGCTTACAAATGTACGTGCACAAGGATGACGTCGATTAAGGAATCTTAAACGATAGGTGTTCTGCAGCAGCTGCATTTCCACGACATTCTCCATACATCAAGTGCATATCCGCGAGCTCGGGGTAAGTGTAATCTCCCATAGCGTTCAAAATCTGTGTTTTAAAATACCACACTAAACTATCAACTAACGTGTTCAATAAAGAAAATAAAAATAAAAACTTGGTTCAAAATCCAAAAAGCAACACATAAAGATCGAACTAGTAAGTAGTGCCTGTACGTAATCAAGAACTTAACAACTTGAACGGTAAGTCAATAAAATAAATCTTAACTGTAAATACGTGGCCCAAAATTCTAAAAGAACAAAAGTAACATACAAAAACAACGAACGGGTTGGAGGTGTGTACTTAACGAAGTGTGTTGACGTGGGAGGTACACTCGAGGAACGGACGACCTAGGATGAATGCTCCTATGAACATGCATCATCTTGCGGGTATCCCTATCCAATTGGCGCAACTCATCTTGTGTCCACTTAACTACCCCAAAGGAGTAGAGTAGAATCGGAACGGCAAGCATATTAGTTGCAAACACCTTGTTCTTCCCCGAAAGTTCGGAAGACCAAATCTTTCGGAGCCGGTGCCTGTACTTGCCGCGGAGAGTATCCTTAATCTGTTTCACTGCCTGGATGTGATGTTGTTCCACAACCAGGTACGTGTAGGTATCTCCGGCATCCACATGTCTGCGAGCTGCGCGCCTTCAAGGAATATCCCGCTTCGTCCTCTCTTGAGGTGGACGACTGCACACTTGTCCAACCTGAATTCCATGCCAATGGCCCGCGTATACTCTTGGACTACCATAAGAGAGTTTTGGAGTTCGCACTCTCCGGAGGCATAAAGTTTTAGGTCATCCATATAAAATAGAAGGGTGACTTATGCCTCCGATTGCTGGGTGGACCAAATTGGTATCCGCGGATTTGGCGGAGTCCGACAGACAACGGCAGCAGTGACATGCAAAATCAGAGAAGGCTCAGGGAGTCACCCTGGAAAACTCCTCTCCTAAATGTTACCAACTCTGTCGATACCCGCTGAGCACCAGATGTTATGTTGAAGCGGGTTCTCCAGAGTGGTATCAGCTGTTCGATGCATCTCACTAGTGGGGCAGGTACCACAAGGCATTGAAGCAAGTGTAACAATAGTGCATGAGATGTTGTGTCAAATTCCTTGCGGTAGTCAATCCACGCCATTGATAGATTACGCTTGTATTGCACAGAATCCTGTGTAATACAGCGGTCTATCAATAGGTTCTCTTTGCAGCCTGCTACACCTTTCTTGCCACCATGCTGCTCGTTTATCTGTCTGTAGACCGGCTCAACTGACCTCAATGTCCTCACATACAATATAGGTGTAAATATCTTGTAACAGGAATTGAGGCAGGTGATCGGTCTATAATTCTTTGGGTCGGACAGATCTCCCTTTATGGGGATTAGTATAGTACGCCCCTCGGCAAACCAGCCCGGAATCGGCTACCCCTCGTTCAACCATGAGTTGAAAACTCGAGCCAGTGGCGGTGGGTGGAAGGAAATGTCTTCCACCGCCAGTTGTTTATGCCATCCGGACCCGCGGCAGCGAAGTTCTTAGTGCCAACAAGTGCTTGTTGAACTTCCTCGGTACTGATCGCCGGGCACACTTCGTCTTGCTCTCCCAACAGTGTGTTGTAGAACTCCCCGAAGCGTGCTATCGCTGGAGTGTCGCTGTCGAATGGAGTCGTAGGCTCATATATTCCCTTCCAGAAGGCTACGACAGTTTCAACAGACGGCGGATTTTCAACAACACGCGATGGCTCTTGGAACAGACGAAATGGGCTTGTTTGGAACATATGGTTTTGTTCCATGGCCCGTGCTCGCCTGACCAAAGATTTTTTAATGGCCATGAGTGCTCGAATCCTATCTAGACAGTGCTGTTTGATGGTTTGCAGCACTGTCCGATTTAGAGTGTTGTCGCCTTATACCGGCAACTATACGCCGAATTTTCGGCGTGAATGACTTAGCTGCCGTTATATACTCCACCACACTTTGGATTCGAGACGCGTGTTGTCTCGCCGATTTAATTTTTGCCTCGATTTTTTGTACGCGCCGCTTAGTCTTCTCGACCTTACCCAACACGCTTGCCAGGCGTTGCTGGGGAACAAGTTGTCTAGCGGCTGCGTACACGGCACTGTTGATCTGCCATATGTCGCCATCTTCTGGAAGTTCATTATCGAGTAACGAATCCATTCTTGCCAGGTCTTGTGGCTGGTGTTAAGACTAACCCTCGTCCTGAGAGTGTCGTCGGTGTACTCTAGGTAATGTTCTTGGTCAGCAGGAAGTTGCCGCGGTGGTGATACGGCTGGCCCTTCTTCCTGCTGACGGGATGCCCTTTCGTAGCCTGTTCGACTGTTATATGTTGTTGAGAGAAATCGCACCACAACTGGTGTAACCGCGCCATGTACTCCCTGCGTCCTGGTTCGCTGCTCTCATAGCAGATAAGCAGGTCATCCCGAAGTCCCCTCGTCCACCTAAAGCGTCCGTGTACAATTGCAATGTTGTCATCATTAAGATCGTCCGGTATGGCCACTCCCACGTGTCTCCGATCCCCATCCGACTGGGGTCTATTACGAGGGGCCTATTCTCTGTCGTGGTCGTGAACCAAAGATTTGAGTCCTCAGAGTGGTTAGCCCTGGGGACCCACGTTGAACATCTGCCAGGCAGAGTCACCTCTACCTGTTGCCCGGGGATCACCACGTGGAGGCTGTCGATCCGCATTCGCCTCCCTCCATTAATATTATTATTATTGTTTTTTTTTTTTTTTTGTTAAAAACCAGTCACCCTTCTCTGTGACTCCGACCCTCACAGAGGGGAACTGGTAGTACCGGCAACCACTTCCCACACCCGTGGGGTAAGTGACTACTGGATCCGAGAATCGTGTGCCCTGAGCAGACGTAATGAACCTAGGATGACGGCCTTCTGCATTCTGCCGGCCGAATTTCGGCATGCCGGTATGATCTCAAGTTCTGAAAGCAGTGTGTGTTTCGTTTCACCAAGGGCTCCTATAATCAGTACCACTATCTTAACAGTATGGTCTGGATACAGTCTGCGGAGTTCGAAGAGTAAATATCGATATTTTGTCCGTTTTTCCTCCTCCTTCAAGACAATGTTATTATCCGCGGGAGCGGAGAACTCCACGACAAACATTGTCTTGAGTTGGTGGTCGAGGAGGACTACGTCAGGCTTGTTGGCTTGTATTTGCCTGACGATGGGAAATGAGTAGTTCCAATAAATTAAACACTTCTCATTTCCCACAACGGACTCAATATACCCCGGAGCGTAAGGCAGCACTGGTGTCTCGTCTATCCCATACGAGTGCCTTAGGTGATAATAAAGCACTCGTAATACCCCGTCGTGCCTCTGGATATAGGCCGAGAATGCATATGTCGGGCAAGCCGACAACAAGTGCATCAAAGTCTCTGGCGCCCTGCGACAGGCCCTGCAGCTGACATCATCATCTATTTCGATAGATGAGAGTGTTGAATACACCATCCTGGCAAGCCATTATGAATCCCTCGGTCTCAGAGAGACCAAGTTCATCGGCTGCTCTCTGTGCTGCCTTAAAGAAAAAGGCTCCAACCCCTGCATTTTCATGGTCCCGGACCATACAGAGGAGGGGATCCAAACTCCTCATGACCTTACAGGCTCCATCCAGAACCATCCTGTTATGGAGACTCTCCAAACTCAAGAGTCCACGGCCTCCCCGATGTCGCGGGAGGTATAGCCGTGGAACGGACGATTTAGGATGCAAGCTCCTATTGAGATGCATCTTCTTGAGGGTTCCTACATCGAGTTGACGCAACTCCTCTCGACTTCATTTTACTACTCTGAAGCAGTAGAGAAGGATCGGAACGGCAAGCATGTTGGTAACAGACACCTTGTTCTTCCCCGACAGTTCTGAAGACCAAATCTGTCGGAGTCGGTGCTTATCCTTGCCGCGTAGAGCGTTTTGTACCACACTCACTTCTTGGGTGGAGCGTTGCTCGACACCCAAGTAAGTATACGACTCTCCGGCATCTAGTTTAAGGTCATCCATATAAAACAAATGGGTTACCTTATGCCTCCTATCGCCAGGGTACCGCAGTTGTATCCACGGGTTTTCCAGAGCGAAACGGATAATGGCAGTAGTGAGATGCAGAACAGAAGGGGGCTGAGGGAGTCTCCCTAAAATACTCCCCTTCTGAATGTTACCGACACCGTCTGGACTCTATCGTTACCTGATGTAATGATAAGGCGAGTCCTCGAGAGCGGCATCAGTTCTTCGATGCATCTCTCTACGGGACCGGGTACCGCAAGACATCGAAGCAAGTGAACAATAAGCTCATGCGATGTAATATCAAATGCCTTGCGGTAGTCGATATTTTTTATTAAAAACCAGCCACCCTTCTCTGTGGCTCCGACCCTCACAGAGGGGAGCTGGTAGTACCGGCAGCCACTCCCCACACCCGTGGGGTAAGTGACTACTGGGTCCGGGAATCGTGTGCCCTGAGCAGACGTAATGAACCGAGGATGACGGCCTTCTGCATTCTGCCGACTAAGACCTCTGCCGAATTTCGGCATGTCGGTATGATCTTAAGTTCCGAAAGCAGTGTGTGTCTCGTTCCACCGAGGGCTCCTATAATCAGTACCACTATCTTAACAATATGGTCTGGATACAGTCTGCGGAGCAGATCTCGATGTTTTGTCCATTTTTCCTCCTCCTTCAAGAGAATGTTGTTCTCCGCGGGAGCCAAGAACTCCACGACAAACATTGTCTTGAGTTGATGGTCGAGGGGGACTACGTCAGGCTTATTGGCTTGTATTTGCCTGACGGAGGGAAAAGAGTAATTCCAATAATAAATTAGACTCTTCTGATTTCCCACAACGGACTCAATATCCCCCGGAGTATAAAGCAGCACTGGTGTTTCGTCTATCCCATACGAGTGCCTTAAATGGTAATAAAGCACTCGTAATGCTCCGTCGTGTGTGTGAATATAGGCCGAGACTGCATATGTCGGACAAGCCGACAGCAAGTGCATAAGAGTCTCTGGCGCCCTGCGGCAGGCCCTGCAGCTGACATCAGGGACCTCTATATCCATGACACGACTACGATAGACGAGGGTGTTAAATACACCATCTTGGCAAGCCATTATGAATCCCTCGGTCTCAGACTTCAGCCCGGCTGACCTTAAGAAGGCAAAGGTCTTTCGGATAAGCCAAGGTTTTCTATAATTTTATAGAAAACTCCATGCATTGGTTTATCCGTGTGAAGCTGCAGAAAGTTGTTGTGTTCTGCAGCTTTAATTTGGGCTTTTCGCCGAGCAGGTTCCAACTCGGTGACAGAGTTGCGATTTACCCGCTCGACGTCGAAGGAGAGACTAAGTTCATCGGCTGCTCTCTGTGCTGCCTTAAATAGAAAGGCTCCTACCTCTGCATTTTCATGGTCCCGGACTATGCAGAGGAGGGGATCCGAACTCCTGATGACCTTACAGGCTCCATCCAGAACCATCCTATTTTGGAGACTCTCCAAACTCAAGAGTCCACGGCCTCCCCGATGTCGTGGGAGGTATAGCCGTGGAACGGACGATTTAGGATGCAAACTCCTATTGAGATGCATCTTCTTCGTCGAGTTGACGCAACTCTTCTTGAGTCCATTTCACTACTCCAAAGGGGTAGAGAAGGATCGGAACGACAAGCATGTTGGTAGCAGACAACTTGTTCTTCCCCGACAGCTCAGAAGACCAGATCTGTCGGAGTCGGTGCTGATACTTGCCGCGGAGAGCGTTTTTCACTACACTAAGTTCTTGGGTGGAGCGAAGTAAGTGTACGACTCTCCGGCATCTAGATGATGTAAGATGCTTCAGTCCACGAGCTGCGCGTCCTCTCCGTAGTTCCCGCATCGTCCCCTCTTGATACGGACCAGTGCACATTTGTCTAGCCCGAACTCCATGCCGACAACCTGCGTATACTCCTGTACCACCCTGAGGGACTGGTGTAGATCCCTCTCTCCGGAGGCATAAAGTTTAGGGTCATCCATATAAAACAGATAGGTGACCTTATGCCTCCTATCGCCGGGGGTACCACAGTTGTATCCACGAGTTTTCCGGAGCGAAACGGATAATGGCAGTAGTGAGATGTAGAACAGAAGGGGGAGAGGGAGCCTCCCTGAAATACTCCCCTTCTGAATGTTACCGACTCCGTCTGGACTCTATCGTTACCTGATGTAATGGTAAAGCGAGTCCTCCAGAGCGGCATCAGTTCTTCGACGCATCTCACTACGGGACCGGGCACCGCAAGACATCGGAGCAAGTGAACAATAAGCTCATGCGATGCCATATCAAATGCCTTGCGGTAGTCGATCCAGGCCATGGAGAGGTTCCGCTTATACTGCACGGAGTCCTGCGTGACACATCTGTCAATCAGCAGGTTCTCCTTGCAGCCAGCGACACTCCTCTTCGACCCTCGTTGCTCATATATCCGTTCGTAAACCGGTACAACTGCGTGGCGTACCCGCATGTACAAAATGAGCGTAAACACCTTGTAGCATGCGTTTAAGCAGGTTATCGGTCGGTAGTTCTTTGGGTTGGACAAATCTCCGTTCTTAGGGATCAGCATTGTCCGCCCTTCAACCGCCCAAGAAGGAATTTGCTGCTCCCCATTTAGCCAGGCATTAAAAATTCTGTCCAAATGGTGGTGGGTGCTCGATAACTTTTTCCACCAAAAGTTATTTATCCCATCGGGACCTGGAGCAGCAAAGTTCTTAGAGCCCTCGAGAGCTCTTCGAACCTCTTCTGGGGTTATTGGTTGGCACACTTCTTGTGGTTGCTGAAACCTTTGACAAAAGGTTTCAAAGTGTGCAAGCTTCTCCTCGTAAAGCGCAGAAGTTTTCCACCTGATCTACAGTCGGCGGATTCTCTGCAACACGCGGAGGCGGTTCGAAAAGGCGCGAGGGCTTTTGGCGGAAGAGTTTATTTTCCGCCAGCCCCCTCACCCGCCTCACTAGTGATTTTTTACAAACCACTAGCATCCGTGTCCTGTCTAGACAGTGCTGTTTGGTGGTTCGCAGCACTGCCTCATTGATTGTGTGATGGACTCGTCTTAAGTTGGCGGCTATTCTGGGCACTTTAGGCGTGAACGGCCTATTGGCCGCCATATAGTCCATCACACATTGGATACGGGATACGTGTTGCCTCGCCGATCGGATTTTGGCTTCCATCTTTTGTATGCGCCGCCCCACTCTCTCCTGTGGGGAGGCAGTATTACGCCTCGCAGCGGCATACACGGCACAGTTTATGTGCCAGATGTCAGTCCGTTCTGGAAGCGCTTCACGAAGTTCTTCATCCACTCTGGCCAGTTCTTGTGGCCCGGGGGCTTTTATGTGGTGTAGCCCCCGTCTGGTACTGAGGCCCTCTGGTATTGGTGTAACAAGGAGAGCCACTTCCTCAACCGGTGAATGCGGCGGTCTTTCGGCCACCTCATTCACCGGTCCAGGAGCAGCCCTCACGTAGCCCCTTCTACGAAGATGGGATACATAGTCGCGCAGATTTTGTGACGTGAAGGCACAATGCTCTGGATTCCTGTCACACCACAGAGTATGCATCCGCCTCATGTATCCCCTTCGTGCGGGCTCACTGCTTTCATAGCATAGCTCATCCGTCCACACAAAGCGTCCTTGTCCATAGCGTTCGTCAACGGGCGCTCCATCCGGTTGGGCCCCACCACCTTGCCCTTGACCGATGGCTGGAACGAGGCATTTGTTCACTCTTGGTACATGACGAGATTTATAAAACCATGACATGCAGCAAAACTCAGACCTCAGACCTACCTTGCACTGACGAGAGCCAATAGCTCGAAACTGCAGTCTGCAAGTGGTATGGGGTGGCTGGCACGAGAGCTCCTTTAAGTAGGCTAGTGTCTATTAAAATCGAAACTTTAGCATTTTGTGGCAATACACAGTTATTGTACTTAACGCGACCAGGCTTGTAATTCGTAATTCATCGCTCGGCGGGGCATTAGTCCGGAGAATAGCTGTTGGTTGCAGTCTCGTTTTTATTCCTTATATATTTCACTAGTAAATATTCTGCCCTCTAAAAGCATACCTACTAACTATGCCCATGTCAGGGCTACTGCTGTTTCGACTGTAATGGACATTAGCCGCTAGATGGAGCCTGCCATTTTTGCTGCATGTCGTGGTTTTACAAATCTCGTCATGTATCAAGAGTGAACAAATGCCTCGTTCCAGCCATCTCAGACCTACCTTGCACTGACGAGAGGCAATAGCTCGAAACTGCAGTCTGCAAGTGGTATGGGGTGGCTGGCACGAGAGCTCCTTTACGTAGGAATAAGTATTTCGGCTGGTGTCTATTAAAATCGAAACTTTAGCGTTTTGCGGCAATACACAGTTATTGTACTTAACGCGGCCAGGCTTGTAATTCGTAATTCAGCGCTCGGCGGGGCATTAGTCCGGAGAATAGCTATTGGTTGCAGTCTGGTTTTTATCCCTTATATATTTAAGGAAACGTATAGAGGAGTTCGACAAAAATGTTTCACTAGTAAATATGTCAGGCTTGTTTGCTTGTATCTGCCTGACCGTCGGGAACGAGTAGTTCCAATATATTCGGCACTTCTCGTTCTCGACAACGGACTCGATCTCTCCGGGGACGTAAGGCAGCACTGGTGTTTGGTCTACTTCGTACGAGTGCCAAAGATGGTAGTACAGCACTCGTAGAGCCGCGTTATGCCTATGGATGTAGGGGTAGGCCGGAGTCGCATATACTGGACATGCAGATAGTAAGCGCATGAGCGACTCCGGCGCCTGACGGCAGGTCCTACAGGTAATGTCAGGGACCTCCACACCCCTAACGCGACTGCGGTAGACCAAGGTGTTAATAATACCATCTTGGCAGGCCGCAATGAATCTCTCAGTCTCCGACTTTAGCCCTGCTGACCGTAAGAAAGCGAAGGTCAGCTTTGTCGATAAACCCAGTGTCTCTATGTTGTTATAGAATACACCGTGCAAGGGCTTATCGACGTGCTGCCTGAACAGATTTATCTGCACGGCAGCTTTAATTTGGGCTGTCAGGCGATTTGGCGCAAGCTCAGTTAGTGATTCTAGCTCAGCACCTCGCTGGCCTCCTCGCCCGAAGTCGAATATGAGACCGAGATCATCTGCGGCCTTACGTGCTGCCTTAAATAAAAATGCGCCAACTTCTGCAGTTTCATGATCTCTCACAAAACGCAGGAGTGGGTCTGAGCTCCTAAGGACGTTGCATGCCACACCCAGTGCTACTCTGCCATGAGCACACTCCAGACTCAGGAGTCCTCGGCCCCCCGTTGGCGTGGGAGGTACACTCGAGGAACGGACGACCTAGGATGGATGCTCCTGTGAACATGCATCATCTTGCGGGTATCCCTATCCAATTGGCGCAGCTCATCTAGTGTCCACTTAACTACTAAGAAGGAGTAGAGCAGAATCGGAACGGCAAGCGTATTAGTTGCAGACACCTTGTTCTACCCCGAAAGTTCGGAAGACCAAATCTTTCGGAGCCGGTGTCTGTACTTGCCGCGGAGAGTATCCTTAATTTGTTTCACGTCCTGGATGTGATGTTGTTCCACTCTTAGGTACGTGTAGGTCTCTCCGGCATCCAGATGTCGTAGGATGCTTCCATCTGCGAGATGCGCGTCTTCAAGAAATATCCCGCTTCGTCCTCTCTTGAGGTGGACTACTGCACACTTTTCCAGCCCGAATTCCATGCCAATGGCCCGTGTATACTCTTGGACAACCCTTAGAGAGTCTCGGAGTTCGCACTCTCCGGAAGCATACAGTTTTAGGTCATCCATATAAAATAGATGGGTCACCTTATGCCTCCGATTGCTGGGTGGGCCACATTGGTATCCGCGGGTTTGGCGGAGCCTGACAGATAACGGCAGCAGTGAGATGCAAAATAGGAGAGGACTCGAGGAGTCACCCTGGAAAACTCCTCTCCTAAAAGTTACCAACTCTGTTGATACCCGTTGAGCACCAGATGTTATGGTGAAGCGGGTTCTCCAGAGTGACATCAGTTGTTCGATGCATCTCACTAGTGGGGCAGGTACCACAAGGCATTGCAGCAAGTGTAATAATAGTGCATGAGACGTTGTATCAAATGCCTTGCGGTAATCAATCCACGCCATTGATAGATTACGCTTGTATTGCACAGAATCCTGTGTAATACAGCGGTCTATCAATAGGTTCTCTTTGCAGTCTGCCACACGTTTCTTGCCACCACGCTGTTCGTGTATCTATCGGTAGACCGGCTCAACTGACCTCAATGTCCTGGCATACACGATACGTGTAAATATCTTGTAGCAGGAATTGAGGCAGGTGATCGGTCTATAATTCTTAGGGTTGGACAGATCTCCCTTTTTGGGGATCAGTTCAGTATGCCCCTCTGCAAACCAGTCCGGAATCGGCTGCCCCTCGTTCAACCATGAGTTAGAAACTCAGGCCAGATGGCGGTGGGTGGAAGGGAATTTCTTCCACCACCAGTTGTTTATGCCATCTGGACCCGGAGCAGCGAAGTTCTTAGTTCCAACAAGTGCTTGTTGAATTTCCTCGGTACTGATCGCCGAACACACTTCCTCTTGCTCTCCCAACAGAGTGTTGCAGAGCTCCTCGAAGCGTGCTATCGCTGGAGTGCCGCTGTCGAATGGACTCGTAGTCTCATAGATTCCCTTCCAGAAAGCCTCGACAGTTGCAATAGACGGCGGATTTTCAACAACACGCGGTGGGTCTTGGAACAGACGAGAGGGACTTATTTGGAACAGATGGTTTTGTTCCATGGCCCGTGCTCGTCTGACCAAAGATTTTTTGATTACCATGAGTGCTCGAATCCTATCTAGACAGTGCTGTTTGATGGTTATTGTTATTATTATTATTATTGTTTTTGTAAAAGCCAGTCACCATTTAAACTCTGTGGCTCCGACACTCACAGAGGGGAGCTGGTAGTACCGGTAGCCACTCCCCACGCCCGTGGGGTGAGTGACTACTGGGTACGGGAATCGTGTGCCCTGAGCAGACGTAATGAACCGAGGATGACGGCCTTCTGCATTCTGCCGGCTAAGACCGAATTTCGGCATGCCCGTATGATCTTAAGTTCCGAAAGCAGTGTGTGTCTCGTTCCACCGAGGGCTCCTATAATCAGTACCACTATCTTAACAGTATGGTCTGGATACAGTCTGCGGAGTTCGAAGAGCAGATCTCGATATTTTGTCCGTTTTTCCTCCTCCTTCAAGAGAATGTTGTTCTCCGCGGGAGCCTAGAACTCCACGACAAACATTGTCTTGAGCTGATGGTCGAGGAGGACTACGTCAGGCTTGTTGGCTTGTATTTGCCTGACGGTGGGAAACGAGTAGTTCCAATAAATTAGACACTTCTCATTTCCCACAACGGACTCAATATCCCCCGGAGCGTAAGGCAGCACTGGTGTCTCGTCTATCCCATACGAGTGTCTTAAGTGATAATAAAGCACTCGTAATGCTGTGTTGTGTCTCTGGATATAGGCCGAGACTGCATATACTGGACAAGCCGACAGCAAATGCATTAATGTCTCCGGCGCCATGTGGCAGGTTCTGCAGCTGACATCAGGGACCTCTATACCCACGACACGACTTCGATAGACGAGTGTGTTGAATACACCATCCTGCCACGCATTTATAAATCCCTCGGTCTCAGACTTCAGCCAGGCTGACCTTAAGAAAGCAAAGGTCAACCTTTCGGATAAGCCGCGGTCTTTTATATTTTTATAGAAGATTCCGTGCAATGGCTTATCCGAGTATAGCTGCAGAACTAAATCAATTTCAGCAGCTTTGACTTGGGCTTTTTGCCGAGCAGGTTCCAACTCGGTGACAGAGTCGTGATTAACCCGCTCAGCATCGAAGACCAGACCGAGTTCATCGGCGGCTCTGTGTGCTGCCTTAAACAAAAAGGCTCCTACTCCTGCACTTTCATGGCCTCGGACAATGCAGAGGAGGGGATCCGAACTCCTTATGACCTTACAGGCTGCATCCAGAACCATCCTGTCATGGAGACTCTCCAAACTCAAGAGTCCACGGCCTCCCCGATGTCGTGGGAGGTATAACCGTGGAACGGACGATTTAGGGTGCAAACTCCTATAGAGATGCAATTTTTTCGGGTTCCTACATCGAGTTGTCGCAGCTCCTCTTGATTCCATTTCATTACTCCAAAGGAGTAGAGGAGGATAGGAACGGCAAGCATATTGGTAGCAGACACCTTGTTCTTCCCCGACAGTTCTGAAGACCAGATCTGTCGGAGTCGGTGCTGATACTTGCCGCGGAGAGCGTTTTTTACTACACTCACTTCTTGGGTGGAGCGTTGCTCGACATCCAAGTAAGTGTACGACTCTCCGGCATCTAGATGATGTAAGATGCTTCCGTCCACAAGCTGCGCATCCTCTCCGTAGTCACCGCATCGTCCTCTCTTGAGGTGGACTAGTGCACACTTGTCCAACCCAAATTCCATGCCGACAGCCTGCGTGTTCTGCTGTACCACCCTGAGGGACTGGCGTAAATCCCTCTCTCCGGAGGCATAAAGTTTAAGGTCATCCAATTAAAACAGATGGGTGACCTTATGACTCCTGTCGCCGGGGGCACCGCAGTAGTATCCACGGGTATTTCGAAGCGAAACGGATAATGGTAGTAGTGAGATGCACAACAGAAGGGGGCTTAGGGAATCTCCCTGAAATACTCTCCTTCTGAACAATAATGGCTCTGTCTGGACTCTGCTATTACCCGATGTTATGGTAAAGCGAGTCCTCCAGAGCGGCATGAGTTCTTCGATATACATCACTACGGGACCGGGCACCGCAAGACATCTGAGCAAGTAGACCATAAGCTCATGGGATGTTATATCAAATGCCTTGCGGTAGTCGATCCAGGCCATAGACAGGTTACACTTATGTCCTGCGTGATACATCTGTCGATCAGCAGGTTCTCCTTGCAGCCAGCGACACTTCTCTTTGACCCTCGTTGCTCATATACCCGTTCGTAAACCCGTTCAACTGCTTGGAGCACCCGCATGTACAAGATGCGTGTAAACAACTTGTAGCATGCGTTTAAGCAAGTTATCGGCTGGTAATTTTTTGGGTTAGACAAATCTCCGTTCTTCGGGATCAGCACTGTCCGCCCCTCGACAACCCAAGAAGGAATTTGCTGCTCCCCATTTAGCCATGAATTAAAAACTCTGGCCAAATGGTGGTGGGTACTGGAAAACTTTTTTGCCCAAAAGTTATTTATCCCATCGGGACCTGGAGCAGCAAAGTTCTTAGAGCCCTCAAGAGCTCTTCGAACCTCTTCTGGGATTATCGGTTGGCACACCTCGTTTGATTGTTGAAACCTTTGGCAAGAGGCTTCAAAGTGTGCCAGGGCTGGAGTGTCTCTGTTGAGTGGGAGCTTCTGTCCGTAGAGCATTTTCCAGAAGTGTTCCACCGGATCTACAGTCGGCGGATTCTCTACAACACGCTGAGGCGGTTCGAAAAGGCGCGAGGGCTTTTTGCGGAATGGATTGTTTTCCGCCAGCCCCCTCGCCCGCCTCACTAGTGACTTTTTACAAGTCACTAGCTTCCGTATCCGATCAAGGCAGTGTTATTTGGTGGTTCGCAGCACTGCCCCATTCAGTGTGTGATGGACGCGTCTTAAATTGGCGGCTATACGCCTAACTTTAGTCGTGAATGTCCTATTGGCCGCCTATAGTCCATCACACATTGGATACGGGATGCGTGTTACCTCGCCGACCAGATCTTGGCTTCCATCTTTTGTATACGCCGCTCCGCTCTCTCCTGTTGGGAGGCAGTATTCCCCCTCTCACCCGGAGTTAAGCGCTGGGCAGCAGAGTATACGGCACAATTTATGTGCCAGATGTCAGCCCCTTCTGGTATCGCTTCACGAAGTTCAGCATCCACTCTGGCTAAGTCTTCTGATCTGGGGGGTTTGATGTAGTGCAACCCCCTTCTGGTGTTGAGGCCCTCTGGTCTTGGTGGAACGTCTAGAACTGCCTCCACAACCGGTTCATTAAGCGCCTCTTCGACCGCCTCATTTACCGGCTGAGGAACAGCTCTCACGTAGCCCCTGCTACGAAGGTGGGATACATGGTCACGCAGATTTTGCGACGTGAAGGCGCTGTGCTCTGGGTGTCTTGCACACCACAGAGCGTGCATTCGCGCCATGTATCCCCTTCGCGCGGGCTCACTGCTTTCGTAGCATAGCAGAAGATTATTCCTCAGCTCATCGGTCCACTCGAAGCGTCCATGTAGCTCGCGGTCGTCATTGCCAGGCAATCCGTCCGGTTGGGCCCCACCACCTTGCCTGTGACCCCCATCCGAATGGGGTCGATTGTGGGGGCCCTGTCTTCTGTTGCCTGGAACCAGAAGATTTCGGCCTGTTAAGTGGTTAGCCTAACAAGCCCACGGCCGACACCAGAAGGCAAGTCTCTTTCCCCTCCCGGGTGCGCTAGCGCTGTCGGTCCGGGTTTTGCACCCGCGGCTGGAGTAAGTGGTGTCGCTACTCATCAAAGGCTAGTGAGATGTAAGAAAGCCCCTCCTGCATTATTTTATTATTATTATTATTATTATTTTTCTTTTCTCTCAGTATTTTAGACTGGTGTTAGGCGGAAGTGCGGGCTAGAGCCAAAACATCTTCATACCTCTAAAAATTTGCGGGTGATACGTGTATTATTATTATTATTTTAAGTAATCTCGACTTTGTCGGGCGAAAATTTATAAACAGAGGAAGAATTCACTTCATCCTGTTTATATTGATAAAAATTTGCGGACCAGGTGACATGTCTGCAAGATAACGGCCTTCTGCATAAGATAGCGTAGGATTTTTGGTAGTTCCAATTGGGCTAAGTTAGGCAAGAGATTGGTTGTACAAACTCCCTCTGCAGACATTACCAGTGGCACAATTCGCACTTCGCTTAGTTCCCATAAGCGTTTAATTTCGATAGCTAAATTAGCGTATTTTCTGCACTTCTCTTGCTCGGTTTTGATTATGTTGTGTGTGAGTGGGACGCCGATGTCAATAATCCATGCATATTTTTCTGTTTTATTGATAAGCAATATATCGGGTCTATTATAATCCACTGTCTTATCAGTGATAATTGGGCGGTCCCAGTAGAGCAGACATTGCCTAGATTCGAGCACAGCCTCAGGGGTGTACTTATAGTAGGGTACTGGCGTTTTTAATAAGCCGTACTTCAAAGCTAGACGAGAGTGAATAATCTTGGCTATCTGATTATGTCGCGCGAGGTAGTCGGTATCTGACAGAACAGGACATGATCCGATGATATGTTCAATGGTCTCCCCTGGTTGTGCACATTTACGACAGGTATCAGAAATGTTTGTTTTCAAAATGTGCTTTTCATAGTTCCTTGTCCTAATAACTTTATCTTGAATCGCGAGGATGAACCCTTCAGTTTCTGGGTAGAGGCTACCATGCTTTAAGAAGGAGATTGAAGTTGTCTTATCGGTGCCTGCAGTATCCAGTTGTGAGGGATATTTGCCATGCAACATCTTCTCTTTCCAGTGACTTATTCTGCTCGACTTAGTTTCTATTTCAACTTCCACTTCTGGAGATGTTAGGTTAAGTGGAGTGTATGCTTGGTCATTGCGGACGATCGTTCGAATTTCAGGATGTGTATTCTTCAGGAAATATTCTCTCATTCTGATCTCTTGCTTTTTACAAAGTGTTTTGATGTTAAACAGTCCACGCCCTCCTTCACTTCGGGGTATGTATAATCGTTCCACAGATGACTTGGGATGCAGACAGCGAAATTTGGTGAGTACCCTTCGCGTTGTTCTGTCTAGTTCATCTAAATCTGTAGCCGACCATTTCAAAATCCCGAAGGAATATGTTAATATAGGAATTGCCCAGCTATTGATGGCTCTAATCAAATTCTTAGAATTTAATTTTGTGTTTAGTAGTTTTGTAATGCGGCTTCGATATTTTTCCGAGAATTCTTTTTTAAGAGTAGTATGTGATATTCCTCGGTTCTGCTGTATACCCAGATATTTGTAGGTATCTTCTGGTTCGAGATGTGATATATTCATAAAGTTTTCTCCGCCTCGTGTGACGTTACCCTTATACATTTCTGTTGTAGCACATTTTTCTAATCCGAAGTTCATCTTGATGTCGTCACTGAACTGTTTTGTAATAACTAATAACGATTGAAGCTGTTGTTTGGACTCCGCATATAGTTTGAGATCGTCCATATACAATAAATGGCTATATCTAATTGGATCGTTCAGCTTCATTCTAAAACCTGCTTTAGAATTGTGTAACAGATGGGATAAAGGATTCAAAGCCAAACAAAACCAAGTAGGGCTGAGGGAATTTCCTTGATATATGCCTCGTTTTATATCAACTTCGCCGATGTCTTTGTTGTTCATTTTGAGTGTAGTTCTCCAAGTTTTCATTAGGTGCAATAACATAGATTTTATATTGGGAGAAATTTTGTATATATCAAGTATTCTAGAGAGCCAGTTGTGGGGGATGGAATCATAAGCTTTAGCATAGTCGATGTAGCAGGTAAGTAGATTACGATTTTTATTCTGCGCTTTTTTCATGATGATACTATCAATTATAAGTTGTTCTTTACAACCCATTGATTTCCTAATACATCCTTTTTGCTCAAATGCGAAGATGTTGTTTTCACAGTGTTGGTATATTTTATTATTTATTATAGATGTCAAGAGTTTATAAAGAACTGAAAGGCACGTTATGGGTCTGTAATTACGTGGATAACCTGGATTGCCTTTTTTATATATAAGGTAAGTTAGGCCTCTTGAAATGTGTTGTGGAAATGTGCTGGGATCTTCAAGAGCTCTACTGAAGCAGCGTGAAAGAGGTTTATGAGTCGCTGTGAGTTGTTTGAGCCAAAAATTCTGAATTCGGTCGTATCCAGGAGCTTTCCAATTTTTTGCTTTCCACAGGGCTTATTATTATTATTATTATTATTTTTTTGTTAAAAACCAGTCACCCTTCTCTGTGGCTCCGACCCTCACAGAGGGGAGCTGGAAGTACCGGCAGGCACTCCCTACACCCGTGGGGTAAGTGACTACTGGGTCCGGGAATCGTGTGCCCTGAGCAGACGTAATGAACCAAGAATGACGGCCTTCTGCATTCTGCCGGCTAAGACCTCTGCCGAAATTCGGCATGCCGGTATGATCTTAAGTTCCGAAAGCAGTGTGTGTCTCGTTCCACCGAGGGCTCCTATAATCAGTACCACTATCTTAACAGTATGGTCTGAATACAGTCTGCGGAGTTCGAAGAGCAAATCTCGATATTTTGTCCGTTTTTCCTCCTCCTTCAAGACAATGTTGTTCTCCGCGGGAGCCGAGAACTCCACGACAAACATTGTCTTGAGTTGTTGGTCGAGGAGGACTACGTCAGGCTTGTTGGCTTGTATTTGCCTGACTGTGGGAAAAGAGTAGTTCCAATAAATTAGACACTTCTCATTTCCCACAACGGACTCAATATCCCCCGGAGCGTAAGGCAGCACTGGTGTTTCGTCTATCCCATACGAGTGCCTTAGATGGTAATAAAGCACTCGTAATGCTCCGTCGTGCCTTTGGATATAGGCCGAGACTGCATATGTCGGGCAAGCCGACAGCAAGTACATAAGAGTCTCTGGCGCCCTGCGGCAGGCCGTGCAGCTGACATCAGGGACCTCTAGACCCATGACACGACTACGATAGACGAGGGTGTTGAATACACCATCCTGGCAAGCCATTATGAATCCCTCGGTCTCAGACTTCAGCCCGGCTGACCTTAAGAAGGCAAAGGTCAGCCTTTCGGATAAGCCAAGGTTTTCTATATTTTTATAGAAAACTCCATGCATTGGCTTATCCGTGTGAAGCTGCAGAAAGATGTTGTGTTCTGCAGCTTTAATTTGGGCTTTTCGTCGAGCAGGTTCCAACTCGGTGACAGAGTCGGGATTTACCCGCTCGACATCGAAGGAGAGACCAAGTTCATCGGCTGCTCTCTGTGCTGCCTTAAACAAAAAGGCTCCTATTCCTGCACTTTCATGGTCTCGGACCATTATTATTATTATTATTATTATTTTTTTTTTTTTTTTTTTTTTTTTTAAACCAGTCACCCTTCTCTGTGGCTCCGACACTCACAGAGGGGAGCTGATAGTACCGGCAGCCACTCCCCACACCCGTGGGGTAAGTAACTACTGGGTCCGGGAATCGTGTGCCCTGAGCAGACGTAATGAACCGAGGATGACGGCCTTCTGCATTCTGCCGGCTAAGACCTCTGCCGAATTTCGGCATGCCGGTATGATCTTAAGTTCCGAAAGCAGTGTGTGTCTCGTTCCACCGAGGGCTCCTATAATCAGTACCACTATCTTAACAGTATGGTCTGGATACAGTCTGCGGAGTTATTATTATTATTATTATTATTATTATTATTATTTTCTTTTCTTTCTAGCGGCATCAACTACTTATTAGCCGCTGTCACGTAATCGTTTCGTCGGTATAATCAGAGGTTCTTTAATAATCCTGTTTGATGTAGAAATTGTTTCAATTTTTCTAGATTTTTGGCCTCATTGTTTAAACATGTTCTTAGTTCGTTGGACATTTTAAGTCGTCGTCTTGTCTCCGCATACTTGGTACAAAAGAGAAGTGCATGCGTGACAGTCAAGTAGGATTTGCACACCTCACATCTGGGTTGTGAGGTAGGGTTCAAGAACGAAGCCGGCAAAGCAAAGCGTATATATAAAAATGGAGCCTGGCGGACCATGAGGCGATGAATTCATCAGCTGCTCTTCCCGCGCACACTCTTTAGTATAGTTTAGTGCGCGCGCTTTGGTACTACTTTCAAAAATTAAAAATATATATATATTTTTTTTAATTTAATTTAAGTTTTTATAAGTTTGCGTCATTTTCTTTGTCGGACACCTATTTTTTAATATACATATTTTATTTTAAAGTGAAAAAAATTAAGATTATAACTTTTGTAATCGCGAAACGTAACCTGCCATAACTGACATATTCAGGTTGTCGGACTGAAAAAACGAGGCTGAAAATTTGTCGGAAAAGTTATGGACTATCTTTTTTAGGCAATTATGAGCAATTGTAATTGAAAATTTGATGTTGTGCAATAACAAAACGGTACCGCGCTAGAGTGATATGTTCCAGGTGTCGCCCTCTTTTTTTTCGGACAAAAAAATGTTCTTATTAATTTGTCGCATAATCTTTCAATTGAAATAAAAAATTAGAGTTTGGTAATAAAAAATCGTAACCGCGCTAGAACGACAGGTTTAGGAGCTGCGCGTGCGGAAAAGCGGTCATCCCGTACTCTGAAAATTTTACAGTGTGGTAGACTCGTTAAAATGAAACCGCTAAGACCATTTTTACCACTTTTGTAATAATTTTCAAAAAAGGACTCTGTACTGGGGACTAATATAACTCAGCTGTAAAAATGCACGTATAATTTGGAAGTGACCATGAAAAGGTTCTATTCAGGATTGAGAACGTACTCCCTACCCCATGATCTGTTTTTGATCCATCTGTGTATATCACCTGGCTTCCTGGGTATTTTTCTAATATCGACCAGAAGGTTGATAAAAGTAAATATCTATTTGTTTCTGTCTTTTTGAATATAGTACAATCGAGGATCATTTCCGGTTTTGCAGTAATCCAAGGTGGAGCCTCACTTGGACCCCGACTGAACATTTCCGGTAAGTTTATTGATAGCGAGTTTAATGCCTCTTCGATTCTCACGCTAACCGGTTTGGTGATAGTATTGCGGCCTTCGTAAATAGCTCTATTGGATTCGTTAAACAGTAGTTCATAGTTGATGTGTTCCTGTTGGGACCACACGTTAATTGCGTAGTTTAGCAGAAGTTGTCGTCTTCTGTTGGTCAGAGGCGGAATACTAGCTTCACAGATTAATGATTCAAGGGGGCTAGTGCGGAAAGCCCCTAGAGCGAGTCTTAGAGCAGTACCCTGAATTCTATCAAGTTTTCTCAATTTTGTTTTCCGAGCCGCACCATAAATAATACATCCGTAGTCGATTCTTGGCAACAAAAGGGTTTTATACAGACTAATCAGAATATCCCTATCACAGTCCCAGTTAAGACTGGATAGAGCTCTAAAGATATTGATAACGCTTTTGCCTTTTTTTACGATGTTGTCCATCTGATGGTCCCAGTAAAGTTTTCTGTCTAAGATAACTCCCAGAAATTTGTATGAGTTAACGAATTCAGTTGGTGTTCCCAAGATTTGTATTCGTGGTTCACGGTGAGGTTTTCGTAGTCGGCAAAAATGTATCGCTTTGGTTTTTGTAGAGGAAAATTTGAAGCCGGATTTTTCTGCTTCTGTTGAAACTTTGTTGATATTGTGTTCAAGCTTTTCCTCTATCTCCTCAATGGTGTTTGCGTTGTAGAATACAGCAAGGTCGTCTACGTACATACATTTTTGGACTGGAGATTCAATACTCTCAACTGTACTATTTACTGCTATATCAAATAGCATTACACTTAGGGAGAAGCTCTGAGGTATGCCATTTTCTAAGGAGCGAATTTCTGAAATATCGATGCCAATTCTCACCCGGAAAGAGCGGTCGCACAGAAAACTTTCGATGAAACGGGGCATATTTCCTCGTATATCCCATTTATATAATTTCTCCAGAATTCCGAACCTCCATGTCATATCGAAAGCTTTCTCAAGATCAAAAAATATAGTTACGAGATGTTTTCTTTCAGCGAAACTTTTTTGTATGCTGTCTTCGATATGTACCAGATTGTCTAAGGTAGAGCGAGCTTTTCGATAGCCAGTTTGATGGGCAGAGAGAAGTTTCCTTGACTCTAATACCCAGGTGAGACCAAAACTAACCATTTTTTCCAGCAATTTTTCCAGGCAACAGGTAAGAGATATTGGTCGGTGACTACTTGCAAGGATAGGATCTTTGCCTTCTTTGGATAGCGGAATAATAAAAGCTTCCTTCCATTGGGTTGGATAGCTTCCCTCAGAATATATTTTATTGTACAGAGCTAGTAGATTATTTTTCTGACTTTGTGGTAGTTACCTGATTAGTTCATACGGGATTTTATCCGGGCCTGGACTAGAGTTGCTGCACAGGGAAAGAGCTTCTTCAAGTTCTTTCATGGTAAAAGGTCGGTTATACGGTAAGTCCAACTGGGTATCAAAGTCTAATATCCTTTCAGAAGCTGTTTTAAACTGTATGAAGTTGTTATCATTGTTTTCAGAAGAGCTGATTGATTGAAAGTGATTTGCCAATTCATTTACCACTTCTGATGAGTCAGTTACCTCCTCGTTGTTAATGAGGAGTACAGGAGAAGGAGTATGAAATTTTTTGCCAATTATACATCTGATCTTTGACCATGCCTCGGTTATTAGAGTCTTGGGTGTTATAGATGATACAAAACCTTCCCACGAATTTCGCTTACTTTTCAGAACTATTCGTCTGGTTTTAGCTCTTAGTCGCTTGAAGTTAATCAGATTCTCTTCAGAAGGGTGTATCTTGAAGACATTAAAAGCGTGTTTCTTGTCAGAAATTGCCTCAGCTACAGAACTATTCCACCATGGAACTGTTCTCGGTCCGACACAATTTTGTTTGGGGAACAGTGTTTTCTGCCGCTGTAATCATTGCGTTGGTTATATTAGTCACCATATCATCAATATTTTTGGCTGTAAAGTTAAATTTTTTCATAATGTATTGGTAAAGTGTCCAGTTTGCTCGTTCCAGTATCCATCGTCGCGTTTGATAGATTGCTCTATTGGCAAATTCTATCATGACAGGTAAGTGGTCGGTATCATGATTGTTTTCCAGAACACTCCAGCGAAGACTGGGTGCCAAAGAAGGACTAGACATGGAAAGATCAATGGCTGAAAAGGTCTGCGATTTGTTATTAAGGTAGGTGCCTTTGCCTGTATTTAAGATAACCAGGTCTTGTTCCTCAATAAATTGCTCTAGGATTCTACCACGTGTATCTATGGTACTTCAACCCCAGAGAGTGTGGTGTGAGTTGAAGTCTCCAAGAAGTATAAATGGCGGGGAATTTGAGAAATAAGTTCCCTCAGATTGTCGAGATTCCAGGAGTTGTCCGGTAGGTAAATATTACACATTCTAATTTTCAGGGGAAATGATATTCTCACTGCTACAGCTTGAAGACCAGTATGTAGATTGATACTGGTTGCGGGTATATTATCTTTTAAAAATAATGCTACACCACCTCTAGCCCTTATGTTGGGTTCAACATCATACCTGAAAAAGTTGTATCCTCTAAGGGAGAAACTCTCCTCAGGCTTGAGATGAGTTTCTTGTAGGCAAATAATTGAAGGCAATTTTTCCACCATAATCGATTTGAGTTCGCAGTAATGGGTTTTGCATTCATTGCAATTCCATTGAATTATATTTTCTAACTTATACATAATGATTGATTTAGATTTTTGTAAACAAACAAAGACGAATGGGTGGAGTAAGAACGTGTAAATAAATGTAAGGACAAACAGATAAATAAATAAGTGAATAAATAAGTATATAGATAAAACAAAATAAATAAACAAATAAATAAATAATAAAATGGGTAAAATAGATAAAATGACTAGAATAGGTAAAATAGTTAAAACTATATATGCATATAATATATATTACTGAAATTTTATCACAGCTCATGTGGGGTTTTCTTCGGGAGGGTCCGAGAGTCTTGAGGAACCAGACAGGCCGTGAGGCTTTCTTGACTTACCTTTTGGCCACCCCTTTCTCTTTTTTCCCGTTTTTGATGCGTCGCTTGTTTGCGACTAAAATACGCTATCGTCCGAATCGAGTGAATCTTCTATCGCGTATGTACCATCGTTTCTCTTTCTTTTTTCTCTTGTTGAGATTTGGGATGAACTTAAAACAGTGTTAGACTTTGGTGGATTCATAACAGAAGATGTTTGAGAGGATTGCGGAAAATGCTAAATATTCTTATTAGATTCTTTTGTGAACATATTAACTATATTTTGGATTTGATCCTCTATAGCTTTAGTTATGCTGGGCAGAAGTTGTTCAACAAGTGTTTTGTGGGTGTCCATACTGGTTACCTGTGCGTATGTAGCAAAATTAGACTTCTTGGAGCCACAGACTTTCGTTCGAGCTTCTAAATAGCTCAAATTCTCCAATGTTTTAACTGTTTGTATAGACATTTCCTCGATCATTCTGGTACATTTATTTGATCTTGCTGAATGCGGTCTACCGCAATTTACACATTTAATAGAGTCTTCACATTTTTTCTCCAGTGTGAGGTGTTTTTCCACAGGCACATATTTTTTCTTCCTTGCAAGTTGTTGTCATATGTCCGAATTTTTGACAGTTGAAACATCGTAGCGGGTTTGGGATGTATGGTCGAACTTCGAGTATATAGAATGCAACTCTTACTTTGTTAGGAAGTTTGGGCTTGTTAAAAGTTAATATGTGGTTTGCTGTGTCAACTAACTCTCCATTAAGTTTCTTTTTAATTCGCTTGACATCAATAACGCCTTCCGAGTTCATTTCATTTAATATTTCTTCGGTAGTACAGTTTAATAGATCTGTGCATGATACAACTCCCTTTGAATGATTAAGGGATCTGTGAGCTTCTACGTGAACGTTATGCGAGTCTATTTTTTTAATTTGTAGTAATCTTCTTGCTTGTGCTTCTGAAACTGTTTCCACAAGTAGACCGTCTTTATTTTTCTTGATATTTTTTAAATTTCCAACAAGGCCAAAAAGGCACTTGGAAATAACAAAAGGGCTAACTTTATCAAAGTTGCCCTCATCGATCCTCTTTATTACCAGAAACCGGTGTACGATACCCACCTTTTCCTGGCTATGAGGAGCTGTGGCTTGGACCAATGTTCCAGAGCCGCATTCAGTAGTTTGGGCTGTTTTACCTCGGTTGGCCGACGAGGATAAAATTTGGTCAGCCATATATTGGAGTATTAATTTCATCTCTTTGTCTGTCCCAGCCTCCTCGGACTCTCAAATGGAACCCAGTAGTAGCTCAAGTCTATGGGGGTACCGGGTCAGACCTGACCAGAGATATAGTCCGCTGCTGGTGGCCGAATGGGTTTCCCCATCCTCCATCAGCCGCTTCCTCGCCCAAGGAAGTCCAAGAAAGAAATCATGGTCGTTCCAAGCCGAGTTGATTGATCACAGGGCTATTTTTCTCGATCAACCGCCCATCTAGCCGAAGCCGGGGCCAAAGATAAGTGTTGGGTTGTCCATTCCGTGGAAGGAGTCCCCTCAGTATCCAGGATCCCCTTTTCCGACGACACGGGTCGCCACGTACGGCAAACACGTGGGTAGCCATTAAAACCCTGTGCCACGCGGATACTACGCCGCACTGCGGGAAGGATAAAGGATGATAAGGAAAGGTCAAGCAGGGAAAGGCATAGGTAAAAAGGAAGAGGGTTGATTGGATAGTCGCTCCGGGTAGTCGCCTCTTACGACAGGCAGGAGATTCCCTGGGACTATTCTATCCCCGAACCCAGAGGGGGATATTATTATTATTTTTTTTTTTTTTTTCTTTTTTTTTTTTGTAAAAGCCCTTTAAACTCAGGGTGACTGGTTTTTAACTAGCTAGAAAATAATAATAATTAAAATTATTATTATTATTTTTTTTTGTAAAAACCAGTCATCCTTCTCTGTGGCTCCGACCCTCACAGAGGGGAGCTGGTAGTACCGGTAGCCAGTCCCCACGCCCATGGGGTGAGTGACTACTGGGTCCGGGAATCGTGTGCCCTGAGCAGACTAATGAACCGAGAATGACGGCCTTCTGCATTCTACCGGCTAAGACCTCTGCCGAATTTCGGCATGCCGGTATGATCTTAAGTTCCGAAAGCAGTATGTGTCTCGTTCTACCGAGGGCTCCTATAATCAGTACCACTATCTTAACAGTATGGTCTGGATACAGTCTGCGGAGTTCGAAGAGCAGATCTCGATATTTTGTCCGTTTTTCCTCCTCCTTCAAGACAATGTTGTTCTCCGCGGGAGCCGAGAACTCCACGACAAACATTGTCTTGAGTTGATGGTCGAGGAGGACTACGTCAGGCTTGTTGGCTTGTATTTGCCTGACTGTGGGAAAAGAGTAGTTCCAATAAATTAGACACTTCTCATTTCCCACAACGGACTCAATATCCCCCGGAGCATAAGGCAGCACTGGTGTCTCGTCTATCCCATACGAGTGCCTTAAGTGATAATAAGGCACTCGTAATGCTCCGTCGTGCCTCTGGATATAGGCCGAGAATGCATATGTCGGACAGGCCGACAACAAGTGCATTAAAGTCTCTGGCGCCCTGCGGCAGGCCCTGCAGCTGACATCAGGGACCTCTATACCCATGACACGACTTCGATAAACGAGAGTGTTAAATACACCATTCTGGCAAGCCATTATGAATCCCTCGGTCTCAGACTTCAGCCCGGCTGACCTTAAGAAGACAAAAGTCAGCCTTTCGGATAAGCCAAGGTTTTCTATATTTTATAGAAAACTCCATGCATTGGCTTATCCGTGTGCAGCTGCAGAAAGTTGTTGTGTTCTGCAGCTTTAATTTGGGCTTTTCGCCGAGCAGGTTCCAACTCGGTGACATAGTCGCGATTTACCTCGACGTCGAAGGAGAGACCAAGTTCATCGGCTGCTCTCTGTGCTGCCTTAAACAGAAAGGCTCCTACCCCTGAATTTTCATGGTCTCTGACCATGCAGAGGAGGGGATCCGAACTCCTGATGACCTTACAGGCTCCATCCAGAACCATCCTATTATGGAGACTCTCCAAACTCAAGAGTCCACGGCCTCCCCGATGTCGTGGGAGGTATAGCCGTGGAACGGACGATTTAGGATGCAAACTCCTATTGAGATACATCTTCTTGCGGGTTTCTACGTCGAGTTGACGCAACTCTTCTTGAGTCCATTTCACTACTCCAAAGGAGTAGAGAAGGATCGGAACGGCAAGCATGTTGGTAGCAGACGCCTTGTTCTTCCCCGACAGCTCTGAAGACCAGATCTGTCGGAGTCGGTGCTGATACTTGCCGCGGAGAGCGTTTTTCACTACACTCACTTCTTGGGTGGAGCGTTGCTCGACACCCAAGTAGTGTACGACTCTCCGGCATCTAGATGATGTAAGATGCTTCCGTCCACGAGCTGCGCGTTCTCTCCGTAGTTCCCGCATCGTCCTCTCTTGAGATGGACCAGTGCACTTTTGTCTAACTCGAACTCCATGCCGACAGCCTGCGTGTACTCCTGTACCACCCTGAGGGACTGGTGGCATCTCCGGAGGCATAAAGTTTAAGGTCATCCATATAAAACAGATGGGTGACCTTATGCCTCCTATCGCCAGGGGTAACGCAGTTGTATCCACGAGTTTTCCGGAGCGAAACGGATAATGACAGTAATGAGATGCAAAATAGAAGGGGGCTGAGGGAGTCTCCCTGAAATACTCCCCTTCTGAATGTTACCGACTCCGTCTGGACTCTATCATTACCCGATGTAATGGTAAAGCGAGTCCTTCAGAGCGGCATCAGTTCTTCGATGCATCTCACTACGGGACCAGGTACCGCAAGACATCGGAGCAAGTGTACAATAAGTTCGTGCGATGTCATGTCAAATGCCTTGCGGTAGTCGATCCAGGCCATGGAGAGGTTACGCTTATACTGCATGGAGTCCTGCATGACACACCTGTCAATCAGCAGGTTCTCCTTGCAGCCAGCGACACCTCTCTTTGACCCTCGTTGCTCATATATCCGCTCGTAAACCGGTTCAACTGCGTGGAGCACTCGAATGCTCAAGATGCGCGTAAACACCTTGTAACATGCGTTTAAACAGGTTATCGGCCGGTAGTTCTTTGTGTTAGACAAATCTCCGTTCTTCGGGATCAGCACTGTCCGCCCCTCGACAACCCAAGAAGGAATTTGCTGCTCCCCATTTAGCCACGAATTGTAAATTCTGGCTAAATGATGGTGGGTACTGGATAATTTTTTCCACCAAAAGTTATTGATCCCGTCGGGACCTGGAGCAGCAAAGTTCTTAGAGCCCTCAAGAGCTCTTCGAACCTCTTCTGGGGTTATCGGTTGGCACACCTGTTGTGGTTGCTGAAACCTTTGACAAAAGCTTTCAAAGTGTGCCAGGGCTGGAGAGTCTCTGTTGAGTGGAAGCTTCTGTTCGTACAACGTTTTCCAGAAGTTTTCCACCTGATCTGCAGTCAGCGGATATTCCGCAACACGCTGAGGCGGTTCTAAAAGGCGCGAGGGCTTTTTGCGGAAAAGTTGATTTTCCGCTAACCCCCTCGCCCGCCTCACTAGTGACTTCTTACAAGACACTAGCATCCGTATCCTGTCGAGGCAGTGCTGTTTGGTGGTTTGTAGCACTGCCCCATTGAGTGTGTGATGGACGCGTCTTAAGTTGGCAGCTACTCGCCGCACTTTAGGCGTGAAAGGCCTATTGGCCGCCATATAGTCCATCACACATTGGATACGGAATGCGTGTTGCCTCGCCGACCGGATCTTGGCTTCCATCTTGTGTATGCGCCGTCTCGCTCTCTTTTGTGGAGAAGCACTGTTCCGCCTCTTCACCTGAGACAGGCGTTGAGCGGCAGCATTATTATTATTATTATTTCCGCGCACGCGATTCTGGACAGTTCTCCCGTGTCTCCGACATTCTCACGAGAGAAGCGCCAGCGAATTATTTACAGCCACTCCCCGCATCCCGCAGGGTCAGTGACTGTAAATTCCCCAATTCATGTGCCCATTATTATTATTATTATCATTTTTTTCGGGTAGCCCGCTGCCGGACAGAACTTCCGTGGCCTCCGACACCTCACGGTAGCCGCGCCGGCAAATTCCTTACAGCCACTCTCCACAACCTGTGGAGTTAGTGACTGTAAATACCTAAATCGTGTGCCCTAAGTAGACGAAGGGACCCCAAGATAACCGCCTTCTGCATCTGGCCTGCCAACCATTCTGCCGAATTCTGACAGGCCGGTATGATCTTCAATTCTGAGAGCAGCGAATGCTTCATCCCTCCGAGTACGCCGATTATTAGGACGACCATCTTGATCGAGTAGTCTGGGTACAGCACTTGGAGCTCATACCGGAGATCACGATATTTGGTCCGATTTTCCCCCTCCTTCAAAGCGATGTTTGTCTCAGCAGGTGCTGAGAATTCGATTACAAACATCACTTTGTTCTGATGGTCGAGGAGGACTATGTCAGGCTTGTTGGCTTGAATTAGCCTGACGGTCGGGAACGAGTAGTTCCAATAAATTCGGCACCTCTCGTTCTCGACAACGGACTCAATATCTCCGGGGATGTAAGGCAGCACTGGTGTTTGGTCTACCCCATACGAGTTATTATTATTATTATTATTTTTTATAAAAGCCAGTCACCCTTTATACTCTGTGGCTTCGACACTCACAGAGGGGAGCTGGTAGTATCGGCAGCCACTCCACACGTCCGTGGGGTGAGTGACTACTGGGTCTGAGAATCGTGTGCCCTGAGTAGACGTAATGAGCCGAGGATAATGGCCTTCTGCATTTCGTCCGTTTTTCCTCCTCCTTCAAGACAATGTTATTCTCCGCGGGAGCCGAGAACTCCACGACAAACATTGTCTTGAGTTGGTGGTCGAGGAGGACCATGTCAGGCTTATTAGCTTGTATTTGCCTGACGGTGGGAAACGAGTAGTTCCAATAAATTAGACACTTCTCATTTCCCATTATTTTTTTTTAAACTAGCTAAAACCCAGTCACCCATCTCTGTGGCTCCGATCCTCACAGAGGGGAGCTGGTAGTACCGGTAGCCACTCCCCCACGCCCGTGGGGTAAGTGACTACTGGGTCCGAGAACCGTGTGCCCTGAGCAGACGTAATGAACCGAGGATGACGGCCTTCTGCATTCTGCCGGCTAAGACCTCTGCCGAATTTCGGCATGCCGATATGATCTTAAGTTCCGAAAGCAGTGTGTGTCTCGTTCCACCGAGGACCCCTATAATCAGTACCACTATCTTAACAGTATGGTCTGGATACAGTCTGAGGAGTTCGAAGAGCAGATCTCGATATTTTGTCCGTTTTTCATCCTCCTTCAAGACAATGTTGTTCTCCGCAGGAGCCGAGAAGTCCACGACAAACATTGTCTTGAGTTGATGGTCGTGGAGGACTACGTCAGGCTTGTTGGCTTGTATTTGCCTGACGGTGGGAAAAGAGTAGTTCCAATATATTAGACACTTCTCATTTCCCACAACGGACTCAATATCCCCCGGAGCATAAGGCAGCACTGGTGTTTCGTCTATCCCATACGAGTGCCTTATTATTTTTAGAAACCTAGAAAGCTAACGCTACTTAATATCATTGCATGGGGCTAGCTGTTTACTGGTTTACTGGAAGAGAAGAAATTTTTCATAATTAAGGACCATTCGTATAGATGTGATCCATTCAAAGTTCAACTAAATCTGGGTTATAATTTAAGGTTACGGGTGCTGTAATAATTGTAACATTTTTTAAAGACCGTCTACTGAATTAGACCCCACGGCACTGTAGTACTCTGTACCGTGTAATGCCAAAATAGACTTACTGAGCCATTTCCTATTTCTATATCCTTCCGATGATTCCTGTGTTGCCTACTAGTAGTCTAAGTGCGAGTGCTTTCTAGTTCATTTTGGTTCACAAAATGTTTTATTCTTGCAATCGAGTGCCTCACATATCAGAGTTAATAATAGGCCGCTATTTCTGACACCACTACGCAAATAATGCAATCTAAATTATCTTCATATAGCCTTATGTATTGCAGGTGTCTCTTTATAGCTGTGAGTAACCCTGTTATTGTTTTCACTTGAATCCTGCTTTGCATGAGCAGTTGCTGTTCTCTTTGTGCACATTCAGCTATGAATACTTTGCCGTGTCTTGATATCTTTTGACAGCATATGGTGAGATCTTGCTTACAGTGCAGTGTGGTACTACAAGTGCTGGATTTAGGCCAAATAGTGTTGCAGCTGATCCTTGTTTGACGAATTCGTCAGCTTTGTCTTTTCCTAATAAACCACTGTGTTCTGACATCCAGATCAATTTAACTCTGTTCCATTCTGCCAGGCCCTTAAGTTCTTCTAGGCTTACTTTGAAATGAGTTGAGAAATATATGAGTTGTATGAGGCATTCCAGTTTTTGCAAACATATTAACGGAATGATGTAATGCAAACCGATTCGCTATCAAGATATCCTTATGGTGATATCCGTGTACTCCATTTTATGACGTTTTCTTCAGTTTACAAGAATTTTGAGTTTTGGTAAAAATTTAAAAAATTATCCATTCGGTATGAATAAAAGGCTAAGTCGGTACCTTTCTTCAAAGCTCTTGTCGCCAGATGAAAGCCACTATTTCTAATATTGAAAACCGGCCCCAATGCATAATTAGATTTTCTTAGGAGAACACAGATTTGAGTTTATTTTCAAAATAAACGTAGATTTTCAGTTTTTTGTGTAATTTAAAAAAATCGGATTTCGATGCATTTCCCAAAAATATATGTTACCAGGCCAAACCAAGTCCAATTCTTAAAGCAGATTTCAAGACTTCATCTGGTCCAGCGACATAACGTCTTTGTAGTCTGAAAACTTTTCCTGATCAGTTATTATTATAGTAGTTTGGAAAAATTGTTATTACATCATTTGTTATAAATTTAACATTCAAAAATAAAATCAACCCGTCCGCCGTTTTTTTTTACATCTTCAAAGCTTCCAAAATACGAAACTGATTCCTTACTTGTGTAAAGCCCAGTGCCGGATATAGAGGGGGGGGGGGGGGTATGGGGGAGGTGGCACCTCCCCCCCCCCAACTTTGAAGCCGATTCGGCAAATCGGAATTTGGCAATTATATACATAATATCATAAAAAAACTCGAAACAATGAAAACTCAATACCATAAATAATTATTACTTTTCAAGCAACCCTTGTCTTGTATTTGACTGAAATCATCCTGGCTGGCAACAGCATGGCCAAATCGGCATGCCTGTAGCCCTGAGCGCTGTCTGTGTATGCGTATATGCTCGAGCATATAATATGTATATCTACAGTGCCGTAATAATTGCTGGAAAGGTAAACAGGACACTTCGATTCATCAAAAGTCTTCAATCAGATTTACATTTTTTTTTTTTTGTATTCCAAAAATTGAATGATCATCTAGTCGCGTCAATATAGAAAAGTTAAAAATGTTTTCTGGCGAAGGACCAATTGGAATATTTTTTAAAAATTATTTATTGAGGTCTAAGGAACATTGGTAAAAACAAAAAAACAGACCGCTGGCTGGGACTATTAATAAACTAGCAATTTCAAGCACTAAACAACTTAAGTAAATTTGCTAATTTGCTATCTCGGAAAGTATTTGAAGAAACCGACTGAAAATGTATACTTGGGGTTTTCGAGGTAGCTGATTATACGATTTTGAATTGAAAATTGGAAAATTCAAGATTGGCTGCTATAAAGTATAAAAACGCGATATATTTTTTAATATATCATTTAATATTTTTTTAAAGCAATTTTTATTGTTTTAATTTAATATGAAATTTTTAAAATGGAAAATGTCTTAAAATAGTAAATATTTAGTATGCGATTTAAACTTTGTTTACGTGCATTTTAATAATAATAATAATATTTATTAATTTCAGAAACTGTACAAAGCGCAGTTAAGAGATATTGTCGGTAGAAATACAAAGAAAAATATCACAAACAACATTGTAAAAACATATACACACAAAAAACATGTGAACAGTGAGCAATTGAAAATATAGGGTATAATTCACAAATAATAAAATGTTCAGAAAAACTAGAGAAAAGTAGTCACACATTTTGTTAAAATTCGTCAACATTATAGCTGTTTATGTCCAACAAAAGTAATTTTTAAACTTAAAAAATGTTGTCATAGATTTAATATGCTCAGGCAAGCAGTTAAAAAAATTACAATCCATGAAAAAAATACTTTTTTGGTATAAAGCCGTTCTGTGTTCTTTTGGTAAAAGGAGATTTTTTCCTATGGCTATATAGATGATCAGTTCTAATCTCGTTGAATTAAACACCATAATTTTTTTCAATTTAATTTGAGCTATAAATCAAAATAGTGGTCCTCTTGTTCTTCATCTTCATTTCTTTCTTCTTCTTGAATATCGTCGATTTCATTATCGTAAAATAATGTATTCAACATATTATTGAGATAAATCTCATCTCTTCCTATTGAAAACTTTGGTACTGCTATGTTAAGGAGGTATTAAGGAGGGTGTCTTTACCATATGTAAATCCCGGGATCAAGAAATTTGTATACCCTTTGAACTAATTAACAGTAAAATTAATTCAGTAACGTAATTAAATTACAGCTATTTAAAATATTATCACTAAATAAATTTTGAGTGATTTACCCGAATATTTTAAAAATGGTTACTTTATGTAATAAACTAAGGTTAAAGTCGTAAATCATCATAAATCGTATATTTAGGTGCCAAATGTCATTCTAAACACTTTTTTATTCTAGTAATTTTTCTCAAAAATGTAAACTTAAGCCAGAAAATCTAATTTTTATACTTCATAGCCGCCGTTTTGGGTCAGCCATTTTGAATTTTTCAAATTTCAAAATTGTAATCAGCGACGTCAAAATCCTCCGAGTATCTGGCTGCTGGTTTCCAGGTCTTCTTCCGCGTAGACTTGGTTGAGTGCTTGACGTTTCGACCATCTTGTCGTGGTCTTCTTCTGAAGTGAAGTGAAGAAGACCACGACAAGATGGTCGAAACGTCAAGCACTCAACCAAGTCTACGCGGAAGAAGACCCGGAAACCAGCAGCCAGATCATCAGCTCCGCGAAAGCCTTAGCACCAAGATCCTCCGAGTATACATTTTCAGTCGGTTTTCTGAAATAGTTTCCGAAATAGCAAATTAACAAATTTAATTAATTTATTTAGTGATTAAAATTGTTTGTTTATTAATAACCGGCGGCCTGTTTTTTCTTTTTACCAATGTTCCTTAGACTTCAATAAACAATTTACAAAAAAGGTCGATTAATCCTTTGCCAGAAAGGTTATCAGAATATATCTATCTTGACGCGACTAATCATATATAAATTAAATCAGGCAGCAAAGGAGAAGAAGTCATTCGGCATTATAACAATTTCATACCCCCCATAAAAACTGCTTAAAACTGGCCCTGGCAAAGCCCTATATAAAAATTAGAAATTTCGCTAAGTAATTAAAATAATAATAATTTAAAGAACATCGCAATAAGACTAGGTACAAGGTTTGGAAATAAACAAATAAATAGTTTCTCGCTTATTATTTTCTGATAGATTTTCAATTATGAATCGTCACTCAATACTAATAACTCCTCATTAGAAAAAATAATATATAATTTAAAAAATTAGTGATGTGCATATCCGCAGAATACCCACCCAAACTTATAGCCCTAACTAAAACTAATTTAGAGAGATGGTTTAAAATTTACACACTATATATGTATATATACAGGTATATATATAGATGTATATATATTGCTGCCTTGTGAAGGTAGAGAGTTTTAATTCCGTTCGTCTCAACAATGAAGTATCTTGTGATTGTGTGTGTTTTATGGCAGTTTGCGCAATGTAGAACGTTACGTATGTATCATTTTGAAATAAGAATTCTAATAATAAATATAAAACATCGAATATATAATCATGTTTTTATTGACATGAAGTAGTCATAAGAAAGATTTAAATTAATTTTGATTTTGAATATTTGTAAAAGTTTTTATTTTTTTTTGTTGCTTAAAGTGAAAATTTACAACTAATAGCGTCCTATGACCATATTAAATTAATTTTAAAATATTCTTCTTTTATTAATTTTCAAGCTGATAATGAATACAGCACGTAATGTTTATTCTAACCTTAGTGTAAACGTTAATAAATATTCTTAATTTACTCATTATAAAACTTGTCAAGGATAGGTCTTGAATTCAACCTTTTATTTAATTGGTAAACTTCAAACCTTGATTGCAATTAATTTTGTATATTTTATAAAGTTAGCTAAATTGTAAATCATTAATATGCATGTTATTTAAAAAATACAGTGAGGTCCATAAGTAACGGATAAATAGATCTTCCACGTAATTTACGATTTTTAAGTAAAATTAAAAAAAAATAAAAGTAAAATATGTCAATTTTTAATTCCAAAACGACGTTATCTGGGCAGAATTTTGTACCTTCCCCTTCAACCCTCTTGGAATAACAGCATCTTCTTTAGATTTTTAAATGAACTAAGGATGGATGTGATATCTCCAAGGGTATTTAATTTTTTATTCAGCAATATAAGGTTATTTTTTTGTGAAGAATATTACATTTTTAATATTACTGAACTTTATTGTAAACAAATTTAGCAAGAATCAGTTTAAATCAGATGTTGAAACTGGAATCCGGTTGTTTCTTGATAATAATGATAATAATAAGAATAATTACCAGAAGATGCAAAAGTCGGTAGTCCTGGATGCTGTACACATTATGCGATCTCTCTGCAGTAGTTGATGACACAATCTTGTCCGATCACTACTCATCACTACATTTCCCTAAAAAAAAAAAAATAATAATAATAATAATAACAATACTGAGAATAATAACTTCAAACTATTCATAATAAGAGACCAGACATAGTGCTTCATGACAGGATAAACAAAACGGCGTACATTATAGATGTAGCTATACCAAACACCCACAACTTAGCTACCACAGTACAAGAAAAAATAAGAAAATATCCAGACCTTAAAAGGGAAATAAAAAGAATATAGAAAACCGATGAAGTGTATATTGTACCAATTGTTATATCAATGACAGAGGTTGTACCAAAAGAACTGCAACAAAATTTACAGAAGATTGGACTCGGATCAAACATATATTCTACACTACAAAAAGGTACAATATTAAATACATGTCGTATAGTCAGAAAATTCCTTGAGGATTAGTAATGAAACAAAATGAATTGGAAAGCCTTGCATTTTGACTTAACCCGGCCAAAACGCTGAGAATGAAAAAGAATAATAATAGTAATAATAGTCATAATCATCCTGGCTTGCCAGGATGGTGTATTCAACACTCTCGTTTATCGAAGCCGTGTCATGGGTATATGGGCCCCTGATGTCAGCTGCAGGGCCTGCCGCAGGGCGCTAGAGACTCTGATGCACTCGGATCAAACATATATTCTACACTACAAAAAGGTACAATATTAAATACATGTCGTATAGTCAGAAAATTCCTTGAGGATTAGTAATGAAACAAAATGAATTGGAAAGCCTTGCATTTTGACTTAACCCAGCCAAAACGCTGAGAATGAAAAAGAATAATAATAGTAATAATAGTCATAATTATCCTGGCTTGCCAGGATGGTGTATTCAACACTCTCGTTTATCGAAGCCGTGTCATGGGTATATGGGTCCCTGATGTCAGCTGCAGGGCCTGGCGCAGGGCGCTAGAGACTCTGATGCACTCGTTGTCGGCTTGTCCGACATATGCAGTCTCGGCCTATATCCAAAGGTACGACGGAGCATTACGAGTGCTTTATTATCACTTAAAGCACTCGTATGGAATAGATGAGACACCCTTATGCTCCGGGGGATATTGAGTCCGTTGTGGGAAATGAAAAGTGTCAAATTTAGTGGAACTACTCGTTTCCCACCGTCAGGAAAATACAAGCCAACAAGCCTGACGTAGTCCTCCTCGACCACCAACTCAAGATAATGTTTGTCGTGGAGTTCTCGGCCCCCGCGGAGAACAACATTGTCTTGAAGGAGGGGGAAAAACGGACAAAATATTGAGATTTGCTCTTCGAACTCCGCAGACTCTATCCAGACCATACTGTTAAGATAGTGGTAGGTATTGACTATAGGAGCCCTCGGTGGAACGATACACACACTGCCTTCAGAACTTAAGATCATACCGGCATGCCGAAATTCGGCGAAGGTCTTAGCCGGCAGAATGCAGAAGGCCGTCATCCTCGGTTCATTACGTCTGCTCACGGAACACGATTCTCGGATTCAGTAGTCATTCACCCCACGAAGGTGGGGAGTGTGGTGTAGTTCCGTCCTGCTAATACCACAAAAAACGATGTAGTTTTTAAATTGAATATTTATGACGCTAAATTTAATATACTAGTCAAAGACAGATATTTGGTACATATATAAACAGTCTAGGGTTACTTGGCTACAGAACATACCTGGACTGTATATATTACAAATATATTATCTATCTATCTATCTATCTATACTCGTAATATATGGCTGTGGCTGTGGCTGCAAAGCCATCCGCACAACACCACAAATATATTATAAAATTTTCAAAATTTTCTTTTGATAAAGAATACACAAAATTCAAAAGACCTTATATTGCTGAAAAGAAATAAAAGCCTTTTCAAATGCTTTCACACGCCCCCTCATTTCAATTAAAAATTTTGAAGAGGTATGTTACTCCAAGGAGGTTGAAGAGAGAGGTATAAAATTATGCTCAAATAATCTCTCAGAATAAAAAATTGACGTGTTTCACAATTTTACTTGAAAATCCTAAATTACGTAGAGAATGAATTTGTCTATTACTTATGGATCTCATTGTGTATGCATTATTTTGCACTAAAACCCTTCTTGAATTTCATAAATTGCAGGAACAGGAAAATTTTTGTATGTCATAATATTAATTAAGCTAATTTTACAGATAATTGATATTATTGAAAGCTAAGTTAGTGGTTAATTAACTATTAATATTTATTCAATTAATTAATAATTCCACAAATTTCTTAATTCTATGGGGTATCCCATTGTCTTTTTGTAATTTAGTAATCGCGAGATTACATATCCTTTATTCTAAATTTTAAAGTAACATCTAAAACTGACTGCAATAAGTCTATAGGGATTTTTCACTCTAGCTTACTTCCAAAAAACTTTGTAGCTTTTCAAAATACTCACAATTTTTTATTGCATTTTTGCTTCAAAGGTTCCCTACAATTAAAACGTCGCTGAGAACTGAACTAACAAGCGTGATAGATATATTGAAGTAGGGCATTCAAAAATGTGTATTGTAGTTGATTATTTTTGGTACAATCATTTCTAATTTTTTAGTCAGTTTTCCACATCCTCACAAAATTCCAACCATTTCCATCTTGCAATATCATATTCCACTAGCTATCTTCTACTATCCAAACATTATTCTTTTGTATTACCGTCTTCTCTGTTTATTTTTTGTAATAATTATAAATGTCTCTGTTACACCAGCAGCAGCCCCATCTATCAGATCAATAAACTCACCAACAAAATCAGTTAAATATTATGATAAAAATATTTCAAATTGAGTAAAATGTCACCTTGATAAAATTTATAATGAAAAATTACGTTTTAGTTTTTCTCATTTGCTTACATAAGTAACGGATAAAACTATAGTAAAATCAGGAAACATCAATTTATGGACTTACGGACTTCACTGTATATATATTAATTTTTTTCGCTTGAAACTATATAGTGGAACCGCATAGAGCGACAAATAGGGGGTTCGTGGGTAATTAATGATTAAAGCATGGCACCCATATTATATGTTAGTATATACATTTGTCAACAACAAAACCTTTCTTGCCACCCCCAATCACGTGACCCTCACCCCTGACGTCCCTTGAGGGGTAAAATGGTTAATGAATTATATCTCTTAAACCATTAAAGATAGAATGTTCGTTTTTTGCTATAGATTGTCTTTTTTTTACTAAGGAACAGAAAAGGTTATTATTAAGACTTTTGTCCAATTTTTGTTCCTAACAAAGTTGGCATGGCATTTTAAATCGCCTTTTTCTAATAAAACTCACACTCGATTAAAAAAACACTTCAATTAAGGTTTGCTCGCTAAAGATCCATCTTTTCAACGTTATAATTATTTTGACCATTACGATACTCGCGTATCTTAAATTTCACTATATTGGTCGAAAGTCGTCCGCGCGAAATGAAAATATGCATTATTTCGGAATAATTACGGGAAGCTTCGATTTTCCTAAAACCTTATGATATCATTTTTACATAGCAAAAATTTATATACATATAATCATGAGGATATTGTTTATTAATTATTTAAACAAAAATAAACTTTTTTTTTAACAAAATTATTATGTTGAAAAATTGTAAAGCAATTTAATTCAAATTGACATATAAAGGGGTTTTCGAAGTCGCTGAAACAGATTATGATGTCAACGAAAGGTAATTTAAAATAGCTGATCCAAAATGGCCGATTTTCATCAAGCAATAAAATAATTCAAAACCCCATTCAATGGGCCTTTCCCACGTGTTTTTTTATTGAATATTTGAAAACAATTTAAATATTCATATAAAAACTTATAAAGAAGTTGAGAAAACGTGATATTGCACATAGGCATTACAAGATGATCTGTGAAAAAGTGCCCAAACTACTTTTACAATGCTCTGCGGACGCACACACAGCGCAGCGTGCGGGGCAGGTGATGCGCACTGCTTGCCGTGAAGATGTTCTTTTAGTTTCAGTCTCTTGCTATTATTCAAGCATTATAATTTGACTCATGGCCCTGTACCACGTGGATATTTTTAATATGTTTTCGATATTTTAAACAGGATAAAAATTGTAAAGACAATCAACATTGAGTCAATTTTCCGAAAAAACTTGATTTTTTCAATATTTCGTGAAAGTTATATATATATTCAAAAATTTTTTCATCATCAGATTTACTTATTTTGAGGTCCTACTATAAACTTTGCATAGGTGCTGCATAGGTAGGCTAAATATTTTTTTTTATAAAAGTTATTAACTTTTATTTTACCCATAATTTCACGAATTTTAAAGCAAAATAATTTTTTTCTTTTATTTCCGTAAAAAAAGGGGATTAAATCTTTTTTTTTATCTATTTATTTAACGTCGGCCTATTTCCGCTACCAGGGCCTATCACCGACGCCAGGAGACGAGCTACCCCCAACCTGGAAATGTTGCCGAACCTCTTCCCTTAAGAAGAGTAGGGATCTTTTACTTGCCTAACATTTAATAGACAAGGGACCGCCTGCTTTACATCCCCTCCGAAGGATGGTATATCCACTACGTAATCCTCGTCTGAAATTACATAGCTTTCGCGTATACACTGATATACAAGCCGCTGGAAGGTGGGACGAGATCGCTGTGTTTCCCTAGATAAAGTACTAACCGCATTGCACGTTGCTTCACCTGAAGTATCGAGATACTTACACAGTGAGAACGCATCTACGCTCGCCCCTTGAAGCATATTAAAGGACACATTTCAAGCTTTAAAAATCGCACCTACAGAGATCTAATAACGCGATTTAAACCAGAGAAACAAGTGATTAAAGTAGTTTATATATATATATATATATATATATATATATATATATATATATATATATATATATATATATATATATATATATATATATATATATATATATATATATATATATATATATATATATATCTATATATATATATATATATATATATATATATATATATATATATATATATCAAATTTTATCATTTTCTCAAAATTTTGAAATTTTGTGCACGTCTTGCACGTTTTGTGCACGAAGTGCACGTCTTTAAAAATAAATTTTTGAGATTTTTTTCATCATCGGATCTTTTTATAAATTACTTTAAGAGTAAAATGTGAAAGACCTAAATTTTTATCTTTAAATTTTTAGAAATGGTAGAGCTTTTACCTATTTGATCGCAAATCTCTTTATGTTCCGACTTCATATATGTACATATATTCATCTTCATATTTGAAAATATAATAATCCCGAGGCCGCAAGCGCATCGCTTGCCGTACTTAGAGTCTCCGCGTTCGCGTCTCCGCATTTTCATGCGTTAAACAAAAAAATCTGGAGCCTACATTTTGAATCGTACAAAAAAACTTCATCTACATTTTTGATGTGAAATTTCCCGTACTTTCGAATGACGCAATTACTTTTTGAAATAAAAAAAATATTTTAAGATGTATTTGACAAAGACTGGTATTTTGCAACTAATTTGTTTAATGACAAATTACGCTCAAGAACTATTGTTGGTAACTTTTGGTATGTTGTTCCTGACATGTTCAGAGATATACTCTCAAAAGTTACCGCTTCCCGGAATTTTTCCGAAGTGAAAATCTCTATTGACTCCACTATATACACCAGCTAACATGTTCCGTGATTTCTCGACTTAGGATTGTTTTAAAATAAGATCTGTATAATTTTTTCGAAAGCTAGAAGTATGAACTATAACTCTTATTTAGAATTTTTCTTTCTAAAAATTGCAGTTTAGGCACTATGTTTGCAACAATTGAAAATAATGTAGAAAAAAGTTATTAATTTCGTTATAACTCTAGAAATATTCAAAATTTCGAGGAAGTCATAATTAACTATTTTATTATATGCTAGAAGATAAAGATTGTCGCACAAAAACAAAAGGGTATCGCCGGTTAAGTATATGGAATTGGGCCCAGCGGCTTATTGGGCTATTCATTTTCATGAATGTTGCTTATGACCAGGAATGCTCAATAAAATATATAATAAACCTCTATCCTAATTGCATAACTTTTGTACCAAACATTTTTTTCTCCCCCCCACTCTGATCAGCGGCGATGACGGTATAACTTTCGATTTTTCAAAATCCTGCAGGCGAACATCTCTGAACTAGGGCATTTTTAGGAAAAATGGTTCAAACAAAAGATGCCCCTCTCTGAACTAAACAACTTTTGTTTGAAACATTTTACCTAAAAATGCCCTAGTTCAGAGATGTTCCTCTGCAGGTTTTTGAAAATTCGAAAGTTACGCCTCCGTCCCCGCTCATCAGGATGGGGAGAAAAAAATGTTTGGTACAAAAGTTATGTATTTTTTTTCGTAGAATCAGAATATGCGATCAAAAGTGGAGAGTGCCATTAAAAATTCAAAAGTTACCCCCACCCCAAGCTCATCGGGTGTGGGAGGTGGAAAATTATTACCCAAAAGATGCTCCCCTCTGAACGGAACAACTTTCGTCTGAAACATTTTTCGCTAATGTCCCTTCCTGAAGATATATTACTGTGAATTGATTAAAATGGCCTAACCATATTGTCTAATAAAAATCAATACTTCTGAAGCAAAACAAAATAATTGAAAGCCAAGCTAAAAGTAGTAGCATATTTTTTTGATTATTAGCTTCCAAATGAGTAGGAATTAAGTGGTCTAGGCCTTCGCACTTAATTTTTTTTGTGTGCCTGTGTTCATTATCTAGATTTATATTTTTAAGCATCTTCTCCCAATTTGACCTTGAAGTAATTTTTACACACGATAATTATGTTAGTGTTGAATAATATAGATTTTTTTTGGTAGGTGTCATTCAAGGGATTTATATAAAAACAGCACCCTCAAAAATTAAATTATTTTTTTTATATACTAAATGACGTAATAGGGTAATGTAAAAAAAAATTAAAATATAAAGCTATTTTATATCAACGTCTCCTATTAATTTCAATGAATTATCTTCAATAAATTCAAAGTAAAGAATATTTAATAACTTACGAAATTTATTTAATAATTATTTATATTTATATAATTTATTTTAAATACAAATGTTCAAGAAAATTTATTATTTAGTATGTGCATAAAACTCTGTATTCGGGCTGCACTTGATCTTATTTTCTTCATAAGATTTGATTATATTCATTAAAAGAAAGATACTTTACTCTTGATAAAGGCCCTATATAGCAAAACCGTAATGTTGAGAATTGCTAAGGACTTTTCGGAATAAACGAAAGTTTATATGAAGAATGACTTTTTATCCAGAAACCAAAAATAATTAAGTTTACAAGTATAGTTAAGTCCATCCGTGGTGCACAGTATGTATCAAGTTTTCCCAATTTAAAGATGATAATTTATTTCCACAAGTGGTTAAATTTTTCAAAATTCTTAATTTTCTGTTCTTTCAAAATTTTCGGAAATTTCGACATTTTAAATATTTTCGAATATCCAAATTTGAGATTGCAAATCACTGAAGTTTTTTGATAAACGTTAGTTGTTGTTACAAAATTGTATATATGTATGATATCCGGAAGTAATAATATAAATATTCCTAAGGATTAAGTAATAGAGAAATCTACAGCGAAATGAATGTTGCGTCAGAGGGATCATTAAAATATTCATTAATTCGATATAATTTGATTTTGATTTTACATGTAATATATTTACCTTATATTTCAAGCATGTATACATCAATTATTTCGGTGAAAGTTCAGGCCTTCCTCAATGTTAACACTAAAATATAAATTTTGTCGAAATTATACATTTTTGAAAATAATAATAAAAACATATTTATGAGCTTGTATTGTATTTTCCAAATGTTTTGGCTTATAGACTAGTCAAATAGGAAAAAGTTCCGACGTTTGACGAAAATAACTGATAAAGCTTTGAAACTTTGCAAAGATGTTCATTCGGTCTACTATTGAACAATACATATTAAAAGTCCTGAACTCAATTTGTTGCGCTCGAGCCGCCATCTTGGAGATATGGGGGTGCGATTAAGTTTTTTGCTTATATCTCTCTAACCATTAGCGATATCGGAATTATGTTTATATAAAAATATAGCTTATAAATTTTTCTTCAAATATGTTATATACATTTTATCGTATCTATCATTACTTTCACATCCAGTTTAGTTGAAGTATTGTGACGCAAAAAAAAAATGAAAATTTTTATTGTCCAAATAAGCAAATCACAACTTACATACTTTTTTATTTATTGTTTAGGTTTAGAATTTCATGATACGTCGAGATTTTAAGTTTGAGCAAAAAGAAAATTCTGTCGGTCGGTCGGTCTGTCTCTTTGTCTGTAACTTTTTTATGCGCACGATTACTCTGGAACCGTTTAAGATATTGAATGAAATTTGGTACACGTAGGTATGTATTTTGATGAGATCTGGAACTAGATTATATTTTGACTTTATTCCGTTAAAGGGCTGGGAGGGGGGGGGGGGATAAATTGGGGTCGATGGGGGGTAAATAGGTAAATCAAGTAAGTAAGAGTCCATAGTATTGGTATTTAGCATATACAAGAGAAGCTAAGGTCTCAAGAAAAATTTTGACATCAGCCATCCCCATTACAACCCGCACCTCATTATTAAAGAGGGCGAAAAAAATTTTTTATTTAGTGTGTATACAAGAACAAAAGCCCTCAAAATATTTTTACTTCATCCACCCCCACTACCACCACCCTATCACCACTCCCACCACACTGCCGATGTGAGACATCGTTTTAAGGGTTTTTGGGGTAGACGATTTAAAATATTATATTATTAAAGTTTCATAAACAATTATTTCCACATACAAGTTTTTTTTCGCTGCGAGAGACTTGGATAGAAAGACTGGATGTGGAAGTAGTGATTACTTGGATACCGGTTTTATTGTAGTTCCGCTATTATTAGATTTGCAAAAGTAATATAGGTATTTATTTTATATTTTTCTAGGAAGTTTGCTTTTTAATATTACAAATGTTTTTAAATAATTAACTTATTTCCACTAATAAAATAGTATTATTATTATTTAAGTAGCACTTAATTCCATGGATGTAAAATACTTTTATTTTTTTTGGTGACGGTTAATAAACCAAATCGTAATAAAATAATATTCTATTTTTTAACTAACCGTAAACCCAAGAAATTATGTATCAAGTTATAAGAAAAAACATAGGCAAGTGCAAATATTTCAAAAATGTGCATTTGACAAATATTCTAAAAATTTTACAATTCAATTTTTTTAAATTTAAGTATAAGTATTTAAGTATTATTGCTTAAATGTTGATTGTGGCATTTTCTTAATTTTTATGTGTTTCTTCGTGGGATCCTCTGCCACATGTTTTCTTCTAAAACAATGTCTGTAAAATCTACAAAATAATACAATTATCCAGCATTTTACTCGAAAATAACCTATACGCTCCTTTCCCGTAAAAGTTACAGGCGTAGTGGTTATTTTCCAGGATAACTGTATTATTTTGTAGATTTTAGGGAAGTTCTCTCTGAAGTAGTTTTAACAAATACCAAAAGACTTAATTCAATACTACAATCGAACACTATTGCTCGATGCGCAATTCGTTCACCATGTTAGCACCATTTGGAGATGATTAAAACTCGATTTCAATCATCTGCAGCTAATGCCAACATGATTGACAAAATGCGCGTCGAGTGTAGTGTTTCGGTGTTTGTGGAAACTACTTTAGAGGCAGATTTATTTGCCCTATAAGAAATTTATAGGGAAAAAAATGAAATGAAATGAAAGATATTCTTGGACTATTGTAAGAATGATCTGGAATAGTGCATAAAAGAATAATCCAGGAATAATTGAAATTTGAACCTGAGAATATCCTAGGATTAATCATGGAATAATTACGATATTTCAGGAATCTTCCTAGGGAATAATCTAGGAATTTTGAACCAATGAATATTCCATGATTAATCTTTGAATAAACTGGATATTTCAGCAATATTCTTTGGGAATATTCCTATATTAAGAAAAAGTGTCCCATTCCTGTGTTCTAAGAATATTCCTCATAGAGTGTATATATTCAGAGCATTATCTCAAATTAATCCAATGTTCCGAAAAAATTATTCTAAGAACATTTTATAAATATCTTGTGCTATCTGGGATGATATATTGACGCGTGATCATGCAATAATCTGTTACTTGAATAAATGATTGATTGATTGAAAGCCTTTCTCAAAAACTATCGGCGCTACTAACATCTTTCAATGTGTGAATTCGCATCTTTCATCAATGCTCTCCTCTCCACTATAAACGTAGCTGTTGATTGAAGAGTCTTAACTCAACGACGTAGCCTAAGGCTACTTGATTCCAAATATTATTTTTCACAGTCGTTTTTTAATTAATTATTTTTAGGGTGACCTTTCCGAATATTTTTCACAGAAGTATAGCAGGTTTTTTCCTCGACAGTCGTGTTCCATCAAATTTTTCTTCATTAATAGCTTCTTTGAGAAAATATATCCCAGTGCTTCGTTGACAATGGCGTTAACTATCTACCAAATAATATGTTTTTCCGTCAAGTGGTATTGTGGATATAGTGCCAACAGACAGACACCAGACCATCAAATAGGTAGACTGACCAAATTTCCGTAATCTACATAGTCTAAAACGTGAAAATTCGGAGGATGATTTTTTCACGATTACAATACTTTCCGACGCGTCGGTAAGCAAGGGAAGTAAGAACGGAAATATCGCGAAGCTTCATATACACAGGGAGTCCCACTTAAAACTTCCGGTGCCATTTTCTTGATATTTGAATTCTGTAAAATGTGTTCACTAGAATATATAAATGATATCAGTTCTGAGTAAAAACGGTCATTTTACAAATTGAGGTATAGATGGCGCTGCGTTGCGACGCAAAGAAATTATTTGATCCTAGGAACGTTGAAATGAGGTGCAAGTGACGGGACATTACATTCTGAGCAACATTTATATGATACGAACTATTTTCGAAATACGAATACGATCAACCACTGATTTTCGGGATTTTTGAACTTCAATATAATTTTTTTAATAAATTTTAAAAAATACATTTTAGATGATAAGTCCTTTGGGACATTTTTCATAGTGAATCAAGCTGATGGTAATGAAACATATTTATTTCAAAACACAAAATTACTTTTTTCTTTTTCAAGTAAAACAAAGGTGGCACTGCAACTGAAATTCGGAAATTAAAGATTTTGACGTTTATTGTGTATTGTCCAATTTTTGCTTCCTGTTTATGTTGTATGTTCTACTAAATTTTACACTGTAAATTGTAGATATATGAAAAAAAAATGCGATTTTTGTTACTTGAAAAATTGCAAGTTCAAATATCTCGAAAACCAGTATTTTTCGAAAATTGTTCATATTCAAAAAGTTACTTAGAATATAATAATTCTCAATCTCATGCACCTCATTTCATAGTTCCTAGGATCTAACAATTACTTTGCATTGTAACGCCATCTATACCTCAATGTGTAAGTTAACCATTTCCACTCAAAACTGAAGTCATTTATATATTCTAGTATACCTTCTATATAATTCAAATATCGCTTTTGGTTATCGAGAAAATGGCGCAGGGAGTTTTAAGTGTATAGTAAACAGAAAATAAGAGAAAAAGTTTTAAAAATGCCTTATTTGAAATCAATATGGTTATTATGTTTTTACTGTCTCTATAAATATTTCTATGAAAACTTCTATCTAGCTTTTGGTGAATAGCGCCACCACTTACTCCAGCCGGGGGTGCAAACCGAACCGGAAGCCTTGGCGCATCCGAGGGGGGATTTTAGTTCAATTCAACAAGACTTTATTCATAATTAAAAATACAGGTGCGCCTAGTCGGAACCTAGCTCGGAGCCAACCAGGCAACCACGGTGCGCAGCACCGCAGTGGGTGTAAGGTTGGGCGGGGCAGGTCCGGTTCAGCTAAGAACGGTAGTTTAGGTGGGGAGTTGTAACTCCTATTCGCCAAGCGAATTTAAAATCAAAAATGGAATTAAAATTATGCTGCCCACAAGGGCCCAAAACTAATTAATATTTATTTTAAAAATTGTCGCACTGTGCACGCACAAAAAATGGAAGTTGGTTACTGTCACGGGAAAACAAAACAATGAAAAAACCCGTTCGAAGTAATTCTCCACCCTGGTGGTCTTCCTGCCTCCAGGAAAGTAGAGGGAAGTTAAAAGTTGTGGGTTTTAAAAGTTAGGATTTTCAAGAAAGTTATCTACCGAGTGGTGAATTTTACAAAAATAACAATAAGGATAAAACGATGAAAAAATAGAAAAGGAATAGAGAGAATAAGATTATAAAGTTGATAGGTGAGGATAAAGTTAGAGTAAAGGTAGATTATAGTAGTGAAGAAGTTGGCTAAAGTGGAAGTTACCTGAAAATAGGCAACGTCTGGTATGGTAATGGGTGTTTCAAATTAAGTAGAATTGCATTATGGTGTCTGATGTATGTTATGTTGCTGGTTAGCGGACCATCGCCCAGTTTGGATTCGTAGAATTTTTGCGAAATCTCTTGAAGGTAGTACGCTAGTGGAGCTATGTCGTTACAGCGGGCGTACAGATCTCTGAGTAAGGTGTATCTGCCCGATTCAGAAATGAAGCGCATAAATTTGTGTTCTAGAACACGCAGTTTTCTCATTGTCGTGGCCGGGATGCTGCACCACACCGTCGCCGCATATATGATGGCCGGCCGGCCTGATCACCATCGTGTATAATAATTTTGAAAGGCTGGAAGGTACTTGAAGAAGTATCTCTCAGCGACCACAAACACGTCACCTTCAGGATCGCAGGCAACAAAACACGAGGCAAGAAATGGGCAGACAGACACGTCGACCAAATAAATAAATCATCCTTTAGTACCCTTCTAGCCGAGATATGGGACAGACATAGAGAGCACACAATATCACCGAAGGAATGCGTAGAGAACATTAGACTGGCACAGAGGAGGTGCACCCGGAAAATCGGGAACAACTCCAGGAAGGTTATCATACTGGTGGAACGACGATATCATTTTAACGCAATTGGTAACAATGGGTGAAAACACCTAATTGTTATTTAATTAAAGATAAAAGATAGTTTTCAACAAGAAATTGGATCACAATATGTGATCGTCTAAATCTGTCTACCCAAAATCTCAAGGATGAATTTAAATCTCTCCTCCCTCCCGAACCTAGAGCGCGTAAATCTAACACTACTAGCGCCGCAGGCGTTCATAGTACGAACCCAAACAGGTATTGGTCGATGGAGAGGGAGTCGCCCATCTATATCCTATATAAATCTCTAATCTATGTACATATCGCACTGTCTCCGCGAAACATGTACAAGTGATTACCGGAACCCCACCAATAGACCTATTAGTAGAAGAGAGGTGCTCGCCCCATGCAGAACAACCGGCACAGAGGGACGGCGCGAGACACCGAATTAGAAATGAACTCCTCAACAAATGGAAGGAGATGCGGAACGCCAATAACGAAACCGCCCAGTGGACAAAACGTCTGATCCCAAATCTAAAAACGTGGTTAAAATGTTATCATAGGGTGTTGATATACCACACGACAGATTTCTAACAGGACACAGTACCTTTAGAAGTTTCACCAACAGAATCGGCAAGAGTGCGGACGATCGGTGCCTCCACTGCGGCGAGGTGGACACCGCTGAACACACGGTGCTAATAAGCATGAGATGGGAGACTATCAGGGCAGAAATGTCAATCAGAGTGGGCCACGATATAACCAGTGACAATATCACCCAGACAATGACCAGTAGCAAAAGTAACTGGCAAAATATCACAAGCGCGATACAAAAAATCCTAAGTAGGAAATAGATAGAGGAGCGCGCACTCTAAACAATCCAACGTAACCCATGATACCAGGTTTTTTCCCATCTTTTAATTAATTTTAATCTCGGACGTAAATAAGCAATGACGGGCACACGTATGTGAAGAATATCCGCAAGGATGGTACCAGTGAGTGTCCCCCTTTTCACAAGGGACACTTGTCCTGTCAGCTAACGCGCAGGCTACGCCCAAGAAAAGAAAGGTTTCCCAAGGATGAGACAAAGTCTCCTCCGCGCATGCCTCACCGGGTCCTAACCTGATGCTCCTAGCTCCCGAGCGATTGAGCTCTATCCTCCACGCTGTTGATCCTGATACAGCTTCAGTACGTTGGGTTCGCTACCTCCTATCCTCTAGGTTGTACAGGCCTGAACGGAGCTAGTTGCGCCATATGATACCCATTTACAAAAATAAATGAACATCGCACGCCGTCAGTACCAAGGTCGTGCCGTCATATACCTTCGTCATCACTTATGCGGTGAGAAAAAGATACGTTTTGGTACTGTCAGAGGAATTAAACTTGACGTTCAGTCAAGAAAATGCAAGAGTTCAAACATTACCATTTATTGTATAAATTGCAAAAATCTTCAAATAAATGTTGGTAAAGAGCCTATCTACTTTTAAGGTAAGAATTTGTATACCTACTCAGTGCTGGATTACCCTATACGCTAATTACGCACGTGCGTAAAGCGGCAGATTTTTAGTGGCGGCAAATATTGACTTTGAGTCTACCATTAATGACTTTGTCGCAAGAAAATCACTGCGAAAACGGTTTTAATACGGATTATTTTTACGATTACCTATTTATTTCTTATTTATTTGCTACTTTCTTATCATTATTAGAGGCAGAAATTTTAGGTTTGCGTAAAGCGGCAAATACTTTAATCCGTCACTGTACCACTTATAAAACGTAGAGGCGGTATATAACTCAATAAGGATAATATACTTTGGCTCCGCTCTCGAGCTATGGAGATAAAAATAAAAATAAAAATTTTTCCGACAGGAAATTATATTTTTGCCCTTTGTAATTTTAGTCCTGTCGTCTAAAATTCGCTTTGAACGTTCTTTTTGTACTTTTTTCTTTTTGGTACTTAATACTTTGTGTCAAGTTTTTAAACTTTTTAAGATTTTCTAAGCCTGTGTTAAGCGTACTTTCTGATTATGTATTATGACGTTCAGCGACATAAAATACAAAGTCACATTTCGGCGCAGTTCCGAACATGCTTAAAATATACAATATTTAAGTTTTAAGTGAATTAAGTAAAATGATACATTCATTTAAGTTCCATATCTAGAACATAAGTTATATAAAATTATATAATCCTTGTTCTGGTTACGTAAATGTATACAGTACGTTATATAATGTAATTAAGTAACGTTTCACTTTCACAGCTGGATATTTGAAGCAATACTCTTGCAGTAAGTCAGATCCGGATTTCAGTACTTGTGTATTAAATGGGTTCCAAAATGCACGACCTTATTTTGTTAAGGGAATACCAGAACTTAATTTACCAGGAATGGATCCATTCGAACTTCCTTTAATGACAGTGAATAGAGCTAACAATGAGTTAGTTAGTATTAATGCTACGTGTAAAAGCATCAAAGTAATTGGTGGGAGCAGCACAGTTATAGAAGACTTAAAGTAAGTACTCACATATGCTCACACACATACATGACGTACAATGTACACTCATTATTCTGTATTTTTTTACATCAGTTTGATAAACAGTAAAGAATAATTATTTTAACTATGACAAAACTTTTCAATACCAAAGGGTGATTTTTATTTGATATGACGTCCTAACATTTTTTTTTTGCAAATGGCAACCTATGCTTCATAGTACAGTAATTAGAGTTAAAAAAAAATATGTAAAATATCGGAATAATTTCATATGTAATGATCATTTTTCTTTGTGGGTTATTATTGTAGTAAAAGGCATTGTCTTCAGTTTCTATATGGTCCGGATACTTGCTCTTACCCTCAAGGGGTGGAAACCACCCCTAAATTTGAATATTGAAAATTTGAAAAAGTGTTACTAATTTATTTTTAAAACATAGGATGGTTACGTTTTTGGGATCGCTGATTCCTAATCAAAATGGCAGATGGAATTTTTTTCTAAAACAACTGTTTCAGAAGGACAAAATAAGTTAAGCATCTAGATGATGCTATATATTAACCAGAAACTGCATTTTTGAAAGATACCTAAATTAATTGCTGAGTAATTACAATAACAAAATGGCGACATTTTTTTTAAATGTGAAAACGCACATTGAATCGACCATAACTTCTTTATTTTTGTAATGTAGAAACAAACAAAAAATCATTTAAAAGATGATTAATCATTAATTTTGTCCCTTAGAATTTTTTATGGAAGTGTCACAATTTCTAAGATATTCAACATTTTAAACTAAATACTTCATCCTAAAAACGGTCGGATGCCATCTATAAAATTAAATATCTCCGAAACTCCCAACCCTACACAAATATACAACGTGATCTACCATGACATGCGGAAAATTTAACAGTAGGTTGTCCCCACCGAAAGGAGTTAAAAAAATGAAAAATTAAACAAAAATGACCAAAAAAATTACCTTATTTTTTTGTAGCATGACTTCAACTAATCTAACGTAACGCGGTACAACCATATCACTTTATCAGACTTGGGATTGACACTACTGACAGCAAAGCTGGATAAGATAGAAGTGACTTTTTGGTTTTAATCAAATCACACTACAAAAATAGCGAAATAAATCGAAGACATTGACCTCATGCTGGAACGTCAATGGCACGGTGGTGTAACTATTGTTCGACCGGAAGCAAAAAACGCGGCTCTCTAGGGGTCTACACACGATCCAGCGGCACGGAGCCAGTCTTGTCGGCATGCTTTGAACTCATTCGTAAAGTGAATTGGTCCGCTGGAATTCCAATTATCTTCAAAGCGTACCAACAATGTTGGCTGCCTGCCGCTGGATCGTGTGTAGACCTCTTTTTTGATTTTGCCGGCCGGCTTCACTTTTTATGCCAATTAAGAAAATGTAAACAACTCGAATACGTTCTTTCACAAGTTCGTCGACCTATTCAGAGTAGGTCAGGACTTACTCAACATCAGTAGTGTATCTTCGCAAATTGACTAATAATTTAATATACTAAATTACCTCAGAATCCTCTAAAATTTTGCAGGGGCTTTCCCACATTGAAGACTAGCACACCATTTTATTTTCCGCATTTCTTGGTAGATCACGTTGTATAGAAAAAAAAATAAATTTATTCGTGGGTTTATATGCCTCATTTTTGATGTCCACTATATTTTCTCTAAAACTAATATTTATTAAGATATTTGCAGAGAAACAAAAATGATACGTTTTTTCTAAAATTCCTGTACAGTTTAAAATGTATTTTTTTTCTAAAGCAAGCGCTGTAAGCGGACGGAAAAATTTGAGGTTATATATTAACGTCTAGGTTATATATTAACGGAAAACAGTAGATATATCGGAACATATTTTTTTAATTGCTGACTACTTACACTAACAAAATTGCTACGTTTTTATTCAAAAAATTTGAAAAAATACATTGTTTCTGTCATAACTTCTTTGTTTTCTGTGCTATAGAAATAGTAAAAAAATCATTTAAAAGCCTAATGAATAGTCTTTCACTTTGGTTCTTACCACTTTTGACGTAAGTGCTATAGTTTCTGAGATATTTAACATTTGAACTAAATACTTCGTCTTATAGACGTTCGGACGCCACATTTATACTTCCAGATCTCCGAAACCAATAACTACAGGAATTGAAAAGAAAAACGAAATTCATCCTCAATTTAGTAGCTTTCTTATTTATCTCTAGCATGTTTTCGTTCAATGTAATATTTTTCGAGTTATTTAATGAATATTGTTTTGAAATACCTTTTTTTTAAGCTAAAATCCCAATTTTCAAGTCGTTATAATCAATATATATCAATTTTTATGAAAAGTTGCTAGAGCCTTTTCTTATTATAATTTCATTTTCTTTCAGCTACAATGTTTTTAATTTTTTCTTAGTTGCCACCCCCTGAAAAAGGATGGCATCCATATACTGTATGTAATAGGGTCATCCCGCACATCCAAATCGTGACATTCTAATGCATTTGGTGAACAGTTTAAAAATTCTAATTAGCAATCCAGTGACAGTTTTATATTATCGTATGTTAATGTCCTAATTAATGTCTTAATGTTTTAATTTAACGTTTAAAGTTTATATTCCCTCGTAGTGACGTATGTGCTCTCATTTTCAAAGATCGTACACGAGTCGGCCTGATGTTAGTTAATGGCTGATGGTTGTCCACCAGGGTTTGCTGATGATGTGTGATAGCATAAATATTTTCGTACATATATTAGAATATCTATGTAGCCTTGCACATTTTTCTGGCAAAACATTTAAAAACCGCTGTCCGAGGAATTACTACTTCCATATCCAAATTTTATCCAAATCTCCCACAACGAAAAGAATGTAATACTATACTTGCTCACTATGTGGAAATAATTGTTTATGGAACTTTAAGAACATAATATTTGAAATCGTCTATCCCAAAAACCTATAAAACGATATGCCACATCGGTAGTGGGGGTGGGGGGTGATAGTAGGAGGTGGTAGTGGGATGAAATAAAATTTGAGGTCTTTGGATCTTGTATACACACTAAATCACAATTTTATTTTTCTCACCCCCTTTAATAATGGGTGGGGGTGGAAATGGGAGTGACTAATGCCAAAAGATTTTTTGAGACCTTAGCTTTTCTTATATATACTAAACACCAATTTTATGGACTCATACTTGCTTGATTTACCTATTTACCCCAATCTACCCCCTCCTTCCAACCCTTCAACGGAATCAGATTAAAATATAATCTATTTCCAGATCTCGTTAAAATACATACGTGTAAAAAATTTCAAATCAATATCTTAAACGGTTCCAGAGTAATCGCGCGCTCAAAAATAGTTACAGATAGACCGACAGAACGACAGACAGCAAATTCATTTTTTGCTCAAACTTAAAAAAGCTTATTTGAATAAAAATTTTCAATTTTTTTTTTGTGTTACCATACTTCCACCGTATGTGGAAGTAATTAATAAAAAAATTCTTTTGTTACCAACCCTACAGCGCGCAGACACGAGTCGGTCTGATATTCATGGCGAATGTTTGTTATGATTATTCTTGGTCACTTTTCTGGAATTTTGTGAACATATGTAAGGTTTTGTTAAAGGTATATTAGACAGTGGATTCAAGTATGATAGACCTATTTTATACAATTTAGCGACTGTCCATAAAACGCGTGGTGTTTAAGAGCATATGATGGAAGTTCATTAAAACATTATGAAATATCACATGAAGGGCGAGAGAGATCCATAGTATTCGTTGCGTGACAGAAATCGAGCAAATGTCACTCATGATTTTTTGTTCCGTATTCGTGTTTGAAAGGATAAAGTACGTACACATATTTATTCATTTTCATCCTGATCGGAGCATTTTTTGATATTTTGATATGGCAAAATCAAGATGGCGACCGAAATTCAAAGATTTAAATATATAAAAACCTTCCTGTAGAAATATTGAATTATATGGTGTAAACTGAATCTAAATCGATTCAATCGTTAGAAAGATAGAAGGTAAGAGAAACAAAAGTATATGCTTACTCTCAGACGCCGAGTATGTACGTCTGGGAGTAAGTACCTACCATGCCAATGGGGCTAAAAATCTACAAGTGGAGAAGAGAATCAACTCTGCCCTGAACGGCTCTGAACGGATGATGACTAAAAAACAAGTAAAAATAAGTGTGTACTCTAGTCCAGACAAATTTAAACAAAAATATGTGAAATCTGCTCTATAGTGTATGTTTTTTTTCAGCAGATGAGAACATATTAGAAAAAGGAAATTAAAAACTGTAAAAATTAAATTAAAATTCTTAAAAAGTTTTACTGACAAAATTAACTTTTGAAATAAAAAAAATAACAATATATTTTCAATTCTTATGGTCCATTTAAATTTTGTCAATGTACCTAACTACTCCATTATAAAACATAAGATGAAATGGTCTTTATTTTTCTAATTTTATAAATCTTATTCGTTTCAACTATTTTTTTCATCTTGCGAAATAACATTTGTACTTTTTTAAATTCCCGCCAAACGTCGTGTTTTTTCTGAAGTGGGGGAATTTAGAGTATTTGCTGTCAAACTATGGGGAATTCAATTTGGCAGCCCTGGTTATTGCGCCATTTTTATTTTTATTATACGCTGATGTCAATGTTCGATAGCGTTGGTATCAAAAGTACGTAAGTCTATTTAATTAATTTATTAATACAGAGTATTAAGATCGGTATTTTTATTCTAGATGATTTTGGCGCGACTGCTGCTTTGTAGGTATAGCCTATAATAAATATACTACCACCCACCTTTTATTGATCTTAAATCTTATGCGAAATCACGTGTGAACCTGGGTATATATAGTTTTTAGTTGTTTATCATGGAGCGAACTTATTCACTTAAAAGAAAATTATTGGAGTGCAAAAGAAGGAAGAGAGAGAATGTCAAAAAATTTGGAGAGAATATTAGAGAATAATATAAACTAGGATTATAAAAAGGCGAAGTGTGCAATAAAACGTTAGACAAAGAGAAATGCATATTTTACCTTCTTCCATACATATACAATCAAACGAAAACTTCAGACATCCCATAAATAGCATACGCAAGGATAATTTCTGACAGGCAAGTAAATCATAAAGTCACAGGTTCCTTACTATTCTCTGTGACTTAAGGTTTGCGAAAATTTCACTAATTTTATGAGTAGAAAATACTAGGAGCAGATTTCTAGTTCAAGTTTTCTTTAACTAATTAATGATTCAGGTGTTTAGAAAATGGCATGAAAAGTGTTAAATTTTCAGTCGCAAATTAGTTTTAAATGTTTTAAATTTATAAGTACTTAACGACTAGACTTACAATAATTTTAATCTGTTGCTGTGCTGCAATCCTGAGAATAGTATAGCTATCGAACCACTCAATATTTACTTTCTTTTTCTGATTAATGTAAATTTAAAAAGATGTAAGATGTAGTGCACACCAGTGGTTTTAAAGGTGGGCCTAATTAAATTTTCGGTCATTGTTAAGAACACCGACTTCTGGGATTTCTCCAATTCTTTAGCATACGTGTCTATGCAAAAAAAATTGGAAAAATTCCAGAAGTTGGTGTTCTTAAAAATTACCAAATTTTCTTTCACTGCATATGCGTGGAAGAAAGTAAGATATACATTTATATTTATCTTACGTTTTACTACACACTCCACCTTATGATATAATGTTCAATGTAACTTATAATGTATAGAATTATATGATACACTGTACAACTTATTGTGGTATTATAATATATAACTTTTAAGTCCAATAAGAATTTTATTTTTGACATTTGACACTTAAATTTGTATAGTAATAAGTTATTAATTTTTTATAATAAAAAGTGAAAATGCCATAACTCATTTTTCAATAGCACAATAGAAATACAATTTTCGCATAAATTTATCATTTGGTGTTGATAAAAAAAATACCAAGTAGGTATTAAAAAGCAATCTATTTGAATAATTTGTCTAGATGTTAATTGTGTTATTCCTTTTTATTTTTTTGAGTTTTTTAACCACATTCATTCCATTCGAAATAGAATCCAATCATTGGATTCTATTTCGAAAGAAATGCATGTGGTTAGAAAACCTAAAAAGAGAGATAAACACCCTCTGCTGTGAATACACCTTCAAAGTGGTGGGGGGGAGGTACTATATGTTTTCAATAGTATGTCCTAACAACATTTTTAGGACATCCTTTCTAGATCTGTATTCGTCCTATATAAGTCCTGGGTTGGACGTCCTCGGGATACCCGGCTTTGCTGACACGGAACGTCCCTCAAAAGTCCTCCGTACGTTTTAGGTCGATAGAGTAGGTTCTCGGTACGTTTCCATGTCCTATTGGTACGTTCTTGGGACGTTTTTGGGACGATCTTGCGCTATTAGGGATTAAATAATAAATATAATGTATCACTTAATACATAAAACAATAATTTTAGGCCATTAGGGAATTGGCCTAATTTTACTGGCAAATTGATGATAGTTGCAATGGCATTCGATATATAATGTTTACAAAATGTTAGTCGTCTGTTCCGACGGAGTATTTATTTTTCATATTTTGTTATTCCACGATTTCTTCGGCGGTAGCAGGACTTTAAATATCGAATTAGCCATTATTTCATTTGGAACTGTGAACATTTCTGATAAATTATTTTGAAAATGATGTTTTAATTTATAATCGACAGATGTAGCAAAATAATTAAATTAGCAAAAACGTTACATATCTCTTGTTCACTGTTTATTATGTTATCATTTATTTTTATATTAATCTCATATTTAATTTTTCTATTACGTCCTAGCCATTGTCCATAGAGATTTGTTTTTATTATTTGAATTTTGTATGTTTTTTGCGTTTTCTTGAATAACGTATTTCTGCTATTTTGTTAACGTTTTTCTTATGATTTTTAAATGACCTCATAAGTTCGAGACAATCTGATTCTCTAGCTATGTAGTACGAGAACTTTATATTAGAGATTTCTTCTGTTCGGGACCTTAGGATTAGTTGATTTTGTTATTTTATTTGTAATTTTGTATCTCTCTTTTGGGGCACGCAAAATTTAAACACCATTCAAAGTGCTCGGCAAATTCACTGCAACAATCATTTATATCATTATACATAGTTTCTTCTACGTGGTAATTGATTACAAAATATACATACAAAATGTTCTGATCAGAGAAATTTCTACAGATTTTTGTCTGCTTGAACAGGAAGTTTTTATTAGTATTAATCGAGACATCCCCGACTAATAACCAACCAATTAGTCGTTAGTCTTGATTGAGTATTCGACTAAAAAAACCCATCTCTGTCTTGGTTAGTCGGGACAAAAGATAGAGGCAAAAATGTGAAAAAATTATAAAATAATTAAAGCAATTATTTTTGGTGAAACCCAAGTACGGGACAATGATTTGGTCTCAAATTTTAACCGCGTTATCACTACACATTTGTTTGCAGGGGGGGGTGGGACTATTTTATTTTTCGAAATAGAAACCAAATATATCGAGAAGAAATGAAGATAGAGAATGGAGGTAAATTTTTATTTGAAACTTTTTTCTAGGATTAACAATTTCGAGAGAACCGCCCCTGCGAAAAGAATGATGCGGAGTATGATGTAATGAGGGTGGTTTAATGAAAGCAATTCAGATTTTCTTGCGAAGTGCAAAATAATAAGAAGATATTTTTAGCAAATCTTGGGAGTTGTTTAATCTACAATTGACTGAACATGACTCAGATATGGCATAATCTGAGACGTTTATAAATAGAATTTGTTCGCGAAATAACTCACCTTTTAAGCTGCAATGTAAAATGTATTGTTTTTACCTATTATCACAAACGAGTTTGCTGTTTAAAATAAGAATGCCTACAATTACTACTCCAAATTTTAGACTTCTATCTTAAAAATATACAAACATTTAGGGGTTTCCTAATCCCCGTGTCACCAGGTATAAATTAAATTAAATCAAATAGTATAAATGGATATACTAAATGTTTCATAGAATATGTGAATACGGTGCTTCTTACTAACGTCTACGAGAAAAGGACTAGTACTAGTAAAATCATCTACATACTATAAATAGTATTGATAAAAGTTTATTTTATTTAAGAGCTGACCCTACAAAGCAAACTGGAGAAATCCGACTAAATGTTCCTTGGTTGCACTTAGAAATGGAATATGATGTACTTGGACAACTTCTGGTTATACCCTTAAAGAGCAGTGGACATTTTGAAGGAAATTTCAGTAAGTATGCCAACACTCCTCTCTTTTTCTTTTTATTCACGACGTCGAAGCCCAGTGACTCGGATGACCAACCTGGTCGGACAAAATTATTTTCTTTGCCAATTATAGTTCAAAGTAGTAAATAAATTAATTAAAGGATAATTTTAGCGTAATTTTTTCCATACGGGCATTTCTTGCCGAATATTATAAGGAAAAAATTTTTTAGGTAAATAAAATACCTTATCATAGTTCATTTAAAAAAGCAATTTATTTGTTTCAAACAAAATGAAAATAATAAGATCTAATCAAGACCACTGTCATCTTCGTCATTAAGTATACGTTCGTTTTTCATTTTTTCTTTTGATATGAAAAGGCCGAAAACTTCGGGTAATATGCGTTTACTTTTTTGTGTTTTACTTGGGTAATAGTAAGTCTATTCATGGTCACACTATGTACATAACAAAACATAATCGATAAAGATACGATAACTTAAAAGAGAAAAGTCCAGTTTTATTGAAATTTGGACAGTAAGTTAGTGTTAGCTAAGGGAAGAATCCTACTGATTTTTAAAAAATCGATTAGTGAATATAAAGGTTTATAAAACATTTTATGAAAAAAAATGCACGTGTGTTGTAACACCTTTGATAAGATTCTAGAAACACAGAAATACTACACAGTAAGTATATACTGACCAAAATTTGGACAATCAAGATGGTATCATCGGGAAATCATTAAAATTGCAAGTACCTATGTCACGGATTGTTTTAATCTGTGCCTATGTCACTTAAATCTACAATCTCATCAAAGATTACATTACAACACTCTTCACGTGTATTATTTTCATAAAATGTTTCATAACCTTTATATGAACTGATCGATTTTTTTTTTTAAAACGCTGAGGTTCTTCTTATAACTAACCCTAATTTATTGTCCAAATTTCATTAAAATCGGACTTTTCTTTTTAGAGTTATTTAGCTTAAAAGAGACATGACGGACATTTTGATAGTTGTTGCGTATTTTATCACAATGATATATTTTTATTCTCTACGAGTGATATTTACAATTGTTGAAATGAGTCGATGAAATGCAATATACTCTTTGTTTTCGTATTTCCAAAGAGTGTAATAATAATAGATTAGAAAAAAATGCATATAACACTCTTTGTAGAGAATTTTATAAGAATATTATTTAGGTATTATGCAAATCACAACTTACACACTTTTTATTTATTATGAAAATACCTACTTTCTGTATATTGTTGCCCTAATTTTGCATAATACCTAAATAATATTCTCTAATCATGATAAAAGCAAATAAATAAAAAATAATTAATTGTAAAAAATAAATCAAGAATAGGCTTGTAAATAATGAATGAATGTTTCTATACTCTACTGATGAGAACTAACGAGTTCGAAAAAACTTGTATAACTTTTCTAGAGTTGAAATCGAATGTAAGGTTCAATAATTGTTGTGAATGACTGAATTTCAATAAATAATTTAAGTATTTTCAATATATTTTTTTTTCCTTAAAATGCCAGGAATCCTATCATGTAATTCAATACTTCGTCAGTATTAGCTAGAAGAGTAGTTGTTTTGATTGTTTTTCTAATAATGAGTGTTTTAATGTGTTTTCCTAAGTAGTATATTAGCGTGACCAGATTAAGGTGCCAATATACAGAAAGTAGATAATTTCATATTAAATTAAAAAAAAGTGTGAATGACTAAATGTAAATAAATCATTTAAATATTTTCAATATTTTTTTCTTTAAAATGCTAAGAATCCTATCATGTAATTCAATACTTCGTCAGTATTAGCTAGAAGAGTAGTTGTTTTGATTGGTTCTCCAATAATGAGTGTTTTAAAGTATTTACCTATCTAGTATATTAGCGTGCCCAGATTAGGGCAACAATATACAGAAAGTAGGTATTTTCATAATAAATAAAAAGTGTGTAAGTTGTGATTTGCATAATACCTAAATAATATTCTCTAATTTTATAAGCTTTACTAATCATTTCCATTTGAAATTTTAAGTGGTGATTGTACTTTATAAGGGCTATATTTCTCCAAAGTTTCATTGAATATTATCCATTATTTTTGGAAGAACAGTGTTTTGTTTAGAAACGCATAATTTTGAAATATTCAATTTTTTTAAAATAATAATAACAATTGGAATGAATTATACTTTTATTGTACAGCTCATAACGAACATTTTCCTTCCTTTTGTTGTTTATCCATAAGTCTTATCGATTTCGAGATATTCAAAGAAAACCGATGGAAAACACGGTCTGAAAAATTAAATTGTTTAAATAAACAATACGCCGACCTCGCAGAAACTGCAAACTTGAACTGTGAATTTAAGTTGACCCCCTGAACACGTTAAAACAGAAAAACTGCCCTGACCAGACATTTCACATTAAAATCCTAATTTGACCACTAAATTTGACGGGGGTATTCGTTATTCGGGTAGTAAAATAATATACTAGAGCAAAAAACATGATGGGTAATAATTAAATCAAATGACTTTTGTCGTCAATTGGAAAATGATTACCAGTATTTAAATCTAAAATAAGCTAAATATGCTGTATATAAAAAATAAAGAACCAGTGTTAACCAATATATTAAATGATAAATTAGCTTTTTAAGTTGCTTTTTCCCTTGAATTTTAATGGCGTCATATTCGAAACATGAAAATTATAGACAAAGAAAAAAATAAGAATGCATCGTTTCATAGTAACAGTGTAGCTAAAATAAGTATAGGTACTTACCGTTACGTAAAAATGCGTTGAGTTTTACCAAACTCAAATTACCACTAAAATCATTACAAAAGTTGACGTCAATTACGCCAATGTAACACAGACAACAGACAAGTGTAGACTGGAGATGACAAAGGAAATTCCAGTAGTAGTACTAGACTAGTGGCGCTGGCGGCGATGGTCGTAATTTAGTATGAAATGGCGATATCAAAGTGAGTGGTGGCTCAGTTAGTCACATCCACGTTATAAATTTTTTTATTCAAATGATGTGGTGATTGTGGACGTCCCAATCTCCATTCACATAGAAGTGGTTATGATGTGAACATTCTGAAACGGTCCAAAGAGTGTCATCACAGTGATGAGATGCTTTGCTATTTACAAAATCCACTAAAATGTGAGTGGCTATAATGTGGATGTGGTGGAGTGTGTTTACTGAGGGGGTACCGTGGGTTCCGCGGAACCCGGGCCCGGGAGCTGTAGGGGCCCGGAACGGACCAGCTCAGATACTTCAACATCTCACACTTCACAAAACGAAAGTCAAGTCAAATTAATCGCAAAATAAAGTTTCATAAAATACATATATTTAGTAGTCAAACAAGCAAAAAACATGTTTTACAGGGGCTCCTCAAAAGGCCCGCAAGAAAAGTTTGATTGGGGGCCCGCTGAAAACCATTTGAACCCAGGCCCGTAACAGCAACGCTCCGCTCCGCCACTGTGTCCGGCCTTATCTTATCACGAAGTTTTTGTCTATTTACACACAGAATTTTTAATATAGTAATTAAGTTATAATAAACAAATTTAACACAATTTATAGAATCCTTTTTCACCAACTCATTTATTATCATTTTAGTTACTAAATGTGCATAAATACAGAAATTTAAATAGGTAGTTTATTTTGCATTAAATACAAAGAATACCAAGATATACACACACATAGCGTTCGTCAACTACAACTCACGACTTCCGTTGATGTACTTTGGAAACGGTCCAGTAGAGAATAATTGACAAATTTAATGAATTGTGGCAGTGCCATCAGAGCTGGGCAAATACTTTGAAAAAGTATTTAAATATTAAGTATTTTCAAAAGATAAAAGTATTTAAATAATAAATAACAAAAGTAATTAAATCGTTTAAACTTAGTATTTAAATACTTTCTGAATACTTAAATATTTTGATAACACTGAAATATTTTGAAGCATAGTTAATTGTAACAATAGCCTTTAATGGCTAAACTTCGCCCAAATATTTCATTTTATATTTTTGTAAAAATCAATAAAGTCTTATTATTATCATTATCATTATTATTATATTAAATACTATTTGACTATTTGAGGTGTCAAAATTTTAGATTTCATGACTTTCATGAACTTCTACAACACTATTTTAATACCTCTATACTTAATCAGTTCTAGTTGGGTATTGGATTTTTACTTATCCGTAGAGCTAGTAGACCTTTGCGTCCTCTGCAAATACCCAAATAAAGCACAGAGACTTTGGCACTAGAATACTACTATTTGTCCAACTATTCTCTGTCACAATCACAAAACATATCCATAACAGTTAACACTTACTGTCTATGTCTGCTCTCAACCAACTTTCTGGAAATTAAGACGTGAATGACTCCATACTGAATGATGCCAATGTATTTATTAACTACATAGTATAGTACATGTCTTGATTCTTGAGTATCTGCCTGTCTCCCTGATGTATTTGATTATATTTGTTGTATTTATTTAAATACTTTTCAGATTCAAATACTTAGATAATATTCAAATATTTCTGAAAATATTTAAATACTGCCAGAAAAGGATTTAAATACTTTTTTAAAAGTATTTAAATATTTCTCAGTTATTTAAATAGTTATTTATAAATAATTATAATAATAATAATAATAAATATATATTAATAATAATAAAGTATTTATAAATACGTTTAGGATCATTTTCAAATACTAAGTAATAAATATTTCAGATAAAGTATTTGCAAGTATAAATACAAATACTTGCTGCAAGAAGTATTTTAATACTCGGTATTTAAATACTTTCTAGTATTTAAATACTTATGAGGTATTTATAAGTACATATTTGCCCAGCTCTGAGTGCCATTTACAAATAAATCTTTTCTTAATAAATTCCTTTTATAATTAATTCCATTTTAATTCTATATGATAGTTATGACAGATTATGTCGTGAGCATAAGCAGAGGTTATCAATCTAGGACATACGTTTTGACATACCCTATTAAATTTTATTTTGGTACACACATTATTAAAAATTACTAGACTAACCCCATCAAAATTCGACGGAGTGAGGATGTTTGAAAATGTATCCTAGAAGTTATCCTTTGAGACACACCTTTGAACTTGCTTCGAACAAGTAAAAATATGAGTAATGTGTAAATTGCTTGAATTATAACGAGAAACAAAACGGGGATATAGATATAAATCATGCCACACTGGACCAGAATTGCCCATCATACAAAAATATAATTAATATAATTAAACAGAGAACTGATTTATGAATTTGAAAATTTATTATCAAAATGTGCGCGGTTTAAGAACAAAAACGAAAGATTTCTATACCAGTTCAGTGTCGTCGGATTATGAAATAATTGCAATTAGGGAAACATAGCTCCATGATGGAGTAAGAGACGAAGAACTATTCGGCAGTACTTACGAAGTATTCAGAAAAGATAGGGATAAATCAGTAACAAAAAAAAACTTGGGTGGAGGTGTCTTAATTTCAATAAAAAGGCAATTTTGCAGTGAAAAAATTAACTTAACAAATGTGAATTCATCAGTGGAAATGCTGCGTGTTAAAGTTAAGGTATTACCAAAACCACTTTTTGTATTTACTGTATATATTCCACCAAATTTAAAAATACATGTATATGATCAATTCTTTAGTTATTTAGAAACTTTAGATTATGTTGCTAATAATAATTTTATTATAGTAGGAGAATTAAATATAAATGGGGGGAAACCTGATATCGTAATGAGATTTGAAAATTTTTGTAACTTGGTAGGAGGCATGCAATACAATAACATTACTAATGTAAATGATAGGAAATTAGATATTGTTATATCAAATGAGCAATGCCTAGTAGAAAGAGATCAGGGACCATTTGTAACGGAGGATGATAAGAATCATCCCAGTCTAAAAGTAGATGTTGAAATAAACTGTTCTTTAAATCCATGTGCAACAAACTTAGATACACTGTAGTATAATTTTAAACAAGCCGATTTCTTAAATCTATATTACCAATTACACCAAGAAGATTGAAATGTATTAAAATCAATATCTGATGTAAATGAGGCATTGGACACATTTTATGAGTTACTGTACAATATACTTGACAGTTGTGTTCCAAAAGTAAGGACTAATAATAACAAATTTCCTCCCTGGTACACACCTGAAATTAGACGAGATATCAAGGCCAAATAAAGAAATCGGAAGTTATATAAAAAACAAAACTAGAACAATGTAAAATTGATTATAATAATTTGAGAACCAAAATAAAAAAGATATCAAAATAGCTTACAAGAATTATATTACAAACGTTGAGAATAATATTAAAGAAGACATCAAGCAATTTTGGAATTTTGTTAAAATGAAAAATAATAGCAAATCTGGAATACCCAGAGAAATGGTTCTAAATAATGAGGTTCTATCAGGGGGGAGGTCTATTGCTCAAGGCTTCGCCAATAATTTACCGAGAGTTGAGAGCTCGAGTAGAACTAAGTACAGAAGTTAGTGATGATAATTTTGAATAGCTTTTTATAAACATAAACACACTACATATAGTAGATAACTCCCAAATCCAAAGCCAAGGCTGTCCGAAAGGGAGGTACACGTTTGGAAAAACGCAGACATACATCCATGCCCCCAGGCATTGTCAGTGCCGCGGCTGGGAATCGAATCCGGTACACGATAGATATTACCAACAGCATATTTGCCACACAATACGCCTTAACCGATCGAGCTACCTGGTTGCGATGAGTTGGTATTTTTATTTAACAAAATATATTATTGTTCATAAAAAATATTCTTCTTATTTAAAATTGAAAAGCTCGATATTTAATATGAATATATGAGATTAGAATTACTTCTTTCGTGATATAATGTATAAAACGGTCTTTTTAAATTCATTTCAAAAATATTTGGTCCATAATCAAATCAAGATTTTTTGCTAACCCTGTAGAGCTGGCGAGAACTCGATAACCAAAAAGGCGAAGCAGACTTTTTCATCAAGAATTACTTTTTTTCGTAAAATCATGAATTAGAAAGTTTATTCTCTTCTGGACTCCATCCGTGGACACAATGTATAATGTATATCCTCCGTCGAATATTGCCTGGATTAGCCCAGTTAAATATTTTATTCTTTTGGTGACCACATTGTGTTTATTTTTCAATAAAACTAATACATGTTTCTTCCTTAGCAATTACATGTTAACTACAAGGCAGTATTATTTTGCATAACATACTTTTTTCTGAAATCGATCGGCAATGTCTACATTTTCGGCGCGATTTCAGATCGAAAAATGCACAATTCCAATATTTTAGTCCGTTGCTAAAAAACCATCAGAAAACAGACCGGAAAAGATCCGTTGCCAAGCAACGATCAACAAAACCGTACGGGAATGTTACTTTCCCGGCCTAGGCCGGGAAAATAACATTCCCGTACGGTTTTTTATGTATATTTTAGACCGTAAATAAATACACGCAGACAAACCAACTCACATTAAAATTGCATTTATTAGTAAGCAGTTAGATTTTAATGAAGAAATGTTATGCATTAATACAAATTCTTTAAGTTATAATAATATTGATTACGATTTCAGAAAAAATAGTATGTGTACTTCGGTGTACTTGTTGGCCTCGGCTAGCGCCTCGGCCAACAATTTGCATCGTCGTCCGGGAATGTATTGCTTTCACACCTAAATACACAATATACTATTCCTTAGTTATTTCCTTATAATGCTAGATTTTTTCCATGGCAATACGCGTCAACTACCTGTAAAATATTTTTTAGATATGAAGCAACAGATCAACAGACAGACATATTGAAAGGCTGAATTAAAAGAACCATAATTTTCATAATCTACACAATCTAAAATGTGAAAATTCTGAATAATATAGGATAGTAAATTTTTCACGATTCGAGTCACGATTGCAATACTGTAAAGAAACTATAAAATTATTGGCAAAAATCTCCCTAGAGCCCTAGGGTACATTTTTATTAAATATCTCAGAAACCTTTTATGCCACAGCGATGAGATTCGGTACGTTATGAAGTAACAATAAGGGCTATTTCATGGTATTGGCCAAATTGACTTAATCCAGGAGTGCAGGGAAGGGAATACACTCGCCTTATTAATTAGGAATATGGTTCCCTGATCGATTTTACTTAAAAAAAGGTCCTGTAGGACTTACCATTTTTATAAAATCTGAAATAAAGTAGTTGCTGCATGGTCATTTTTTGACTCGATTTCATAATTAATACTTTAAATTCTGGCTTTAATTTAAACTCAAATATGACAATAAAAATAGTTCACAAGTAAGCGTCTTAATTCTGAAAAAAATTTAAAAATGGAAGAAATTAGATTATTAATTGACATCGAGCCATAAAATGACAACAGCTAGATTAGAGCAGTTACGGTTAGTCCTGCGGTGTTTAACAAAGAGGACCTTTTTTGTGTAAATTTAATCAGAGAAGCATATTTCGGTACCCAAAATTGAAAATTCCAGAAAGAAACAAAATAATTTTGCATTTTATAAATGAAGGCGCCCCCTCCTTCTCTACCTAGTCCCCTAAATAAATTTTTATTTGGCCAATATTATGAAATAGCAGCCCTTATTGACACTTAATAACGTACCGAATCTCATCGTTGTAGCACAAAGAGTTTCTCAAATATTAAATAAAAACGGCTCTACCTTCGAAGGGTCCTAGTTACATTAGTGCACATATGTTTGTATGAACTTTGTTTCATATTTCTGCGTGTAAAATCTGCACCAGAAGTTTGTAACCTATATTTCCGGACACCCTGTATAATGATCCAGGCACATGTCCACCTGCACATACTTCAAATATTTCTATTTACAAGTACTGATCTTATTCTTTATTCTAGCCAATACCGAAATGTACATTAGAGGAAGTTTAAAAAAATACAAAAGAGATGGCGAGGAATTCTTTAAAGTAAACAAAATAAATTCGAAAATAACAGTAGGTGATGGCCATATTAAACTGACTGCAAAAAATCCAGAACTTCAGTATGGAGGTAAGAAAGTAAAATTAGATAAATTACCATCAACTTGTTTTAATTATAGGTAGATTCGGTAGAGTTGATTAGTTTACATTTACATTTTTTGTTTTTATATTTACATACATTTCTGAATATTCTGAATATTCTGAATTTTAAAAATGTTTTAACAATTTGTTTCAACTGAATTAAAATTTGACACAAATTATTTTCTGAGCTAACAAAACAAGAGGAGGTGTCCCACAGAACATCTGAAAATTAAGAAAAGGGCCACCCTAAATTAGTTAGACAGGAATTTAGCTTATAGAAAGACGCTCCTAAAATGTCGGGGTGTGCATTCGAAGATATACTCGAAGATATATATAGTTTTGAAGAAATACGTACATTATCTGGAATAAGATTGCGGATCTAAATGTGGAGGGCGCACCATTCTGGCCACGATTGCAAAAAGGCGTAAACATTTATTTTCCGAAAATTTTTGCATTACCGAAAATTCATTAATTTTATGTTCCCACCACATTTACATGCTTCTTTTTTAATATTTCTTAATGATTTTCAAACCAGTGGAAAGCTTATTATTTCTAGATTCAGGTACTGCCCAGTTGTTCTTGAAATCGTTGATAACAAACAGAAACAGAAATTGTTTAAACAACCCGTACCCGAGAAGTGCGGAGTAAATTTCAGTATCGAGGCATTTTTGAAACTATTGCAGATAGACGCATACCTTTGTGATATGAAACAAAGGTGCGGGTCCTGACAAAATTCCACCAATCTTCTTAAAGTCCTCTTCCAAATCACTTTTCTTGCCACTCTTCCTCATATTTTCAATGTCCTTAAAAACAGGTATATTTCCATCATGTTGGAAAAGTTCATACGTAACTCCGATTTACAAAGCTGGTAACAAATCTCTTATCAATAACTATAGACCTGTGTGCATCCTATCTGCAATTCCGAAATTATTTGAGTCATTAGTTGAAAAAAATGTATCCGCTTCCTTAAGTAGTATCATAATTCCAGAGCAGCATGAATTCCTCCAAGGTCGATCTGTGGACTCCAATTTATATATCTATACCAACTTCATCGTTAAATCTCTGGTAAAAGGCGCTGACGTGCATGCGGTATACATGGACTTTAGCAAAGCCTTCGATAAGGTAAACCACTCTCTTCTTATAAAGAAACTCCATAAAATCGGAGTCGGTCCTCCTTTATTATCTTGGATTCAGTCGTATCTCTCTGAGAGAACCCAGCAGGTTCTTGTTGACGGATATACTTCGGAGACATTCTTCGCAACATCTGGAGTGCCCCAGGGCTCCCACATTGGTCCCCTATTGTTTAATTTATTCATCAATGATATTGCTAAAAATATTGATTGTGAATTTTTACTGTTTACGGACGACCTGAAAATATTTAGTGATATTTATTCTCTGAATGACTGTGCCCAGATTCAAAAAAATCTTGATTCAATTTATTCATGGTGCGAAGACAACAACATGCATCTTAAAGTTGATAAATGCTATTCCATGACATTCAGTCGCAGGTTGTTACCCATTCGTCCTGACTACAGTATTAATAGCGTGAGCTTGCATAACGTAACCACGGTGAAAGATTTAGGTGTTATATTTGACTCTAAACTTTCTTTTTCTGAGCATTTCGAACACATGATTGGGAAGGCAAATAAAATGTTAGGATTTCTTAAGAGAATGGCTCAAGGTTTTTCAGATCCTCGAGCATTAACTATTTTATATATATATATATATATCTAGTTAGATCTATTATGGAATTTTGCAACATTGTTTGGTCACCGTACTACAACATATATATCAACAAACTTGAATCTGTACAAAACAAATTTGTCAGATTTATGTGCTATAAACTGAGCACGAGGGGTATATTCTTAACCTGTGAGGAAGCAAAATCATATTTGGGAATTAGTTCCTTACATAGCAGGCGTCAATATTACGATGTTTGTTTCGCCTTCAAAGTCATTAATAACTACATCAGTTCTCCTGATTGCTTGGAGTCTATGCGTTTTAATGTACCATCTTTTAATACTAGAAATAGATCCATTCTGTCTGTACCTTATTTTCGAACAACTTACGCTATGTTCAGTCCGGTGAATAGAATAAGTTCAACAGTCAACAAATACTGCACTGAACTTGACTTATTTAGTAAATCTCTTGGTGGCTTTAAAAACCAGGCGAAACGCGCCATACTGCAGTAATTTTTGTTATTGTTGTTATTTACTTGTTATTTACTTTTAATCTTATCTTTGTATTTCGCTTTTTCTCTCTTTTAGGATTAGTATCACAATATGTAAATGTATTTATACGTAAATAAATAAATAAATAAAAATCGAAATCTGCAGAAGAATTGAGCAATTTTTAGTGAGAGATTTTTAGCGACCGTTTTTACAGTCGGTTTCAAAAATTTTTGTCAGCACTTTGGAATGCATAATAGGTAAATAGGTAGATTGGATTTTTTTTTTAATAGAAACCTATCACACCTAGTCAAATCACAAATACACAAAAATATATTATCCAAATTCAGTTTAGCAGCTGTTTTTTCTCCACAGTTTATTTCCGCATAACATGATGAATCGTTATAAGAGGCCATTCAATAAATGGGTTCGCAAACATGAACTATTTGTAAACCCCTAACGCCCTTTTAACACTTTGTAACATTTGTGAATCCCCTCCCGTAATCGATCGTTCGTTTGCATACTCCCCCTCTCCATTATATATAATTTTAAATTTTGATTCGCCATGAAAGAACGAACTTAAAATGAAATAATACATAGCTATTTTCCACTGAAATATATTGTAATTCTTATAAAGTGATTTTGGAGTATTTGTCTAAGAACGTTATTAAATAAGGTATAGTCCAGTCAATGAATATATTGTAGAATGCATGGAATATTCGAGACTTTTTGACTTCAGGACTTTGTTAGGAGTAGTTAGTAGGTAAACATACTAAAAGTCCCCGCCCCTGGGAGGTGAGCTTACGGTGGGAGGGGGTGGGAAGGTCCCATTTTTGGGTTTTTCGATTATATCTCGGAAACGGTAGACTATAAAATTGTTTCCATACATATTTGTCGAATTTCCAACGGTTTTAGAGATATACGTTATTGAAAATCGATGATTTTCGAAAAAATCATTTTTACCTTTTTGTCAAACATTTACTTCTAGTGCCTCCCACGATTGTTTCTCAGAAATATTGTTAGAAACGAAGTTGTAGAGCATTACATTTCCTTCACTTCGATATACACTTTTGCTTCAACCAATCAAAAGTTATAGAAAGTCTAACATGTAGGTACGCTCAATTTCGATGTTCCTCTAGAAATGACTATGTTGACGCTACTATGATGATTAACAACCTTTTAACAATAGAAATAAGGTAGTTGCAATTGACACACAACACTTTTTTTTATAATTATGGCTTTTATTATATTATTACGAATCATATAATAAAAGGATTTACATGAACTGATAGTAATAAAAAAATCGGCAGCTACTGGAAGCGGCTGAACCTCCCCACACGGTGGATCCAAATCAGCTGTGTTTGGATATTACATCGGAAATGAGATCACTGAGAAAACAGATAAATTACACGTGATTTTGGAGCCATTTATTTTATGAACAAATATCGAACGAACTGAAGTGGACTACAAGCAATTTGTTAAAACATAACCTCTCATGTTTGTTTATGTTGTATGTTAATCAATTGCCGGATATTATAAGGGCATTAACAAATAACGTTTCGAAGATTTTGTAGAACATTGAATAGCGAATAAAAATAATAATACAGAATTTAGCCCAAATGACACTCTAACCTGAACAAGTCAATAACATTATGGACAGTTCAAGCAGACTACGCATGCGTCAAATTAAAATCTTCTTGCTCGATCAAAAAGGTCCGAGCAAGTCGACCTTCGTCCGAGTCCTTTATTTTGTAATATTCGAACGTTTCAGATTTAGCTCGGTTAGCTCGATTTGCATTAAATGAACGATTGTGACGCGTCCCATCAATCAGACGTAATATCCGAACCACAGAATAAGGAACTACCAGAAGCGGCACTCTCAGCACCGCCTCTGATGTTTTTTTGTGACCTTCGCCATTTTGTTGTTGGTAATTTTGGCGGGAGATATAAACAGCATGTTTATAAACAAACTTTACACAGACTGAATACAATTACGTTATTCGAAGAATTCTATTTATAATGGGTATTAAAACTATTAAAGTAAACTGGATAAAATTATCTTTACGAACAATTGTATTCTTAATATAAAGTCACAAAATGTATTGAAATCAATACAATGTCTCGCCTGAGAAAATCTGTAATTTCTTACTGGGAAATTGTTCTGGGGAAATATTAAAATTTTTTCTTTTTAAACTATCAAGTTGACGGAAAATAGTAGGTAGTGTTGTTGGTAGCAATCTATTTTGATACATATTTGTCGTGCGCACAACCAAGGGCGGATCTAGACCTTGAGCTTGGGGGGGGGGGTAACACAGCCGCATGCTGAAAATAACAAAAATGTTTTTCCTCGAAAATTGAAATTGACGAACGGGGGGGGGAGAAAATCACAAAAAAAAATTATAAACACACCTAAATAGAATATATATTCAAAAATATAAAATAAAATAATAAAAATTATAAAATTTTAAAATGAAAGTTGGTGGTTTACAGAATCTGGGGGGGGGGGTAATTACCACGTTACCCCCCCCCCCATAAATCCGCGCTTGCGCACAACTTAAAATTGTTATAAAGTTCGGCTGAACTTTTACTTGCCAAATCCCCACGATTGCATGCTTCCAACCACTATACGGATCTTAAAAGAAGAGAGGTTTACAATTACTTGGAAATATTTTATAATTTACATCAATAATAAAATACCTTTGGGGATCCTTAGGAAACCTAAGTAAACTAATGTCTTTTCCTGTCGTACTATTTGGATATTCCTTGAGAGCGCAAGCGGTTCCACCTCGTTTACTCATATCGGTAATAAAAATTACTATTAACAACACTTTCCCGCTATGACCTTTTACCTATTCACAGCACAATAAAACTAAAACCTTTTAAGAATTTATTTCGGTATTATGTCAAAGACTGTCATTTATTGTTTTAACCTAAAACAATAAATGAACTGACGGATGTACTAACAACAAAATGGCGGCAATGGAATTTTGGCGGGAAGCCCAAGTGTCGTTTCTGGTAGTTCTCTTTTCTGTGTCCGAACACGGCTATAAACAATTATTACCTTTAAAAAAAATTAAAATAAGTTTTGAAATTGTCAAAAATATTTGGGTTGGTAACCTTTACGAATGTTGATTTTTAGGTTATGAGATATATTTAGGGACATATCTGCATCTGCCACAGCGGCTCCAAGCAAATATTTAAAAATTCACGCAAATAATTTTTCTATATTGTTGATTAATAAAAATAGATTGCTAATTACAGGTTAGATTTCCAACCTACAAAAAAAGTCCTATTTTATTAGGACAAAGTATTTAGAATTTCATAAACATTACACTATACTAGATTTTAGTTGAAAGTACGGGAACCAGGCAGAAATTTTAATAATAGCTACGTAATATTCTTAAATCTTAAGAAATATATATTTTTCAGGTTAGCTGTGTCGTCACGTACCATAACCTATAAATCAACATTCACAAAGGTTACCAACCCAAATATTTTTGACGGATGGCAAAATATATTTTCCCCTAACAATAATACCAATAATATTTTTTGGAAGCTGTCATGTGTGCACAATGTGCACATATAACGAATTCTTTTTAATTTTTTTTAACCGAAAGGGTGCAAGTGTGATATATCGTTGAAATTGGAATTTTTACTGCTTTTCAATGGTTCGATTACAAATTGTAAGTAATCATAAAATAAACAAATTGTTGTGCCAAAACGGCACTAAACGTAATCCGATCTCAACCAAAACCTTTTAAGATCTTCTGGAGTACTAAAAAAACCCTCATGCAAAATTTCATCCAAATCCGTTTAGTAGCTTCGCCGCTATCGTGCTAACATACATACACTCACACACATACACTTACGTGTATGGCAATGCTTACCGCATGAACTGCACCCAGTTGTAACACTAATGAAACCGGCTGGTCGGGGGGGTAGCCTGAACTGCGCGTATCATTGGGTAATAAATGATTTTTCACATACACTCGCTCTAACGACCAATATGTAAAAAAATCAATTGTGGAATCAGATGCCATTAAATTGTATCTTTACGACTCTATAAGCATAGGAGCTTCAACTAAAAGTGTGTCAGGGTGCCTTAAATATATACCCTACCGTAAAATGTACACGAAATGCCATAAGGATAGCATCCCGAAGATTTCCGAAGTGTAAGGAATATTTTGACATGCGCAGAACACAATATTTATTTGATGAACTTTAACAATAGAGTTGGAATATAAGAACGGCTAAGAGAAATTACTCGGTGCGCAATCTGCATTAGGAGTTTTTCTCACCAGGAGAGAACTAATGTAAACTTTAAATATTACACTAGCAGAAGTTATTTTAGAATATATACAAGACCCACCACTACAATTATATAGGGGCCTTTTTAATAACCTTTTTTTTACTGAAATTCGATATGATTAAATTTTTTTTAGCTTATTTCTTATGTCTTTCTTATTTTTACTTCCACATCCAGTGGAAGTAATAGTAACGAAAAAAATGTTGAAAATGTTTATTGTTCAAATAGGCTTAGAATGTCATGAAATGTCGAGATTTTAGTTTGAGTAAAAAAAAATTATGTCTGTCGTTCTGTCTGTCCGTCGGTCTGTAACTTTTTGTGCGCAAGATTACTCTGGAACCGTTTAAGATATTGACTTAAAATTTAGTACACGTATGTATTTTAACGAGATCTGAAACTAGATTATATTTTGATCTTATTCTGTTGAAGGGTTGGTAGGGTAAATTGTGGTAAATCAAGCAAGTAAGAGTCCATTAAATTTGTATTTAGTATTAGTCCAGTCAACGAAAGAGTTGTAGAAAACATGGAGGAGAGGAGAATTTTCCTCTTCAGGAATGTGTTGGAGGTAGTTAGGAGGCAAGCATACCAAAAGTCCCCGCCTCTAGCCCTACAGCTTCAGGGGAGAGGGGGGTGGAAAAGTTCTTTTTCTCGATTCTTCGCTCATAACCCGGAAACGATACGTCGTACGGAAAAAGGTAATCTATGCAGAATTAAACATAATTAAATTTCCTACAATAGTGTTTATATTCATTTTCTTCCTATGTGTTATAGTTTACGAGATATTCGCCTGACCAAAATAGATAATAAATTGACTAATTGGGTAATTTCAATATTTCTATCAAAGCGGTTTACCGTGGTCTGCTAATAAATCACAGTCATAAAACAATCTTTATTAACATGCTTCTACCCACACAGCACAGGATGACCCCGGGGCATCCTAAACTGATCCCATATATCCGATAAATGGATTGTTCATTAAGGTTGCCGATAGGAAGTTCAATGGTTATCCTTGGGTCCTAATAACAGCCAGAATAGGGATATCCACTGGATAACCTATGCAGATATCTATAGGATAACCTTTAGGATTGTTGATGTCCTATATAAAACCTACATAGGGATAACCAAAGGCTATCCCAAGGGCTATCCATAGGTTAACCTGTTGGGCTAATGTAGGTTCCAAATACATGATAATTCATAATTCACGTAAGGTAAAAGTAAGAAATTTTTTATTTAGTTTTTATTTACATTATATTTTCATCGTGACAGAATGAATTTTATTAGAGGAAGGCATTACTTACAAAATATGGTCCTAATAACAGCCAGAATAGGGATCTCCACTGGATAGCCTATTCAGATATCTATAGGTTATCCTTTAGGGTTGTTAAGGTCCTATATAAAACCTATATAGGGATAACCAAAGGCTATCCCAAGGGCCATCCATAGGTCAACCTGTTGGGCTAATGTCGGTTCCAAATACATGATAATTCGTAATTCACGTAAGGTACAAATAAGAAAATTTTTATTTAGTTTTTATTTACATTATATTTTCATCGTGACATATATTTAGTTGATGTCCTATATTTTACATAGGACATCAACAACCCCATTATTTATATATTGGCTAGCTTGTTCTTAGCGCTAGTTTCAATAAGTCATGGTAGATGGCTCTCCTTGCAATTTGCAAATTACTTCTGTTGCGATACTCACCTAGTCAGCAGTGTTTACTGCCAAAAAGTCAGAAACTAAAGTGTAGTCTATCCACTACACAAGAAAATGAACATATTGCAAATGCATATTTTATTATTTATTATTTTTTTTGCAATATGAGATTTATTTATTACCCAAGGAAGGGTGAGTGAGTATACCCAGAATTTCAAATTATTGTCAACAGCAATCACAATATTTTAGAAAGATAACCGGATAACCGGATGCAACTTTTGTGGATGTCTAGGTTGTTCAGATTTTAACCTAAATTGGTCCCTTTTTCTTCCCATGGGGATAACCATGGGCTATCCCATTGTGGATGTCTGTAGGTGGTCCATATTTTATCCTAAATTGGTCCATTTTTCTTCCTATTGACAACCATGGGCTATTCCATTGTGGATGTCTGTAGGTTGTCCAGATTTTAACCCAAATTGGTCCCTTTTTCTTCCTATGGATGACCATGGGCTATCCTATTGAAGACATCCGTGGGCAAACCCGATTTGCACCAAAAGGATATCCACAGGAGTTCCGAAATCGGGATTAACCCAGTTTAGGACGTTTCCAGGACGTCCCGCTTATCCTCCAAGTATGGCCATTGGTTGTCCTAAGGCTATCGAGTGCTGTCTGGGTATTAGGTCCACCTGTATCTAACTAACTATCTACCTAACTAACTATGTAATAAGGTCTAAGGAAATGAATTTCACCCACTTCTAATGGTTGTATCATCATGAAATTTGGCAATTGTGTGTAGCTCTGTTGACAATACAATCTGGTATACTCAATATTATAATACGTTCAAAATGGCCGCCGCACCAAGATGGCGGACTATCATTTTCTTTACAACCTCCTTGATATGGTTATCAAAAGAACGGGTTTGATAAGTAGCAAACAATATATGATCAAGACTTAAAAATTCAAAATGGCGGCGTTAACATGGCGGATAGGTTTTATCAATTATCGTGAGATTCTTTTGATATGGATATCAAAATAAAGGGCATTTGCGTAACGGTTTCGAGCTTATGGCTCTCGTCAGCGCAAAGCAGACTCGGAGGCGTTTGACGCTGTGGGTTTATTTTGCTCTTAATAAAATCGACCAATACAAGGTCAGTGGAATTAACTCTACAAATATTCGAATGCTATATACTCGATGCGCGCTTCGCCAACTATATTGGTATCATCTGCAGATTATTGAAACTAATGGAAATTAAATAATATATGCTGTATTTGTACCAGGGTGTATTAAATAGGTGGTCCGACTAAGGCACTTTCCTATGATAATAATGGCTTCATAAGTGCATGCTTCCTATTTAATTTAGTAGATGGCGCGAGCTTTAGCGTCCAACAAAAACCTGTATATAGGTACATGAATTTGCTTTGCTGCATATAGTGTTGCATATATTCACAACTGAACAGCAATTTCAGTTATGTAAAGGAACAAATATTCACCAGTTTCAAATTTATTTGGGTATGGTAAGAAAATAAAATTTATGTAAAATATACAAATTTATTTACAACAGTACTGGGCGTAATGGGCTGCAATATTATAAGAACAAGATTTACATAATATGTTTACAAATAGTTCCTTTCTCCAAAATTACTGAGCATTCTCTATGCTCCCAACATAAGTTGACTTTAATTGCACATCAGAATGAACACTTTGATAATAATATTTGTACTTGGCCCACCTAAGCAAGCGTTGTAGATTAAATTTTCAGAAAAATATGCTGCAATTCTTCTACAGTGATCGGTTTACTGATTGATGTTAACTTAATATCCTTATGCAAAAAATAACCTCTATTGTAGGACCAAACATGAGACAAAACCCAACCTGAAAGTAGAAATTATACAAATAATTACTTGAAAAACTAAATTATCATTTGGAAACAAATACTATCTAAAAAGCACTTACCGTCTTAAAACATGTTGTAATTAATTTATCAAGCTGTTCTGCCTTATGTAAACACTAAGCTTCTACTTTCAATACATTTATGAATACCTCAATTCTTATTTGGTAATTTGACGACACATTCTTCAGACAAAATTTTTTCTAGTAAGTGTAAATACAAACTCTCAGAAATGAGGATAAATTATACTATCGTGAATATCACTCATTTAATAACTTCTTAATTTTCTTAGCGACAACATTTTCTGAAGAACAAGCATCTAATTTGCTTGGAAGTGCACCTTTCTTCAACCTTTTTCTTTAAAACTGCCGCTAAAAGCATAAAATATATTTAAATCTATAGGTTATGTTACAAATATTTATGTAAATTTAAAACTTACAGTGTATATAACAACTCCATTTTCAGACTGTGAAGTAAAATTACTTTTTATACTGCTGGAGCAAAAATGTTTTTCACAAATATGTGGCTTTTTATTTCAAGTAGGTACTTTGTAAACTATCACATTTCTATCTCTTCAGTATTTTTTGGCACTAAGAAAAGTGATAATTTTTGGTCTTTATAGTCATAAGCATAAGTACACAAATAGGCACTCCATATTTTCTAACTGTCTTATGAAAATATAGCTGACTTTTTTATATTTAGCACTAGCGTATTGAATGTATTTCTTCCAGGTATTTGATGTCAAATGTCACTGGTATTTTGTTTGACTACAAGATTTTTCACTAAAAACGAAAGCCCGGGAATGTATGCAACACTGTATGCACGTGTGTACAGAACCTGCAAAATTATCTTTATATGCGTAAATAATGACAGACGCTATTGCTCCTGCCATCTATTACATTATGTACAAAGTAAGCACTTATGAAGCCACTCAACGGGTCCTTGTCGCACCACCTATTTAATACACCCTGATTTGTACTAAATGAATGTCATGGTTCAACATAACCCACTAATCAGTACATGACCTACTAACCAAAAAAGCGGGCTATTACTATTCATACTGTTTTTACATTTTGCAATTTTTAAACTTTCAAATGCATACAGTTGCCTATTATTTCTTGTGTTCCTAATTACTCTTACTTTGTTGATATCTATTCCATAACTGTTATGCTGGGCTGGGCAACACTAAATTTCTCAGTTTTTCCATTTTTGAGATGAGTCACATTATTATCATATTCTCCTTGAGCCTAGTTATACTAGGACGTTTCCCAAGTCCAACGTTCTTCAAATTATAATCCTTACAACGGATTTCGTAAATCCCGGACTTTTTGTTTGCTTCAATTTTACACTCTAAGTTCCCTATGATAAATAACCGAAGGTGAATTAGGAATGTAATAAATTGAAGACAGCAAGATGCTTTAGTAAGCATAGATATTGGAAAATGTAAAAAGATAATGCACAGTGACAAAGACCTTATCCTAAATATTCCGCTTTATTGGTTAGTAGGTGGTGGTTTGTCGAGTCGAGACAGAGTGCAGATAGGGTTGACGGGATTGACTGAATTCGTTGAACCATGACATTAGTTTCGTATAAAAAAATGCATTCCTAAATTTACTTCAGTTTTAATCATGCCAATATGGTTGGAGAAATGTGCATCGAGTATTTGTAGAACTGTTTCACGCCCATGAATTTCGACTTAACAATTGTGAATTCCGAGATATAGTTGTAAATTCCGAGTTAGAAAAAAATATATGAATAGCATGGCCTTTCTACGCTTTCGTATAAAACATATGAAGTTTACTTTATTAAATTATCTCCTTTCCAGGTGTTCTAATTAAAAAATGACTTGCCTACTATGTTTAAAATATAATGTAAAATAATACATTCCTTAACCGACATATTATATATATTGTTTTATGTATACCTCTAACAATATACATGATATATGTTACTGATGAATATCAGTAGGTGTATATACATTTTATATTATATGTACATATAAAAATTCATATTTATATTCCAATATCTTATGTATATGCTCAGGGCCGACAGGGGGAAGCAGAGGGGAGGGGGGGATAAATCCCCGGGACCCGGGGCTACGGCTATATTAGGTCACATAGGCTAAGCATTCAGTTGTGCACATTTGGTGATTCTCAAGAAAATAAAATTATATACATATTTCAATTCAAATGAATTTTAGCCTTTTGGCTGTTCATATTCATAACTATCATAATACCGTGGTAGTTTTTTAATAAATTTAAAACCTTGAAACAGGGAAGGGGTCCTCAATAATAAGTAACCCCGGGCCCGGTAAAGCTGGCGGCGGCCCTGTATATGCTATGGATATGCATATGCATGAGCTGTTAAGTGGGAATTCTTTCACTAAAAACTGCTACATTCTTTTTTGCAGATTTCTAATAATATAAGTATTCATCTATCTGCAATAGTTTTAAAAACACCTCAATGCTGAAATTTACGCTGCACTTTTCGGATACGCTTTGTTTAAACAATCTCTGTAGCATTTGTTAACAACAATTTTGAGAATAATTGGGCAGCACTTGAATCTAGAAATAATAAGTCCTCCATTCGTTTGAAAATCACTAAGGAATGTTAAAACAAGGAATCACTACTTCCACATCCAGATTGTCTATCCAAGTGTCTTTCAACGAAAGAAATTTTGAATGTGGAAATAATTATTTATGGAACTTTAATAATACAGTGTGTTTCACTTGAAATGGTAACACCCCAATAACTTTTTTATTTTTCTTCAGATTCAAATCAAATTTCGCAGTATAGAACAAATTAGGATCTACTTATGACCAGAAAAACATTCGCCTCCTACAAATGCAAAGCCACCTGCGGTACCAAAATATGCGAAGAAAATCAAAAAATCATATTAGGCATATTTTTATCGGATAATTTTGTTAATGAAACTTGTTCAGAATTGTCCAGAAATCCTAAGTCCAAAATTTTATCAAAATAAAAAAATATTGAAATTTTGATTAAAATAATGTCCAAGTCTGAAAATATCTTTGTAATGGGTTTTTTTTGTTTAGAAAACTGTACTATGACAATTTTGTTTGAAAGTAAAGACAAGCTGTTAGGAAGTTGTCAAGCAATTTACGGTTTTTTTAAAAGTAATTAACTATTTTAAAAAAATTTGAAATTTTAATTTTTCAATTTTTTTATTCCGATTAAATTTTGGACATAAGGTTTTTGGACAATTTTGAACAAGTTTTATTAACAAAATTTTCCGATAAAAAATGCCCAATATGATTTTTTTTTTATTTTCTCCGCATATTTTAGTACCGCGGATGGCTTTGCATTTTTAGGGCGCGAATGTTTTTCTAGTCCTAAGTAGATCCTAATTTGTTTTATACTTAAGTAAAATTTAATTCGAATCGGAAAAAAAAATAAAAAAGTCATTAGGGTGTTACCATTTCAAGTGAAACACACTGTATAATACTTGAAATCGTCTACTCCAAAAACCCAAAAAACGATATGCCACATCGGTAGTAGGGGTAGTGGAAGTGGATGAAGTAAAGAAAAATTATCGATACCTTTGGTTCTTGTACACACACTAAATCACAATTTTATTTTTTTCACTCCCTTTAATAATGGAGTGGGGGTGGTAATGGGGCTGGCTAATGCCAAAAAATGTTTTGAGACTCTAGCTTCTCTTATATGTACTAAGTGCCAATTGTATGAACTCTTACTTGCTTGATTTGCCTATTTACTCCCATTTGCCCCAAACGAAATAATTTTTTTTTATCTATTTATTTAACGTCGGCCTATTTCCGCTACTAGGGCTTATCACCGACGCCAAGAGACGAGCTACTCCAAACCTGGAAATTTTGCCGAACCTCTTCCCTTAAGAAGAGTAGGGATCTTTTACTTGCCTAACATTTAATAGACAAGGGACCGCCTGCTTTACATCCCCTCCGAAGGATGGTAAATCCACTACGTAATCCTCGTCTGAAATTACGTAGCTTCCGCGTATACACTGATATACAAGCCGCTAGAAGGTGGGACGAGAACGCTGTATTTCCCAAGATGGGTCACCCATCCAAGTAGTAACCGCGCTCGACGTCCAACGAAATACGATCAAAATATAATCTAGTTTCAGATCTCATTAAAATACATACGTGTACCAGATTTCAAGTCAATGTCTTAAACAGTTCCAGAGTAATCGTGCGCTCAAAAAACAGACAGACTGACAGAACGACAGACAGAAATTTTTTGTTGCTCAAACTTAAAATCTCGACGTTTCATGACATTCTAAGCCTATTTGAACAAATGCAAATTTTCAAAAAAATTTTTTGCGTTACTATACTTCCACTGGGTATGGAAGTATAATAAGCCTGTAAATGTGATGGGAACATAAAATTAATCAATGATAAGTAGTACAAACATTTTCGGAAAAACATTTTCTTTGCTTTCTTGCAATCGCTGCTAGCTACCTCCACATTTAGATCCACAAGGTCATTGCAGGTAATGTATGTATTTTTTCCAAACTGTATTTCGACTGCACATCCTTTGATCGAATTTGGCACTCCTGATTCCCAACATGTTCATTCTGTTTATGTTGTAAAATTGTTGTGAATTATTATTAAATAAAAGTTAAATTTTCTTTTTCAGCTGACTTAATCGCAACATTCTTTAACGAGAATCCACGACGAGTGATGGATGCTGTAAACCCCATCTTTATTGAAACATCAAATGAAATGTTTAGGGTGGTGGCGGATAAAATTTTATCTGCATTGCCTGCATCAGAGTGGTTACCAGCTTAAACACAATAAAATTCATAGTATTTGTCACGTATCTCAAGTAGAACAATAATATTGGAACTGTCATTTGCTCAACAGATGATTTGGCAAAATAATATTCTATAATATTTCTTTAAATCATCGGTATTAAAGCTAAACATTCTGCTATGTTACAGAAAATTAATAACATTTTTAAATCATAAACCAAAAGGAAGGTTCGAAACACATTTCAATAGGTTGTACCAATCGTTAATGAGGTGAAAATGCAATACAATCTTGAAAAGAGCACCACCATGGTGCTCTTAGATGTTGAGACGGATCGATACAGTCAGGGTCCCTGGCCTGCTATATAAAATGCACACCTTCAATTTTCCGCGATATATAACGAAACTGATTCACTCGTATCTGACGAGCAGATTGCTACAAGTGCGAGTAGACAACAAACTGTCAACACTGCTGGGCATTCGTGAGCGCGACCTGCAAAGGTCGGTCCTCGCTCCTAAATTGTATAATCTGTATGTTTCTGACTTTCCGGCTTTCCCAAATACGAAACTCGCCAAACACGCTGACGATATGTATGCGTATTGTACGCAGTCACAATGCTCAAGCAACAAATATGTTACTGAAAGCCCATGGTCCGTGCCTCGGCGTATTACAACCAGTGGATTTGGGAGTACATCTAGAACAACGACTGACGTTCAACAAGCACATTAATGAAACTGTACGGACAGTCTCTTCGATGTTTAGAAGTCTATACCCTCTCCTGTCAAAAAATAGCAGACTAAGTCGACAAAATAAAAAATTGATTTACACTGTTGTAGTCAAGCCGGCCCTAACATACGAGACACCGGTGTGGTACAGCGCAGCGATTACAACTCAAGGAAACTAAGAGCGGCCGTACGCGGGCTGCATCTTGCAGTCGGGCCGACCACAAAATTGTGGTCGCGTCTCGGCGAACTGCGGTCGACCATAATAAATCCTGTACCCTCCATACACGGGTGTCCACGGGAGTCAAAACGGACATCTGCGGTCCGCTTGCGGCCGATACCCGCCGGGTGGTTACATGGACGCGCGCGTCGGTTCAGCCGTACACGGACCAAAATCTTGCGTTTGTACTTACCGCGACGCGTAGATTTTATTTCAGTGTTGGAAATTGTACAGAAAGGATAAAATGTCTCCGGTAGAAACGATGCAAGAAGCATTTGATACGGATACTTTTATCAGCGAAATCTGAAATTATCTGCGCATATGGGATTACAAATGCGAATCCTATAGCAACAAAGTGGAAAAGAAGAATGCATGGGCCAACATTTGCGAGAAGTTCACAATACATTTTGGTCTTCTTTTTCTCCTCGAAATGAGAAATAACAATGCTTCTTCTTCGAAATACATATTAAAACTGACTATTTTGTGTGTTGTGTGGTCAGGTTGTGGCCACCTTGACTGTGAGTGCAGTTGATACGACCACAAGTTAACCTCAAAAATGTAGACGAAATGTGGTCGGGTTAATTGCAAGTTGTAGTCGACTTGACCACAAATTGGTGGTTACCTCAACTGCTAAATGTGGCTCGTGTACGGCTGCCCTAAAAGTGTTGAAGCACAAGATTATGTGCCTTATTTCAAATTCTTCAAGATACAATTCTCTCAGAGATGTTATCACGACATAAAACCACTAGCGGATTACATCCAATAAATCTCCCAAAAAATTCTATGCATTCGAACTGGGTGATAACAAACAACATTACCCAGATCAGAGAGCATAACGCCCCCTTTAGAATAAAACATATCAAGTTATACCAGGCGTTGCCTATCTTTAGGCAACCGTCTCTCTCTTACCAAACATTCATCATTTTCTGTTCTGTCCTTCGTCTCCGTTTATTTTTGTTAAATTATTTTTGCTAATTATGATCTTTATTTTATCTTAACTTCCGCATTTGATAACATTTTAAACCATAAATTAAGCGGTTTGGGATCCGCTTCGTTCAGTATTCACTATATTCTGCAGCGGTTTTTTTGGTTTGGTCCTTCTTCGTATGTCAGCACCTCAAAATTTAAAGCAGTTCGCTTTACCTTTTGTTAATATTAAGTTTTATTATTCATTCTTTGGAAATGTATTTGAAAATACCTTTTTTTAATTTGCCATCTGGCGAAAGAAGTCTGGATTAAGGTTTTATTTGTTAAGTTGACCAGGCCACGCCTCGTCCTATCTTTCAACTGCCAAGGCGCTGCGGGCCGCCGTAGATTTCCAACAGGATCCGGACACGGGTATCTGGAATACATTGTATTTATAAGATACTAATAAGGTATTGTTGGATTGGATTGGATTGGAGTGGATGAAATCAAAAGTACAAACTTCCCAATCGACAATGTCCCTGATTATCACAATACTAGTTGAATCTTATCAGTAAGATGAATAAAAATTAGTGAACACAAAAAAATAAATATAAAAATTATTCTTTATATTCTCCATTTTCTATTTTGTGATTAAAAAAAACAATTTTTTGTTTAAAAAATACCGTAAATATCACAACTAGTCAAAAATTCTCATATCATTTTGTTAATGATCGAATTCTGAACAACTTTCAATATGTTTGTCCGTCCGTCCGCCCCTCCGACTGTCTGTCTGTATATCTACATGTCAGACCATCACATTTCTTATAAGCACGATAACTTATGACAGAAAATTTGGGCAGTAAGTTAGAACTCTTTTGTTTAGCAATTATATTTAAAAAATGCTGGTAATTCAACCTCAAATCGGCAATTAACAATAATGTGGCAGGTTAACCAGAGTCCATAAAACGTTGTATTTCATATAGGTATATGCAGAGAACCTCCAGAGAAACTCATCCTGAAATTTCTATTTAAACTGTAATTTGAACCATACCTATTAAACCGACCCTTACCCAATTACCAGATTATATGACGTTAATCAGTTAAATAATTTCGTTCCTCTACATTCTGAAAATTCTAATGGCCGTACTGATTTTTTAGACTAAGAACTTAACATCTTAGCAGAAACTAGTTAAAACAAAAAAACAATAAAATCAATAATCAAATGGTCAAATAGGTGCCAAACGTTACAATTTGAATGAATATCTATTGAGCCAATATAAAATAAATGACAACCAGTATTGTATTCTAATTGAGATTCGTTTTTTCTTTATTGTTAGTTAAACATTTATTGTTACAGTTTTATTAATACAAACTTTTTTATTTAACATACATTTTTATATCAAAACATTATGTAAAAGGTGAATTAATGCCAGGATCGATTTATATTAAGACAGGAACAAATAATTTACTGTATTACACAAAAAGTAGGTTTACTAATAAACTGAAAACAAAAGTAAGTTTACATCTTACTTACGCAACGGCCATGCTAAAACTAATAACATTACCAACAGACTACATACAAATTTACTACCAACTTAACACGCCTCCTTAAATTTGTATTACAATTTAAACATTAAAAATAAACGGTTTACAATATACATAATAATGCTTATCTAAATTTTTCAAATTTAACTGTACTTAGAGATTTGGTTGTAGACCTACGGCCAAGAGGCAAATAAGTTACCTCATCGGGTACAAAAGGTTTGAGTTTTTGTAGTAAAAGTACCACATATATGTAGCAAAAAAACGACCGTCTGCCGGGGCTCAATGGTCAACTTCTCATTATGAAAGCTTGTCAAAAAGGCAAAAAAAAGTCGCTAAAGTTACCTCATTGGGTACATGCTTAAAAACGTAACAATTCACTGGGAAAACCATTACAATTTTTATTTTGTGTGGCAGACGTCAGTATTTGAACGCATACGTAGAGCAGACGCCCGTCGCGGCGCCCAAAATTCCGACATTTCTTACCTCATGGGTTCAAATCAAAGGTCTTTTTATGTAGATCATAAATATCTTTTCAAAAAGATCGGCAGACGGTCAACTATAAAGAGCAGACGGTCTAGAAAATGTAACCTGAAAGAATAATGCCAAAGTCGGTACAGACTGGCATTATTCTTTCAGGTTACATTTTTATTGAGTACATGTTGGAAAATTTGACAATGCACTAGGAAAACTATTACAATTATTATTTTGTCAGACTTCCGTGAATATGTAGGCAAAACAACAAGAAACAACAGCAATACAAAACAATAGTAGTAAATAAAAATAGCAAGGTTTTTTTGTTTTGTTTGATAATAAATCTAAAGAAAAATAACTATTCGTCATCTTCGTCATCACATGACTCATTAAAACCCTCTTAATTTTCATCATCAATATCCCTTTGCTCCATCCCGGTTTCGCGAAAAACTATTTCGTCTAGGGCACTAGGTAATTGAGGTCCATCAAACCAAATCGGCGAAAACTTATTATCATTTAAATTCCAACCATTTTCTGAGGGGTTATAAAATGTTGGTTGTTTTTCGGTGACACTATTCCATATGGCACATATTTGATTCGTTCTTTGTACTTTTAAAAGCAATACGTTCTTGCATGGAGGTAACATAGTACTATCAAGCTTTTTCAAGTTATCGAATAGACTCTGATTTGGTTTTGGTTTACAATGAGAGTAGAAAATGTCAAATCGAGCTTCATTGACATTACATAATGTGGATTTCCCATACATAGCACAAATTAATGTTTCTACATACGTAATCCGATCTTTGGAAATGCTTTCATTGTTGCCAAATGTACCAAATACTTCCGGCATTTTTTTTTGTCATTTTTAAGGAGTTCAAAGGGTTTTAGTTTCCCTTTTCTGGAGAAAGCTGCCGTGTAGTCACACCCTATTAAAGAATGGAATGCTGGTAGAGATTTACAAACATTAAATCCTAGGGCATTGAAAATTGCTCCACGAAGAGGCTGATAGCCGAATTATTTACCATTTATCCGAAATAAAAAAAAAACGTAATGTTGTAATTGGAGCCTCTGACACAGACATTCTAATAATTATTTTAGGAAATATGCATCACATTGATCAGTCTGTAAATGTATGGATGGAAGTTGGAATTGTATCCAAAAATACTTGTCGATTTGTAAATGTCAATGCAATTTTCGTATGTAGAAAAATTAATTTGTGCTATGTATGGGAAATCCACATTATGTGATGTCAATGAAGCTCGATTCGACATTTTCTACTCTCATTGTAAACCAAAACCAAATCATAGTCCATTCGACAACTTGAAAAAGCTTGATAGTACTATGCAAGAACGTTCCTTTTAAAAGTACAAAGAACGAATCAAATATATGCCATATGGAATAGTGCCACCGAAAAACAACCAAAATTTTATAACCCCTCAGAAAATGGTTGGAATTTAAATGATAATAAGTTTTCGCCGATTGGGTTTGATGGACCTCAATTACCTAGTGCCCTAGACGAAATAGTTGTACGCGAAACCGACATGGAGCAAAGGGATATTGATGATGAATATTAAGAAGATTTTAATGATTCATGTGATGACGAAGATGACGAATAGTTATTTTTCTTTAGATTTATTATCAAACAAAACAAAAAACCTTGCTATTTTTATTTACTACTATTGTTTTTTATTGCTGTTGTTTCTTGTATACGAAGTTGTTTTGCCTATATATTCACGGAAGTCTGGCAAAATAATAATTGTAATAGTTTTCCTAGTGCATTGTCAAATTTCCGAACATGTACTCAATAAAACCCTATACCGACTTTGGCATTATTCTTTCAGGTTACATTTTCTAGAGCGTCTGCTCTTTATAGTTAACCGTCTGCCGATCTTTTTGAAAAATATTTTTGATCTACATAAAAAGACCTTTGATTTGAACCCAGGTTTGTACAATTGTACATGTACCTCATGAGGTAAGAAACGTCGGAATTTTGGGCGTCGCGTCGGGCGTCTGCTCTACGTATGCGTTCAAATACTGACGTCTGCCACACAAAATAAAAATTGTAATGGTTTTCCCAGTAAATTGTAACGTTTTTGAGCATGTACCCAATGAGGTAACATTAGCGACTTTTTTCGCCTTTTTGACAAGCTCTCATTATGAAAATTTGACCATTGAGCCACGGCAGACGGTCGTTTTTTTGCTACATATATGTGGTACTTTTACTACAAAAACTCAAACCTTTTGTACCCGATGAGGTAACTTATTTGCCTCTTGGCCGTAGGTCTATTAATATATATGCAACATTCTCTTCTGAGTTAACTTTTACAACATCAATTACTCTGATAATATAATTTTCGTGTACAAAATGATAATGAGTTTCAATATACTTGGAATTCTTAGTAAAATTACCATGTTTGGCTATGCTAATTGCACCAGAGTTATCTTCATAAATTGTTATAGGTACTGAGACCTCAATATTCAAGTTTGACAGAATATCTTTTACAATTTTTAACTCGCTCACACACTCGGATAATGCCACATACTTAGCTGATGTAGAAGACTTTGTTACACTATTCTGTTTCTTTGATTTCCAGAATATTACATTATCATACATTTTAATCATATAACCGGTGGCAGATTTTCTGTCAGTCACGTCTCCTGCCCAGTCGGCATCTACATAACAACTTAAAATTTCTGTATTCACATTTCTATTATAAGTTAACTTTAAACTTTTAACATCAAATACTTAAGAACTCTTAACGCATATTTATAATGAGTATTATCATAACAGTTCTGGAAACGACTTAGGTAGTTCACACTAAATCTTATATCAGGTCTTGAACCTGAATTTACATATATATAGCAATGCTCCTATTAAATTCCGATATTTAATCTCATCACTCGCTTTTTCGCAGGTAGCAATTTTAAATTTTGCTCCACTGGAGTCGCAAACAATTTACAATTTTCCAGATCATATTTTTTCCTAATGATTCAATGGAATTACCTTGATCTAAAATCATTTTCCCATTAACATAATCATAATTTATATTGATACCTAGATATTGTGATGTGTTGCAACCCCTAGAATGAATTCAATTAATTCAGATGTATTTGCACCTACTCGAGAAAGAACCTACCAGAAGTTCTAAAGTGACATCTGGAATTATCTAGAGAATGGTGGCGTCATCACAGAAAAATCGAGATCTGTCATTTTTAGGTATAAAAGACCGCATTCTCGGGGGGTAGTTCAGAAAGTATAGTAGTTTTTGAATTGACATATGGACAAGTGAGGTTAAGACTCCACAGTAAAAACAAGTGATAAACATTGTTATTTTTAGTCAGTAAAGTACATTTAAGTTAACGGTATTGTGAAGTATCCAGTAAGTTATTAAATAAAGTGTGTTAGTGGACGTCTCTTGTTATAATTTTTGGAACCCACGGATTTTGCAAGGGCGGTTTCCTAGGGGTGGAAATACGTTACAAAGTGGTGTCAGAAAGCGGAATTTTATGACAAGAGGAGCTCTGAAGTTGTGCTGAAGTGTTCGAGAAGTATTCTCGAGGGTTAGTGCTAACACAGAGGACTATTTTACTGGATATTGTTCGAGAAGAAAGAGATGAATTGAAGAAAATGATGGAGGACCTGAAGATAAGACAACAGGAGGAGAAAGAAGAGCAAGAAAGACAACGTCAACAGGAGAAAGACGAACTCAGAAAAATAATGGAAGACTTGGAAGAAAGACGCCAGGAGGAATTAAGGAAAATCTTGAGCGATCAAATAAAAATACAACAGGACGCAATCATTTCTGTCAAGGAAGAAGTTAAAGAGGAGATAAACAAGGTCGAAGACAAAGTAGGTGTGGTCGAGACAGAAGTTAGTCAAATCAAAGGAAAAATGAGTGAGGTCGAAGAAGAGGTAGAATGCCTTAAACGTCAGTTGAGAGAAAAAGGAGGCCAGTTAGTAACATCATCGGGTCCTCGGTTAAAACCTCCCTCCTTTGACGGCCAAAGCTCATGGACGACGTACAAAAGACAATTCGAGGCGGCGGCATCTGCAAATAACTGGGATAATGAGGAAAAGGCCATGGCATTAGTTCTAGCGCTAAGGGGCCAAGCTTCAGAGTTACTCCAAACCATCCCAGTTCAGAAACAAAGGGACTTTAAAGTCTTGGAAGCTGCATTAGATTTGAGGTATGGCGATCAACACCTTGCCCAATTATACCAGGCTCAGCTGAAATCTCGGATGCAAAAAGCTGGGAAAAGTTTACAAGAATTCGAAGCTGCGATAGAGAGACTGGCACACCTGGCGTATCCGAGTGCACCTAAAGAATTCCAGGAACAATTAGCCGTGGGGGCCTTTTTAGTTGGCATAAGGGACGAAGAGGTCCGGCGAGTTCTGAGGCTGACGAGACACAAAAGTAGTAGCGAAGCTTTGGTGCGTGCACTGGAAGTAGAAGCCGCTTACAGGGATACTCCAAGGTCGAGAGTGCGAGCTGTGACTCTCGAAGAATCGCAACCAGAAATGAACCAGCACCCTATGTTGGCAGAGATGCAGAAAATGTTCACCAAATTATGTGATAAATTGGATGGCCTCGGAAAGCAGGAAAAACAGCTAAATAAAGGAAAGCCTAGTGGTGGTATTAAATGTTACAACTGCGGCAAGGTGGGACATATGAAACGGGACTGTCGACAGCAGAACTCGGAGAGTCGAGTAAATGCTGTGAATGTTGGAGAGAAACAGGAAAACTAGAGATAGCTAGCACCAAGGGGGCTGTGCTGGCTAGGGAATGCGGTGCCCCCAGAGAAATAAAGATTTCCCAGCTCCAAAGAATACCAAGTAGTCTGTTGCTGCAAGAATATGTGAATGAAAGAAAACGCGTGTTTACGATTGACACCGGTGCTACGTTATCAATAGTGCGGCCAGGGTTTATATCAGGCTTGCAGATTGACAAGAAGCAAAATGGAGTAATCATTGGGACAGCCAGGGGGGACAGGGCTGCGGTCCATGGAGAGGTCAACTTGTAACTGCAGGTTGGACGGTTGAGGTTGAATTACAAGGTCATTGTGGCTGACATTACGGATGATTTCATTTTGGGTCTGGACATTATGGGAGAGCAGGGATTTATTGTTGACGTAGGGGAGCGAGTCTTAAAAATTGGAAATGAGAAATTTGTTCTGGCAACCACAGATGACCAATTCCTTAAAGCGAGGTTGTTAACAACACAGACGATCAAGGTTCCTGCTGATTCAGAACAAATGATCGATGCTGCCTTAGAAGTAAATCCTGTAGGGTACCGTGTTGGCCCAATTGAAGATGACGAATCGATTAAGTCCCTACCCAATATTATTGTGGCGAGAACTTTAACCCGGACTAAAGACAAAATCCCAATTAGAATCGTTAATTTAAATTCCCACTCAGTGACAATCAAGGAAAGCAAACCGATTGGCTCCTATGAACCGGTCACATGGGTAGCAATGTGCGAGGAACAAACAGAAGGAAGTTCATCTACGAAAATAGACCAGGAAGTTTTGACCTTGCTGAGTACCCAGTTAGAGCATTTATCTGAGGATGAACGAAGGGAGGCAATCAAGTTCCTGGAAATGGAAAGTTCAGTATTTGTCAAGAATACAGAGGCCCTTACAAAAACAGACATAGTCCAGCATCGGATAAATACTGGTGACTCACTCGCTATTCGACAACCACCTAGAAGGCTTCCGTTAGCGAAACAAGAGGATGCTTCGGCAATGATAGATAAGATGCTACAAGATGGGGCCATTGAAGAGTCAACAAGTCCCTGGTCATCGCCAGTAGTTTTGGTTGCCAAGGAGGACGGAACATTAAGATTTTGTGTCGATTCTCGAAAATTAAACGATATCACGAAGAAAGACAATTACCCATTACCACAAATTGATGACACGTTAAGCACGTTGGCACGCTCACGATGGTTTTCTACGTTAGACCTTAGGAGTGGATACTGGCAAGTGGGGCTTCATCCTGATGATAAGGAAAAGACGGCGTTTTCAGCAGGCAGTGGTCTTTATCAATTTACCGTGATGCCTTTTGGACTTTGCAATGCGCCAGCTACCTTTGAAAGATTGATGGAATTCGTACTGCGAGGGCTAACCTGGAGGACGTGCCTGGTTTACCTTGACGATGTGCTTGTTATAGGACAGGATTTTACAGAACATTTGAAAACTCTTCAAGAAGTATTTGGGCGAGTCAGGAATGCCCATATGAAGTTGAACCCGAAGAAGTGCCTGCTATTCCAGAAAGAAGTCAAATTTCTTGGTCACGTGGTGTCTTCGGATGGAATACAAACAGACCCCGACAAAATTTCTGCTGTACGAGATTGGCCAAGACCATCTAACGTTCATGAAGTACGGAGCTTCCTTGGCCTCTGCTCTTATTATAGGCGCTTTGTGGAAGGGTTTGCAGAAATTACGAAGCCATTACACCGGCTGACAGAAGAAAAAGTGCAGTACCAATGGACACCGGAATGTGAAACGGCATGGAGAAAATTGAAGGCAGTTCTATGTACTGGTCCTGTGCTAGCGTACCCACAACGGGAAGGACTTTTTATTTTAGACACAGATGCCAGCAATTCTTCGGTCGGTTCTGTACTGTCTAAAATCCAGAATGGGCAGGAAAGAGTAATCGAGTACTTCAGCAAGGTGCTGTCCAAACTGGAAAGAAATTATTGTGTAACCCGGAAAGAGTTACTGGCCATCATTAAATCAGTGGACCATTTTCATAAATATCTTTATGGACGACATTTCAAGATTCGGACCAACCATGCTGCATTAAAATGGCTGTTGCAGTTGAAAACCCCTGAAGGTCAACTGGCTCGTTGGATAGAACAGCTGCAACAGTATGATTTCAAAATCGAACATCGACCTGGAAGATCTCATAAGAACGCAGATGCTTTATCTAGAAGACCGTGCAAGAAATATTGCAAGCACTGCCGCCACGTTGAGAAATTGCAGGGTACGGTGGCCGTCAACACTATTAAAATACAGGTTCCGGATGATTGGACAACCGAAGCCCTGAGACAAGAACAACTGAATGACACAGAGATTGGGGGTATATTGAGAGCAAAGGAGAAAGGAATTCGACCAACGTGGAAGGATGTTTCGTACAACGCAGTTGGATTGAAGGCTTTGTGGGCCCAATGGGATTCACTTAAAGTCATGAACGGGCTGCTAAAGACAGCTTGGGAAAACCCGGATGGCAGGGAAGTTGTTATGCGTCTAGTGATTCCCAGGTGTCGAATACCGAAAGTACTTCAGGAAGTGCATAATGAAGCATCCGGTGGGCACTTCGGAGTTAATAAGACCCTGAATAAAGTACGAGAACGATTTTATTGGGTAAATAGTCTTCAAGATGTGGAAGCTTGGTGTCGCAATTGCAAAATTTGTGCAGCCAGTAAGGGACCACAGACTAGAAGTAGGAGTGCAATGAAGCAATATAACGTCGGAGCTCCTTTCGAGAGGATCGCTATCGATATAGCTGGCCCATTCCCAGTAACCAAGGACGGTAACAAGTATATACTGGTTGCCATGGACTATTTTAGTAAGTGGCCAGAGGCCTATGCGATTCCAAACCAAGAAGCAGTCACTGTCGCCAAAGTCTTGGTAGATAATTTGATATGTCGGTTTGGTGTACCCCTGAAGCTGCACTCAGATCAAGGGAGGAACTTTGAGTTGGGGGTGTTTCAGCAAATCTGCAAGTTATTGGGGATACACAAAACACGGACAACAGCCCTTCACCCGCAATCAGATGGAATGGTGGATCGACATAACAAGACCATGAAAGAACATCTCTCTAAAGTGGTTCATAAGAATCAACGTGATTGGGATTTCCACATACCGTTCTTCCTCATGGCATACAGAGCTGCTATCCACGAGTCTACGAAACAAACACCAGCCCGTGTAGTATTTAGACATGAGATCAGACTGCCGTGTGATTTGATTTTCGGAACACCAGGCGGAGAACAGCTTCCTGTGAACAGCTATGTGGATGAAATGAGTGAACGGCTAAGAAATGTTCATGAGCTGGTTAGAGACCAAATCACCATAGCCAGTGACCGAATGAAGGCTCGATACGACCGTAAGGGTAGTTTAGAAGGGTTCAAGGAAGGAGATCTGGTTTGGCTGTACAACCCACAGCAAAAGAAAGGGAAGTCACCGAAACTTCAACCTCCTTGGGAAGGACCGTATACTGTTTTTACCCGAATTAATGATGTCGTCTATCGGATTCAACGAAACAAAAAGTCCAAGATGAAGATCGTACACTTGGATAGACTGGCGAAGTATGTGAAAGAGGCTGAATTGCTTGACCGGGACGTTCAGGCTTAAGGAGGGGGCAGTGTGATGTGTTGTAACCCCTAGAATGAATTCACCCTCAATCGGGTGGAATGGTGGAACGACATAACAAGACCATGAAAGAACATCTCTCTAAAGTGGTTCATAAGAATCAACGTGATTGGGATCTCCACATACCGTTCTTCCTCATGGCATACAGAGCTGCTATCCACGAGTCTACGAAACAAACCCCAGCCCGTGTAGTATTTGGACATGAGATCAGACTGCCGTGTGATTTGATTTTCGGAACACCAGGCGGAGAGCAGCTTCCTGTGAACAGTTATGTGGACCTCCTTGGGAAGGACCGTATACTGTTATTACCCGAATTAATGATGTTGTCTATCGGATTCAATGAAACAAAAAGTCCAAGATGAAGATCGTACACTTGGATACACTGGCGAAGTATGTGAAAGAGGCTGAATTGCCTGACCGGGACGTTCAGGTTTAAGGAGGGGGCAGTGTGATGTGTTGTAACCCCTAGAATGAATTCAATTAATTCAGATGTATTTGCACCTACTCGAGAAAGAACCTACCAGAAGTTCTAAAGTGACATCTGGAATTATCTAGAGAATGGTGGTGTCATCACAGAAAAATCGAGATTTGTCATTTTTAGGTATAAAAGACCGCATTCTGGGCGGGTAGTTCAGAAAGTATAGTAGTTTTTGAATTGACATATGGACAAGTGAGGTTAAGACTCCACAGTGAAAACAATGTTATTTTTAGTCAGTAAAGTACATTTAAGTTAATAACAGTATTGTGAAGTATCCAGTAAGTTATTAAATAAAGTGTGTTAGTGGACATCTCTTGTTATAATTTTTGGAACCCACGGATTTTGCAAGGGCGGTTTCCTAGGGGTGGAAACACGTTACAATATGTTTGAATGTAACCTAGATCTTTCATTTGAAATTTTTTCATCAACAAATTTTCAATATTTTCTAACTTTTCTACATCTTTATAACAAATGAGTAAATCATCAACAAACAAGATTCTTATTTTTCTCATTAAATACATACAAACAGCTATCATTTTCGCTTCTTTTAAAGTTTTAATTTCTTAAATATTCATCAAAACACTCATACCAGGCTCTAGGGCTTTTCCTCAGACCATATAATGCTTTATCAAGTCTTAACACTCTATCAGTGCCATCCTCAAAATCTTGAGGTTGTTCTACATACACTTGCAATTTAAAAAAGCTGTTTCGAAATCCATTTGCACTATAATTAAATCATTATTGCAAAATTGCAAGATTTTTAACGTTTGCATTCTTGCAACAGGTGAATATATATCATCAATTATCTCATTTTGTTGAAACTCTCTAAAAAACGCTTTATAAACATCATTAGTTTTTATAGTATAAACCCATTTAAGATCTAGAATTTTTTTATCATTTGGTTTTTTAACAGGTACTCTTATTTTTGATTATTCGCGTTTACATAGTTAACATAAACAATATTATTATAAACAAAATTTTCATCGTTAAGTTACAAGATGTACCTTCTTCAAAATATCAACATGTCTAGCCACAATTATTTTATTATTTATTAGGACTCTATAGCCAACATTATCAGAATACCTAAATCTGCTTTTCTATTCTATTTTGAATGTCTTTTTTGTTCAGGAAAAACTTTACTCACGAAAACTTTACTACCATACAACTTTAAATGTTCCATACTAGGTTTTTCACCAAACATTATCTCATAAGGAGTTTTATTTTTAATAATTGTATTGGTTATAATTCTATTCTTTAAATAAGAAGCTGTTTGAACAATTTCCGGCCAAAACCGCTTAGGTACCTTAGCTTCAGCTAACAAACATCTTGACATATCCATTGTGTCTCTATTATATTTTTCTACTGTCCCATTTTAACTCGTGAACATAAGGCGGACAAGGTTCAATATAAATTCCCTTTTCGCTCGCAAACTTATTTATTTCATTATTTATGTATTCCTTACCATTATCGCATTGCAATTTCTTTGTCTTTTTACAGGTCTTATTTTTCAATTAAATTCACATATTTGACAAAGCAATTATAAACTTCACTTTTAGATTTAATTACAGAACTTGAGCCACTTTACTAAAATCATCAATGAAGGTTACAAATATTTCTCATCATTTAGACCAATAGTGCTATGAGGACTATTTAGATCTGTGTGAAAAATTTCCAATACATCTTTAGCTCTAGTTCTTTCATTTTTAAATGGTAAATTATGCATTTTATTTTCTAAACATATGCCGCACTTAAAATAATCAGACTCTAACTCTTTAGGTAGACCTTCTAATACTTGGTTATCACACATAGTTTTCAGATAATAAGATTTACATGGCCTAATGTTCTATGATATCTTTCTTTTTCAGTCATATTACCTTTAGCTATTACATTTGCCTATGTCTTTAAAATTGTACTAGTCATACGAAATACATCATTATTTTTAAATGCTATTGCAATTATATTACCCTCTGTATTATAAATTTTGCAAGTTTCTCCCATAAATACGATTTTATTTTTACTAGTGACTTTACCAAAACTAATTAGATTTTTATCCATTTCTTTCACAAAGAAAGCATTTGACATTTTATTTTTAACCATTTGACCCTCCGATTAAAGAACTTATATCTAGATACATAACAGGCTATCTTTTCACTATATACCTTGTTTGCTCCTAACATAGTCACATTATATGTCCATTAAAATGGATAGATGAACATCACATCCCATAGGCAACAGTGGCGTTGTGTGTGTAGAAAATGTGTAGAATGGTAAATATTTTCATTAAAATGAATTATTGCAATTCCTGCATTACCGGCTCTTTATATAACGTGATGTAGGCATACGATATTACAGTAAGATAAAACAGTAAGATAAATATGTATTGAAAGGATATTAAAATTTAATTGCTATTTATTTTATAACTGTAAACTGAACTTCATCATGTTACGACTATGGAACGATCGATTTTCTTCTTTTCTAAACTGCTTTCTGCAAACGGCACAGCACTTTACTATTTATTTGCACAAAATACATTGTCGCTAAACTGTGTAAATATGAATAGAGAATATTATTTAGGTATTAAGCAAATCGCAACTTAAAATAAAATTACTTTTTCACCAGTTTTTGGTCGGAGAACACGAAAAACATTTATTGACATTAATGGCCGAACTGTCAACTGAGATTATGATAATCGAGCTGAAGCCGATCGTGCACGAGCGGCCGCGAATACGCCGATGGGCCAATCAGCAACTTATGAGAAGAAGTGCCTTAGATTGTGAGTCTTTCAGCGACAAATAAATCAATGCCATTATGTATCTAGATATAAGTTCTTTAATCGGAGATTTGACCATAAACATCAAATACCTACAATATATTTCCTATCTTATAGGTCGTGTGCGCTGACGTCACAGATTTTGAGACCTTAGGAAAACAAACAGCTGTCATCGAGTGACGTACCTATTGAACGTGTTGTTTTAAAGTATATTTTACCGTTTTTGCAACATTTTACAACTTAATTTTGGATAACTTAACATCCACAACTATCCTTAATTATTTCGTGTGGTGAATTTTGTTCGTGAATATGGAGATAAGTTTATATTTTACGAAATCGTCTCATAATGTAGAGGTTAGGTATATGGAAAAAGTTGGTGTCATCGAATTAAATCGCTTATATTTTGAGAAATGATGAGTTCCCAACAAATATTCGTGTATTTCATAATATATCATATACAGATATTGTAAATTTCTTTGTTTTTGTGTGAAATGCATAGACAAAAGGATGAGTTCAAGGCATTAAAAAATCTTGAAGCTATTTGTGGTTGGGTGAAAGAAGTACTATCCAAGAAATTTACAGGATAAAAGCTTTTTGCAAAGGTAGGAATTAGTTGTCGATGATCAACCCTTTTTTCAATATACGTTTACCGAATTAAATGTTGCTTAATGAATAATTGCTAACATACAAATTCATTTTTGAGGTTATCAACTCTTAGCTTCGCATCTTCAACAAAAGCCATCGACTTCTTGGACTATTGCTGATCTAGATGATTCTTCAGTACTCATTGTGATTGTGTTACTAGTCTAGACAAGATTGTTTCACCACCTAGTCTTTCCTTTCACTTTTTTAACAGTAAACAATGGCTATGGCTGAAGGCTTAACTATGAAAAATACCATATAAACTAAAGTACTGTGAACTACTTGAAATATGTAAAGAGGTGTACATAATTTCTTCCAGTGGTTGACCCATTGCCTATGATACACCTATAGATTGAACTATACAAACCATTGTAATTTGTGCAAGAACTTTTTCTTATCGTGTGTTATTAATGTTATAAATATGTAACATGTATTTTATTAAATACGTATATTCACTTTTTATTGTTTTATTTATCGCTCATATTATTGTTGTTAGCAGTGAATTGAAATAGTCGATTATGTTGAACTTACATATACATGCATCCTTGCATCTAACTGAGTAGTAAAACAAAATATACTTACTAAATAACAAATTATTTATTATCCAAGGTTCCACTAGTACTCATAAGATGAATCAACAAGAAACTTCAGGGAATACAAAGAAAGATCTATATTGCAATAAAAAAATAAATGATTATGTTATACATTTAAGTATACTAATATCTAAATAGTAAGTAACATTTGTAATTACATAATTCAACGAAATTTACAGCTACAATTTAACAGTTTCAAAGCCCATTCAGGCATTATTTATGTGCTCACTGACTTTAGATCACTTTCAGTCTTAGTTTCATAGTTTTTGAATGTTAAACAATCCAACACTGGGTTCTTAAACACCACACAACATAAGTCCTTTAAAAGGACGTTTAGATGCTAGATCAATCGCTAACAGCACTACTTTGAATTTCCTTAATTTATGCACTTCATCAGATATCTGTGTATTTTCCTCTTGATGTGATTTAAAACAATGTTTGCTATTACATTTCTTTCTCCCTCGCTCAACTAAAATTTAAACACAAGAAATGGTTATTAGAAACGCTGACAAATCAATATAAAGTGTTATTTTTTTACCATGAATTGTTTATTGTTTGCTTTAGGAGTAGTTATTATCACAAGCACTTTTACTTTCATATTTGGGTTTTTGGGTATCCGATATTAACAAAGAATACCTAACTGGACGGATCAGCGTGGTCTTGAATTACGGCCGTCTTTTCTATAACATAAATCCACACTAAAAATCAAGTTCTTAAATCAACAGGCAACAATTTACCATTAATAAAATGCTTGTGTTTCCATTTTCATTTCGTTGACCTTGATGATTTTGCTGCCAACCGCCACCACGACGATGTTGACTGAAACCTCGACTACCTCGACTGTTGCTGTTACCCTGGTATTGCTAATTTTGTCGGTACCCGCCTCCTTGCTACTGCATGCCGCCCCTGGATTTCCATGAATTGTCGCCCGGCTTCATACTCGTACACTGAGCTTTGAAATATCCTGCCATGTTTAAAACAAGTTTGACCTTGTTTTTTCTCTGTCTTGAATACACTTGCACTGCTTTTGCTACTTTCCTCTCTTTCTTTTAGTTCAATTATTTTAATTTTACTTTTCACGTACTAAACAGTCTGGTCATCTTCTTTTTAAACATCAACTAAGTCCCCGACGTATCTCAACGAACTTGGGAGCATCTTTATCATGTAACTTAACTTTTACTTTTCAGTCACTGTAGCACCAGCACTTTTCAGCTCATTTATTAATTTTTCAAATTCAGTGAAAAATGTAGCAGTATCTTCAAAATCTTTTAACCTTAGTCTCTCTAGTTTATTTCTCACACATATTTGGAGTGCAGTTGATTTTTTTAAATACATTTCGTCAAACTTATTAATTATTTCATAGGCCGTTTCTTTGTCTTTAATAAATTGTAACTGATCATTCGAGATTCCACTGTATATTATATTTATGGCTTTCAGGTCTTTGTCACTCCACTCGGTTTCTTTGTCCTCCGTTGTTCTTGTTCTCTTCACAACATCTTCACATTTTTTCATTTTCAAAATCATTATAATTCTTTTCTTCCAGCATTCATAGTCTTTTCCATCAAAAACAGGAATTTAGGAAACTCCTAATTACCTACTTTACTTCCTTATCTTCACTAACTGCTACCATATGAATTAATGTCAGGATCGATTTACATTAAGACAGGAACAAATTATTGACTGTATTACACAAAAAGTAGGTTGGTTTATTAATAAAATGAAAACAAAACTAAGTTTTCATCTGACGGCCATGCTAAAACTAACAACATTACCAACAGACTACATACAAATTTACTACCAACTTAACATAAGGAATTCGCAAATGTAGTTTATTACACCGACTAAAGAATATTAAAGTATGGATTGTTAGAAAATAATATGAAATAAGAATTCTTAAAATGTAAATGTAAATATTTACCTGCCAATCTACCTACTGCTCCTCTCAGATTGATGCTAAAGATATTGGACACAACATATTTAGCAAACCATTTGTACAAATGTCGATAAATTGAATGATGAGAAATCTTCCACTATTCATTATTCAAGACAATCAAGAAAACGATATTTCACATTATTCGTGCAAATATTTTCTATCTCGTATGATTATATCAACAGATTGATCTTGGATATGGACCAGTCCTTAATAATAATAACTATTCAACATTTTAAGCCTTAACAGTAGTGAAAAATTTGAATAATAAATTACAGTAATAGACGGGAGATAGTAACATTTTTGATTGGGTCATTTCATTAACTTTGTAAAACTGCTTTTCGTAGTGTATCTGTACCTGTATCTGTGTACCTTCTAATTGGTGAATGGCGAGTCTGCCATGCGAGTAGCAATTATCGACAGGAGCATCTCAACTATGTAAGAAAAAAGCGTCGTTGCGTGAATTATGGACGTCCAAAAAACTGTCTGTTATCAAAATTCGGATTATGGTTTAAATGTCTTCAAGTAATCTAGATAACTGGAAAAAAATAACACAAAAAATTGTATGTTTTAGAGGTGCGTAAATCTGAAATGAGGCTAAAGGTAGAATTTTGCTTTAAATGTTTTCAAAAGCATTTAGACAATTAGGCAAAAGTAATAAACAAAATTCTAGGTGTCAGGGTGGTTTTTAGGGATGCCGAAATTCGGAAACATTAACACACATTCAGATTATACTTTAATTGCCTTAGAAATAATTCAAATAAAATAAAAAATAATGACAAAAATCTTAAGTGTCAAAGGTGGCTTTTGGAGAATGGAAATTTGATCAATCACCTACAAAAGATGTTTCTCTTTTAACCGACTTCATAAAATTATAAAAAGAAGGAGGTTTTCAATTCGACCCGTATGTACGTTTTTTTTTTATATTTGTTCAATTATTACTCCGGCGTAGCTTAAGCGATTTCTATCAAACCTGCTGCAAACTAGAGGCTATGGTCCAGCGGTGGTCCCACACTAAGTTTATCAAGGTACATCCAATATAAGATGAACAAAAATTGGAAACAACTTTTTATATTACAAGCATATTCGAAGACTTGACGGAGTCGCCGGTGATATCAATTAAAAATTTAGTTCTCGATTTATAATAATGATAATTTTTCATAAACAATGGGGCAACATTGTTATAACTTTCCATCATGTATATATACCATCTTGCAACAAAAGAGAGCCTTGCATGGAGGCGAATCAGCCGAAGAATGTTTTCTACGACAACAGTATGAACTGAGAATTTTATTTAGAAACGCGTCTGTTGAACAATTTGCTTTTACAAACGAATTATACAGTATGCTCTCGTTCATGTCGTTGCTCTCAATGCTGTTAATAATGACGATTTTATTGCATGATGGTTTTTAATTGAGATGCGATAATGCCAGAAATTTTTTTAGATTTACGTGAAACCTGATACAATGGCGGAATCCGAAAAGTAAACGACTATTTGATATTATGAACTGTGGACTAAAAGTATACTATTATAAGGAGCTAAAGTAAGGTTATAATGTATTATTTGTTTATCCTCCAGGCAGAGACTTTGAAATATGTGAAGCTTTAGTAACTTCACATATTTGAAAATCTCTGCCTGGAGGATAAACAAATAATACATTATAACCTCACTTAAAAAAAAAAGATTTTCAACCTTCTTAGTGAAGGTTGAAAATCTTTTTTTTTTAAATCGCCTTCAAAAAATATCTGTAAAAAGTAAGAAATAAAATTTTACTCAGTTTTACAAATACCTATCTACCTATTAGTGGAAAGTAGCAAGAAACTGTACCTTATTACCAAATATCAATTTGAAGTCGGTGCAGAACGTATTTTTGAAATAAGTAATTTTTTTTGCACCGACTTCAAATTGATATTTGGTAATGGGGTGCAAGTTCCTTGCTACTTTCCACCTATAGGTAGACAGGTATTTGTAAAACTGAGTGAAATTTTATTTCATACTTTTATTTTTATTCCATTTATATGTGAATAGGTGTAAATAAAAATTAAAAGTATATATAAATACAATTTTATAATAAACAAGCATCTACTAATTTTGATGATTGAATGAACGTCATTATCACTTTCCTCTTCCGAGGAAGAGGTTTCTGATGTTTCAGTATGTAACCTTGCTCCGGCCTCAGGGTCGTGAAAGAAAAGGAAAGAAATTTAAAAAAAAGGTATTTACTACACAGAAAAATTATGCTCCTTAGTAATACTAGTAATATTACTGGTTAATGAGTTGGTACGTAAGCTGGTGTGGGCGCCAGTCGAAATCGACAGGGAAGGGGGAGGCAAAATAGACAAATTAAGTAAAAACAAATTATTAAAGCCTTTAATAATAATTTGAAAAGGTAAAATTACAAGAAAATTTTGGCATATACATAAAACACATAATTTTAGGTAACCGAGAAATAATCACTTATGACGATGAAAACGTTTGTTTTTTTTATTACAAAACTACACGTTTACTAACAACAAAGATGAATATAGAACAAATACATTATTAACGCAAAATAAAATATCTCGTCAGACTCTCGGGGGTAAGTAAATAATTATTAACAGATCCAGTGTTTGTATGAATACCCAATGAACAGCTGTTAAATGGTTTACATGAATTAAATGTTTCTAAACCTGAATAAGATCATAAATTACATTGAATTTCAAATAAACTAAAGAGGGTCTTTCTCAGAAAATATTTCTAAAGGCTTCCAGGTCCTCCTTTGTACTCTAAACAATTTTTCCGTCAGCAAATATAGGCATCTTAGAAAGAAGTTACAGTACATAATACCTGGTCATCTCCAAAGGTAGAATACTATTTTCTTTTTATATTATAAGCTAAACTATAGGCTCAGAAGAAATAATTACGGTGTTCTCGGTTTTACTCCCGGGCTAAACCACAGCCTGTTCAACATATGACTGCTTCCTGGAGACTTTTATCCGTCAGTGCCAACACGTAAAAATGCATAGGTCTATCCAGAGGTGTTATAAAATACTCGAGACAAGCTCATAAGATTCGCCTCAAGATAACAAAAGGTAACCAGCAGGTAGTCAAGAATAACCAGAGTGTCCGACAGTAATTAGTAGCAACCAAAAGGCCTAAAATAACAATTAAATATCTAAATCGAGAACAATCACTATAAAAACGGATTTAATTACTGTATAAAATAATTTGATTTACCTTAGATTTTCTTTAGGCCCTTTTTCACTAATATTGTTTAATAAAACTTATCTAACAGATTTACTCTGCACTCTCAATTAATTCTCTCAACTCTGCCAGTTCTCGCGCTAGAGTCCTATTTTTTACTCTCTACTTTTTGCAACAGAAAAACGGAGCTGGTTTTTAAATATGTTCAAGAGACTAGCAAACTTTAAGAAATGCTATAATTAATTGACTCATACAGGGTTTGGCAAAACTGAACTGTTACACACCCCCGCTCCCTAATAAAAATATTCGAGACTCACGAGAATATTTTCTTTTACTACCACTAACTAACCTAATAAAAATACTAAGCTAATCTAGAATACAGAAGTATATCTATCTAAGTATCTATTTTGGGACAAACAGATACCTTCAACTTACTCGTCATGACAGCCTGACTTCTAAGTAAAATAGTCAAAATCGGGAAAATATCAATTTATACATAACATGCCAAATATATTGCAGTTATCAAATCGGAAATGGTATAGAGTATACTCTTCTCTTACCAACTAAGTCACATCCGGTTATATTTCATTCATTCTTTCATCCACCTAAGCGCTGCCACTTTCATACACACATTCATTCATCAAGTAAATCACCCTCAAATCCTTGATAAGGTTTCAAATCTTTAACATGGAACCTACCAATATTTTTTCCATCTGGTCCATTCAACTCATAAACAAGTTTGGATATAACCTTTCTAACGGTACGAAATATGAACTTCGGTGCCAGTTTCGCAGCAAAATGTTCTGCTTTGTTTGATAAAGTAAAATTGCGCTTCCAGACCTTGTCTCCTATATGATATACATCAGCAGGTCTTCTTCGTAGGTTATATCGTGTTTGGTTCTTTCGATAAGCTGCAGCAAGGTTACGGCGGACATCAAGGTATAACTGTGGGAGTTTATCAATCTCCTAACCGTACCCTTCTCTATTGCTACAATTGAAATCGAGATTGTTGACAGAAGGCGAATCCAATTTTGGGTAGCGCCTTATCCCAAGTACGTTGGTCAACTTCATCTAGATAAGAACGTATGGCAGCTCCGAGAACCCTATTAACCGTTTCTGGAACATTAACTTGAGGGTGGTAATTCGCATTGTAATATAACTTGACACCATAATCTTTAGCTAGTTTCTGAAATGGGTTGGAAGTGAATTGGCTGTCGTTATCGCATGCTATAACTTGAGGAGCTCCATAAACAAGAAAAACCTATTCCTCTAAGGATTTTGCTATAGGTAGAGTTTTCGCTTTCCGTATGGATGTAACAGACAGAATTTCGTAAAATAGTCACTCACTAAGAGGATAAAGGTAAATCCATTTTTAGAACGAGGAAGGGGACCCAATAAATCGACAGAAATATATGGCCACGGAAAGCTCACTTTCTTCGGTTGGCCCATATGACCAGGACGGGACGAGGAATTCACTTTTTGAGCAGCGCAAGTTCTACAGTGTTTAACATAACGCTGTACATTCTTTAACAAACGAGGCCAATAATAAAGTTCTCTAACCTGGTCAACTGTTTTATATCTGTACTTTGGAATGAAAAGGGCGGTTGTCACAAAATCAAAAAATATGATTTTGTGACAGAAACGGCCATTTTTGTAAGACATGTGGAGCAAGTATTGGACAACCGTCTATTTAAAGTTGAAATATATTAAAACATTACATAATATATGAACTTCTGGCCTTTAATTATAGAAATATAAGGCTTTTCTTTATTAGAAACAGTTCTTACATAAAATTCACAAAAAATTGGACACCCGCCCTTTTCATTCCAAAGTACAGATATATTCTTAAGTGTGCGGCTTGCGCATCGTTATGGCAGGTTCTGTACACCTCGCCACGCTGACATTTCGGCACTACAAACTTCCATTTAGGCATATTACTCCTCATGTCGAAATCTAAGGGAACATGTTTATACAAAACAGCATTGTTAACTCTCCAGTCCGAATAATTATCTGGAGATTTTTCAACTGTAGTCACCATCGTAGCATACCAGAGGTTAGTTTCAATCAAATTTGGGTCAACGTCGATAAGGCATGTCTCAACGGGTGCCCTTAAAAGAGCGTCCGGCACTACGTTCAGAGACCCTTTCCGGTGAACGATGTCCATGTCGTACTGACTAAGCTTCATCGCACATCTGGCGAGCCTACCTGTCGGGTTCTTCAAATTTTTCAACCACAGTAGGGAATAATGATCCGTGATCACAGTAAAATGTGCACCATCGACGTATGGCCAAAATTTATCAATTCCAAACAAACAGGCTAGCGCTTCCAACTCAGAAACAGTATACTTCCTTTCCGCAGCCGTTAGTGTTCTCGAGGCAAATGCAATCACCATTTCCTTTTCGTCAATCCATTGAGTCAAATCCGAGCCAAGCCCTACTGTAGACGCATCACATTCTATATAAAAAGGTTGCTAAGATGGCCCTGTCAAAAAATCCTATTTCAAACTTATAGATAAATATAATTTTTTTATGGGTAATCATAAAAGCCTATCTGGTTTATAAGGTTTTATAATGTACATTAATTTTGCCACATAGAAATTATATTGGGATGAATAAGTATCTAAAGGAGTCTTAATTAAGTTGGAATATCCATGATGTTATTGGTATGTTTCCATAAGTGTTTATACTAAAAACACTTTTATATTGATAAGTTCTCATGGGATCTGAATAGTGTTGAAACAGAAAAGGCTTCATCAGTAAAACCAAATACGAGTTCTATAATCTTTTATAAGAAACAATTAGTATATGGTTTTTGTAAGATCTGTGGGGTTGTTATCAGTTTTAGTTTATATAATAATTTAATGAGGATTTATAAGAATACGTATCAAAAAGTATTAATAAGGCATATCGAATAATTTTGTGACTTTTTTTGAGATCTGAAGAGTAATGAAATTGAAAAGATATACTAAAGGAGTTCCTAGTAGACATTTTATACATTTTTATAAGGATATATTTGTACTTATTTTTATAAGACTTCATAGGTCCATATCAGTTTAGTTTATATAAGAATTTAATAAGGATTCATAGGGACATCTATTATAAAGTATTAATAATGATTTACAACTATTAATTTGATAAGTGTTCATGGAGTTCCAATAGTGGTAAAACTAATAATGTTTCATCAGGAAGCCATGGATGAATTTTATAACGTTTAATAAGAAATAATTAGTATATGGTTTTTATAAGATATGAAGGGTTATTATTAGTTTAGTTTTATATAAGAATTCTATAAGGATTTCTCAGTGCAGCCATTGAAAAGTATTATATACAACTATTAATTTGAAAGTTTTCATGGGATTCCAATAGTAGTCAACCTAAAAAAGTTACAATATTTACTCTAAACTAAATTTACTAATACAATAGATTTCATACAATTTACATTAAAATCCATTGTAAGTATATACACATTGTATTTTAGAAAACCCTCTTATTCCCATAAAAGCATAAAAGTCTTACAATAGACCTCAAGTGAGGAATATACATTAAAAACTCACAGAATCTATAAAATTTTCGTGTTTCAAACGCCATAAAAACTTATATAAATACTTATAGGCTTCGTACTGAGAATTTACATTAATATCTTTCTCATATAAAAACCTATAAAACTTCGCAATTTAATTACCATAAATACCTATAAATATACTGATAGATTTCATTCAGGGAATTTACTTTAAAACCCCATTACATACCCTCATAGAATTTTATAAAAACTTCGTGTTTATTATTAAAACGTGCAAGTGTTGATAGACTTCAGGAAATTTACATTCAAAACACATTTCAAATACTTCAAAAACTTAGACACATCTGAACCTATAAAATCTTCGTATTTCAAACACCATATAAGAACTTACAAATACTGATAGGCCTCGTATGGAGAATTATTTTCATTAAAAATACTTTTCAAATACATATAAAATATCTATAACACTTCATATTTCAATTACCGTGAAGGCGTATAACTACTGATAGACTCCATATAGGGAATTTACATTAAAAACCCATTGTAGGCAGAAAATCTTATAAAAACTTCGTGTTTCCTATTAATGTATGCAAATGATGATGGACCTCAGGCAAGGAATTTACATTAAAAACACATCTCAAATAGCCACATCAAGCCACATTCAGAACTTATAAAACTTTGTATTTCAAATACTATAGAAACTTAAATATACTAATACACATAACTACTGATAGACTCCATATAGGTAATTTACATTAAAAACCCATTGTACGCAGCAAATATTATAAAAACTTCGCATTTCCTATTAATATATGCAAATGCTGATAGACCTCAGGCAAGGAATGTACATTAAAAACACATTTCAAATAGCAGCACATCAGACCACATTTAGAACTTATAAAAAATTTTGTATTTCAAATACTATAAAAACTTACGTATACTAATAGGTTTCGTACGAGGAATGTACATTTAAAACACACAGACACATAATTAAAACAGTTACATACTCCAGCCTCCAGTGGAGGGAGCTGTTATACATGTCGCTAATTCATATCTAATCTAATGTGACCTAAAAAATTAGTGTGGTCTTGTTAAATTGAAAGTAAAGCAGTCTCTTTTACTGCTAACTTATTAACTGCGTTTAGGCTAGAACGCTAGAGGAAACAAGGACTTTTGCAGCATTTAGTATTTACCACTATATTACTATTGATATTTGAAATATTAATAGTAAGTAACTAATATTTACTTACCTATGTAAGTTTATGGGATTTGGCATTAATACACAACCAAAATCTGTAAAAAACCTGTCAATACTAATAGAATTTCTATGGGAAATTTACATTCAGAACACTATAGAAACCTATAAAAACCTATAGAAACTTTTAATTACATGTACTATAAAAACTCATCAATACTAATAGATATCATATGGGAATTTACTTTCAAAACACTAGAAAAACCTATAAAAACTTTTAATTACATATACTATAAAAACTCATCAATACTAGTAGATACCATGTGAGAATTTACAATTAAAACACATTTCAAATACACATATCAAAAATTATAAAAATTTATACATTTTTTTATAAGTTTTTATAGGGATTTTTTGACAGGGGGGGGCAGAGACTAATGCTTGTTTAATTTGATTGAATGCATTTATTGCCTCCTCATTCCAAGTTATCTTCTGAGATTTTTTTAAATTTTTTAATAAAGCATTAATAGGCGCAGTATTGGTGGAATGATCTTTGACGAAATGTCTATACCAGCTGCACATGCCTATGAACGTCTTAAGTTCAGTAGCGGTTGTCGGTTGGGGATATTCCAACATTGCTCGCACTTTATCGGGATCGGTCCGTAAACCATAGATACCTCAAGCTCGGCAAACAAAACATACATTTATCTATGTTTATAGTCAGATTCGCGTCTTTTAATCTTTTAAGTGTTTCTCAAACGATGGCGTTGTTACAATAACATCGTCTAAGTAAACAAACACAAACGGGTCTAGTTCTGGGCCAAGAACGGAACCCATTAATGCCTGTAAGGTTTGAGCAGCATTGCATAAACCGAAAGGCATGACCTCGAATTCAAATAAACCACGCCCGGGTACCACAAAAGCCGTCTTCTCACAAGAATCAGGGTGCAAACTAACCTGCCAAAATGCAGATTTCAAGTCGATACTGCTTAAAAACTGTGCACCTGATAATTTGCTGAGAATTTTATAGATTATTGGTAAGGGGTAGGCGCATTTCTTAGTGACCGAATTCAGTTTCCGCCCGTCGAAACAAAGACGCGGTTCACCGTTGGACTTTTCAACTATTAATACCGGACTGGACCAGGGGCTGGTAGAAGGACGTACTACCCCAAGCTCCAGCATTAGATCCAATTCTTTGTTAAGAATTTCCAGTTTGTAAGGCGACATTACATCGTGCCTTTGCTTAATAGGATCTGCCTCTACAGTATCTATCTTATGCACCATTTTGTTCGTTCTCCCTAGCCGGGAAGACGATAGTGACCAAAACTCCGCGATCATAGAGTTTAATTGAGTAGATTGTTCCTCGTTCAGCTCGGATCGGGAGCAAATTTTATTAATAGCACATACAGCTCCTTCACATTTTATAGGATCCCCGTCTTTATTTAAGTGCCTTCTGCCTATAAAATAGGAACTACTTCCAAAGTCTAAGGTTATATCAAAAGCTCTACAGAAATCTGATCCTAAGATCAAACATGAGACAACGAAGGTACCACTAGTAACTTAACGAGCTTCACTATATCACCTATTTGCAATGGAAGATGAACACAACCAAGCATGTACATGTACATACGGCCGATTGTCGCGTCGTCTTCCTTTTCAACTAAAATAATGTTAGTCTCTTCCCCGAAACATTCATTGTTACTATCTTTAGAATACGACAGAATACTAGTCTTATAAAAATCTCGAACCTCATTGAGCCACGCCGCCTATTCTCTATTTGAAGTTCGGTAGACCTGATTTGTCATGCCACTGGGGCACGCCGGTCTACTGACCGTGGTCCAGTCTGACCGGCCGTTTTTTGAGCAGTTGGGACAATTTGGTCTTATGACGTTTGTCCTACCACACCCACAGCATTTAAGGTCTTTGATTTTTTACGGAAATCCCGTTTCACGTGACCCGCCTGATTACACTGCCAACAATGTAATGATGATACTTGCGGGACGATTTCTATTGCAGAAATTTCCCCTAGTTGGATCACTACTACTAGCATCTGTTAACAATCCTTGGGATAAGGAATTATATGCCACACCCGGTTCTAAGGTAGCCATTTGCTTTCGTGGAGGAGGTTTAAAGTATTTTTTTATTTTTCTCCGAGTCCTAGAGTGCCCGGCAAATTTAAACTAAACGACGCACCGTAGAAACATTTTGGAGCGCGAGATGAGACTGATAACACGGTAAAACTCTTTGTGTCAAGGTTCTTAATCTATTTTCCTCAGATGGTTTCTCTGACAAACATTCGAATAGATTTTCCATGATCGAAATGTAAATAACTATAGCCTCATCTTCATGTTGCGTTCTTCTTTCAATTTGTTTCCAGAGTTCTTCGTCATATCCCAGAGGTAAAAAGTCCGTTTTTAGAGCTGTAACTAAGGAATCCCAAGAACTGAATCTTTTCTGTCTGAGTTGAGCCCGAAACCATTCCAGGGCGACATCTTCAAAGAGATCCGAAGCAGCCTCATAAAGTCCATCTTTACTGCATTTTCTAGCGACTCTAAGTTCTTCAACTCGTTGCGAAAAGGAGTTAACTGATCCTCTCCCCGATCTCCCATTAAACTTATCTGGCCATTTAAACACGGGAACAGATTTGGAGGCCCCTTCAGCAAGTGCCGCATTATTATTACCCGAAACACCTGCAGTTGGTTCACCTCTTCGATTTCTTTCTTTAATTTCTTCCAAGTCCTCTTGTGACGCGTTTTTCCTCCAATTGCCTTATGCACTAGGCAAGCGGAAGCGTCACTTCAGCGCTTGAGCTTTTTCTTTTAGCAGATTTATTTCAGATCAGCTCGGGCGCCACCTTTAGAATTTTTACTTGGGGCAAAGGTCCCACACTAGCCTCTTAACACAGCCTGTTGCAGTAGGGCTGGGATAGCTGTAGTGAAGAAACGGTAATTCCAGAGGTCGATAAGGAAGTTCAGACTATCACACACACACAGCAGTAAAACTCAGAGTTAAAAAAATAACAGTGTTTATTGAATAAAAACCTACTATCTACAAGTCTATCAAAATACTTAGTTAAGATTAATAGTCTGTTTTATAATATTACCAAAGTACTAGTTTGATAGTTTAGGCTACCCCCGTGTAAAAACGACTTTACTGCGAAATTAAAAGACGGTTAGCGGGGTATGAGGCAGGCAAATAATGAGGCGTTAAAGCAAACTAGTAAGAACGGGCAAACGGTGACAGATATCAAGCAAGAAAGCACAATCACAAGCTACCAAATTATGTATATCTCATGCAAATATTGCTAGCTTAATAGTTACAGACTTGGGTCGTAGTGTAGATTAAACAGAATAAATCAAACAATAGAATAATAACAGTAAGTAATAAAAGATCAAATTTTTATAAGTACGACTAATAACACGCTTCACACAATTTGTCTGATTCATCAAAGTGCCTAGACAATGGTGCAAACGCGCGTTTTTATAGTCTTAGGACGGACAGAAATGATTAACCACTTTATGACTAACTGAACACGCTTCACAGAATTTGTCTGATTCATCAACGTGCCTGGAGAATTATGCCAAGGCGTATTGTTCTAGTCTTAGGACGGACAGAAATGATTAAATACTTTATGACTAACTGAACACGCTTCAAACAATTTGTCTGATTCATCAAAGTGCCTGGACAATTGTGCAAAGGCGTATTGTTCTAGTCTTAGGGTGGACAGAAATGATTAAACACTTTATGACTAACTGAACACGCTTCACACAATTTGTCTGATTCATCAAAGTGCCTGGACAATTGTGCAAAGGCGTATCTTTATAGTTTAGAACGGACGCAGAATAATTAATTAATTTATGACTGCCAGAAGAACACGCTTCATATCATTTGTCTGGTTTATCTAAGTGCCTGGACAATGGTTCAAAGACGTATCTTTATAGTCTTATAACAGACGCAGAAATTGTTAAACAGTTTATAGCTAACAGGGCACGCTTCATACCATTTGTCTGATTCATCTAAGTGCCAGGACAATGGTACAAAGACGCGTCTTTATAGTTTTGAACTAATTAAACATGTTTCGGACACAGAATAACAATGCAAAAATATACTTAATAAAAGTCTTAGCACATATTTTCACATTCACTAAACTCTATATAAAGAGTCTATCAAATGATCAAAGCCCACACCTGCGACAGTAAAACACGTAGAATAATTTACACCGACAACCCAGTCTGTTAACTTCAATTATTAATAATTTAACTTACTCCTGATCACTTCGCTAGCCTGCCGCGGAGGACGATATTAAACCGGACACTACTCACGACGGAATGAATTTCTCCAGCCCGGTTCTCTAGTATTATTTAGGTGAGAGCGCTTGGTTGGAGAGGGGGTAAGCGCAGAGTGAATGCGCGGTTAGTTCACGGGAAATAACTAAGTCGTTAAAATATTTCGTGATTTGAATTTACAACTAAAATCACAAGTCTGATTATAAATAAATGATAGAAAATATTTTCGTGTTTGCCTTTCAAACGGCTAAGTTAGAAATATTTTATTCCTCGGTTTCAGTAAAATTTTCTAAGTTCGAAAATAATTAACTGATTGAAATATTTCCGTGTTTGCCTGTCAATCGATTAAGTTAGAAATATTTTATTCCTCGGTTTCAATAAAATTCTCTAAGTTCGAAAATAATTAACTGATAGAAATATTTCCGTGTTTGCCTGTCAAACGACCAAGTTAGAAATATTTTATTCCTCGGTTTCAGTAAAATTTTCTAAGTTCGAAAATAATTAAATGACAAATAAAAATCGTATTTCATACCTGAGGTGCCTACTTGACGTCGCGTGCCAGCAGTCAGTACGGTGCGTAGAGAACTGATTGATTTCCACTTCGCGTCGTAGTGTATCGCCAGCCCGTGGGCATGGAAGGAGTAGGCTTGCGCGCGATGGGCACCTAGTCGCTCGTAGCGGCTTTTGATTTACACATATACAGAATGAATTTGATATTATGGAGTTTTAAATACAAATTCATAACATTATTCTGAAGCTGAAGGGCTGAAGGCAGTAAAATAAACAATTGAGATCAGGAACTTATAACATACAGAATTTACTAGAAAACAAACTGGTATTTCTAGACGACCGGTATGAAAGACAAAAATTTTAAAATTAAATATATGGACCTGACATGGTTCTAATACAGAGTGTGCAAGGAAGCAATTTTAACGGACAGAATTGCATAGCAAATTTTGGTTCGTTACATCCCCCTCTTACTTCATAAAAAATAATAATAAAATGAAATGACATTATTTTTTTATACGTCTTCCAGTTCGCCCTAAAAGAGAAAGTAAATTTAAAATTTCTATGGCAGGGTTCCCTAACTTATTCAGGAACGTACCCTCTTGCTGGTTAGTAAACTTTATTCAAGGGCTACGGACCTTTACAAACTACATCTAATCTGACAGTGATAATAAACAAAACAAATATAAAATTCTTCTTACTTCCTAAATGTTAACAACCAAGACGGCTTCTCTCTTTGTCCATTTTTCTTCAAACATAACAAGAATTACTTTGGTAATTCCCTTGGACAGGGTTGGAGATATTTCCTAAAACAGAAAAAATAACTTTTTTTTAACAGTAAACTGCTGGGCGGATTCCAGATGACTTCATTAGCTGGTTTTTCAGTGCAACACGTTGCATCGAACTCCTCGAGAGGTAGTGTCTGCATACGAAATGGGCGGATACATGTAGGACACATCGAGATGTTGGTCGGTACGGGGCTGGAGTCTGAACGGCCCGTGGGGCGGTTCGCCGGTTTGTCTTCTTAGAGACGGAGGCAGGCGTTTGGGCGCTGGAATTTAAATAAGGCTTTAAATCTTTTATGTATATACGGTTGTGCTTTTTGCTAGTTTGCTAGGTTATACACGACGGGAGAAACGACCTGTGTTATTTTATAAGGTCCAGAAAATTTCGGAGCTAGCTTGGAAGCAAAACCCTTGACCGCCGACGACAGGGGGCGCTCTCATTTCATGACTCGGTCTCCTACATGATAGCTTATTTCACGGCGACGGAGGTTATAATACCGACTTTGTGAAGTAAAGGCTTGGGATAGTTTTATGCGTACTAACTCGAATACTTCTTTAAGCTTGTCCAGTCGCTCGGTATGGACGGGTGGTATCTTGTTGTCGTCGTCAGGTGCGGTGACCTCCTCTTGGTCATTGTCTGTGGCATTGGGTTCTTGAATTTCGGCTTGGTAAATGGTATTTGGTAGGGACAGTTCTCTGCCGAAGTTCAAGAAGGCGGGTGTGAAGCCTGTGAACTCATGCCTTGAGCTATTGATAGCCAGTTGTAGGGCACTCAGATTCTGGTCCCATTTTCGGTGGTCTTGCTCACAATGCTGGGCTATCATGGTCTTGATGGTGAGGTTAGCTCGTTCAACGAGGCGTGCATGGCGGCGTCAGATGGTGTTGTATGCCAAATTTTTGTAGTAAGGATCGGAAAGTTCGGCTGTCGTATTGGGACCCATTGTCCGTAATGACGGTATGTGGACATCCGAATCTAGACTTATTAGAATCTAGACTTACTGCAAAAAAAATATTGAAGGTTGACTGCTATATTTCCTCGCCTATACATTGAATGTACTCGCAGCATTCTTGTTTAAATGGTCTGCAATATAAGTTTAACCCATCTTAAAGTATTGTTTTATCTCCTTATTATCCTTATCCATTTTTCGTATCTCCGGCCTCAGAAAATCAGCTTACTGGCAACAACTGATGCTGCTAAACATCACGGTTTAAGAACTCACTTGCAAATACAATATTGGAAAGGAAATACTGTAAATCCTCTCATCTGGGGTTGAAAAAGCTAAAAAAATGGACTAGTACCAATTTTGACAAATAAACCTCCTACACCACAAGTTTTGCTGGAAAAAATAGCCTGTAAATGCACCAAAGGATGCAGAGGAAACTGCATTTGCAGGAAATTGGGAATGAATTGCTCCATTTTTTGCAAAGAATGTATGGGAATAAACTGTGAAAACGCTGATGTACCTGAAATAACGGAAGACGATGTTCACGTAGATACCGATGAAGAAATCGACTTTGATTTTGAAAATATGTTAAATCCAGCATTTGAATAATTTCATAAATAACGTACAATTAGAAACATAAATAATGTATAACAGGTAAGTATACAATTATGAATAAATTAATTTAATCTATCTTTTCTAAGTTGTTATTTGAATAAAAAAAAAAAAAATAACGTGATACAAAGTTCAGAAGTGGAAAAATGTAAAAAGTTATTTTTTAAGTAAAATAATCTACTATATCTAGACTGTATCTTGGTTACTATTGATCACATAAACTTCTATTGCAGACCATTTAAACAAGAATGCTGCGAGTACATTCAATGTAGCAATATATGTACTTAAAGTATTTGACAAATAAATTATAGGCCAAAATTTAAAAAAGAACGTAAAAATTAGAAAAAAGTTAATAAAAGTAACAATCTTCGAAGCGCTGTATCTAGGTTTCTATTTGTCGTAGAGACTTTTACCAGCCACCATTTCAACGGGCGTAAAGTCAGCTTTCACTTTAATATAATAATGTCTATACCTAAATTCACTCAGAAAAAAGTTACAGGATGAAATTTGAAAAAAAAAATAGTAAAAATTAGCAAAAAAAGTTAAAAGTTGCAAACGGTCACTATTAATCGTAAATTTTTTTACAAAATCTCATTTTAACTGGTAAAACGCCAGTTTTTTATGCAGCAATGTCTATGCCTAAATGTACCCGAAAAAAAGTTCAGGCTAAAATAAAAAAAAAATGAAAAATTGCATTTTTTCGTTTTTTTTGTTTTGTTTTGTTTTTTGGACGTATTTTTATATTTTTGACTTCTGAAGGTGCCATTTGAAAATGTGAAAAGTTGACCTTTTTAATTCGATTTCAAAAACTTTAGCACTCCGAGGTTTTCTCATATTTTGGGGTCAATTGAACATAAGAAACAATAATAACGTTTTAGTTCTTTAACGTATTAGTTTCTTTTTTTTGGACATAGACAATAGCCTATGAGGGCTCCAGAATATTCTCGATTAATCTGTCACTTTCTAGTAGGCTCTCTACTACAGGCTCAGACACCGCGCGCCTTCTCTGGGCAGATTGCCGAACTAACTAACTTAATTCTCTCTACATTGGAACTTAGAGGAAACTCACTATCGGTCGCCATTGCTTCTTGTACAATTTCAACAATTTATTTTTCGAGACTGAAATGTTCTACTATTTTTCTTAATATAACCCGTCCTAGTAATAGTATCGCAAAAATAATAAAAATAGCGGATTGTTCGCAATCAAATTTTAACTAGGACTAGGCCTATGAAGAAACTTTTCGATAATTCGTTAATTTGTAAAAAAAAATAAAAGAACCACCAAAAGTTGCCTTTTTTGGCAGTTTAAGAAATATAACGTAATAACACAATTAATTATTTTTTATTTATTTGCTGTTATCACTAATAGAGATTAGAACTATGTTTATTTTTTTGTTCGACAACTATATCCTATTACTTGTAGATAGAATGTGTCTTGAACAGAGCAAAACGGAGTGCAAAACTTATGTTTTTGTTATTTAAATTAAAATAAGTATATACAATTTATATTAAATTCGGAATGCATTATGTACATGACATATATATAAAAAATATTATCTGTGTAGTTTTTGTAAAAATTGTATGTAGTGTTTATAAGTGCTATAACCATTTAATTTTCCATTAAACTCAAAAATATGTTTACATTGTATCTTCGAGTACACGTTTAAATATTTTATTTGGCGTTTTAAAAGACTTATTCGGGCTAAAAATTGGCACTATACAGAGTATTTTTGTCATATATATTTTTCTAAGTATCTTCCATATATTGGGGCTTTTTGAAATGTAAAATAGACACAAAAACGTAAACAGACGTCGCCACTATAATTTCCAATGTCAATTTAATTACAATTTTAATTGTTTGTTACAAATTGAATATCGCGATTCAATACTGATATTTGACGTGACCTCCTTTTACATACAAATAGACACTAATGAAATAAAAAAAATATATGCAAGTTCTCTATTCTTTACAGACATCCTGCAGGTAGAAATTCTTACTTCTTCGACATAATCTGAATTCATCATATCAGTTTGTTGTACTTTTTTCATTCCAAATCGGCAAAAATGTTACTTTTTATAATTACTAAATGAAGAATACTTATTTTTCAATAACTGATTTCGTTATATCCGAATATTTTACTAATTATCTGTATATTGCAAGTATTAAAACAATTGATGTAAATAGAAAAAGTAATTTATTAGATCATAAATTATATATAAACATACATTTTAAACATCAGGGAATAATTCGTCATATGAAAATTTCTCAAATAAGTTGTTGATTACTCCAAAAATAAATTTTTTAATTACTTGTTTCAACACAGGTTGCAGTTCTATAATTAAATCTTCAATATTTTCATTTATAACTTTATTAGTTTGTTCATTCAATTCATTATTATCTCCAAAAATATTTTCAAATAGAAAGTAGGGTTTTCCAACGTCAAGGTCGAATTTTTCTTCTTGTTCTAATTTAATATGTCTTTGTCCCTTCTTTTGATATGATATTCCAGCGACAGAAAAATGTGCGTGAAGATCAGCTAGAATTCAAATATTAATGTAAATAATATAATTAAATTAAAATATTTAGATAATATAAGAATCAGCTAAACGAACGAAAGTACATTTATTTTAGTAACAATTTGTTACCTATTTATGATTTTGTGGATTCTTTTCTTTTATGAAAAGAATTCCTGGTCACCTCAAACCAATCAAAAGCGATGGTATTCTTATTCAATATTCAAATAGTTGAAGGGCCCAGTTGATAGAAATTTATGAATAGCATTCATTATAATAACTAACGGACTCTCTTTATACATGAAGACTTTAGGGTCATAATCAACTCTTGAAATCTTTGTGGCAGTTTTCTCGAAAACGGTTGGAATTATCAAGTTCTATCAAGTGTACCTTTTTTACGTAGAAATGACTAGCATGAGATTTTCTAGTCAAAAGTGTCACAACGTTTCGTAAAAAAAAAGAGAAAATATTCATCATCAGGTATAGCTCATGAGGCGCCTTCCATGGGCTAGCGTGATGTGATACATACATTATTATTTCCTAGCTTAAAAAATGTTTCCTTACCAAATTGGGAGAAGGTCGGTCAAGAGTAGTATTGCAAAAAAAAAGAAAAAAAATTACAAATTTGACACCCTGTATCTTTTTCCACAGCAACAATTTACTAAAGCATGTTTGGTTATATTCATATTTTGATCCAAAGAATCCACCCTTGAACTATGATCTATTATTAATGGTCCACCCTGTATAAGAGAAGTTAAGATTTCAAAAAATGTATTGGAATTAGCCACCCCCACTACCACCCCCACTACCACCCCCTTACCACCACTCCCACCCCCACTACCGATGTGGCATATCGTTTTATAAGTTTTTGGGATCGACGATTTCAGCTATATTATTAAAGTTCCATAAACAATTATTTCCACATAGTGGAGTGCAAATATAGTATCAACATTTTCTTTTGAGAGACTTGGATAGAAAATCTGGATGTGGAAGTAGTGATTCCTTGGGCAATTTAAAAAACCGCTGCCCAAGGAATCACTACTTCCACATCCAAGTCTCTTACAACAAAATACTATATTTGCACTCCACTATGTGGAAATAATTGTTTATGGAACTTTAATGGTATAGTATTTGAAATCATGTTCCCCAAAACCACATAAAATTATATGCCACATCTGTAATAGAGGTGGGGGTGAATGAAGTGAAAAAAATTCTTGATGACTTTGACTCTTGTACACACATCAAATCACACTATTTTTTCACCACCTTTAATAATGGGGTGGGGGCGGTAATGGGGATGGCTAATGCCATTTTTTTGAGGCCTTAGCTCCTCTTATATTTACTAAATACCAATTTCATGGACTCTTACTTGCTCGATTTACCTATTTACCCCCATTTACCTCAATTTACCCTTCAACTCTGCAACGGAATAAGATGAAAATATAATCTAGTTCCAGATCTCGTTAAAAAACATACGTGTGCCATATTTTAAGTGAATATCTTAAACGGCTCCAGAGTAATAGTGAGCACCAAAACGATACAAGACTAACATACACACCGACGCAACAGACAAATTTATTTTGCTCAGACTTAAAATATTGACGTTTCTTGATATTATAAGCCTATTTAAACAATGAAAATTTCCAAAAAAATTTTTTGCGTTAATATACTTCAACTGAATGTCGAACTAATACGCAGAAAATGGCAAGACAAAGATATAAAAAATCGTTGTGTGCCGTAAACTACACGATAGAAGTAAAGCCTCTACTACAAGCATTTTCTTCGAGGAAACCTACTACGCATCCATACTACTCAAGGTAACCCATTGCGCATCCAATTTACTCGAGGAAACCCACTGCGCATCCATATCACTTGAGGTAACCTACTGCGCATCCATTGTACTCGAGGAAAGCCACTGCGCATCCATACTTCTTAAAGTAACCCACTGCGCATCCATACTACTTGAGGTAACCTACTATAATACTCGAAAAAAGTCACTGAGTATCCAAATATTCGAGGAAAGCCACTGCGCATCCATAATATCTTAAACGGTTCCAGAGTAAACGTGCGCACAAAAAAAAGTTACAGACAGACCGACAGACAGACAGACCGACAGACAGAAATTTTTTTTCGCTCAAACTTAAAATCTCGACGTTTCATGACATTTTAAGCATATTTGAACAATAAAAATTTTTAAAATTTTTTTTGTCGTTACTATACTTCCACTGGATGTGGAAGTAATTAGACAAAAATGAGTTGAACATTTTTGTAATATATGCATTTTTATCTAATATTAGTGTCACCTGTCAGAATTATTGAATGCATTACTAAGCTTAACTCTTCAAGCACTGCACTAATCTTCTCCAAACTGGACACCAATTTTTTTATTTTGAATTTGAACTTTAGCCCACAGTTGCTCTAAGTGACAATTGTGCTTAGAATGTGATTCAAATATTTCAGTAGGACGGGAGCGAAGATGTCGGTGGCTTAAACAGGAGTTTAAATGTTGGCATTTATTTAAATTTTTGGCTCCATTAAAAATTTAAATTATTTGATTAGGATGAATAATTTAGAAAAATAAACACAAGGTAAAAAAGAAAAGAAATGGAGAGGAAAGAAAAAAGAATGAAGGCTGTAGTTCTCTGACAAGTTAGAAAATGAGCTAGAGAAGTTGCGCGGACATAGGTAGTCCACTAGTGATGTAATGTCATTGTAGCGTTCGTATATACCTAGGTGATATAAGGAGGTGTATCTTGAACAATTGGAATTGAGCCGGAGAAACTGATTCTCAAGGCCGACGCGCTGCATCACACCAGCGCAGCGTATGTTAGAACCAGCTTCACTACAATGATATAAATCAATATTTTATTATGTCTACTAATAAGCCCAGGAATTTTAGTCAATATATAGCTTCTACCCGGAATTAACTATTTTAAAGCTGGAAATTTGCAGGATTGTAGTTTTGGTCCAGGACAACGCGTACCAAAAAGTCCCCTACTCTCCCCCCGTCGGGTTCCCTGTTTTTGCGAAGCAACAATGGCCTAAGTCGCAGAAATTGCGGAGCTGGCTATAAAGTGCGGCAGAAAGTTGTTGAAAGTTGTTGGTCCGATCTGAGTCGAAATGATCATAAAAGCTTCGGAAAAGTATATCCAAAATTTCGAAAATTGAAAAAAAACCGAAATGGCGCCATTGCGGATAAATGAAAACTTGGAGGGGAAAACGTACCCAAATAAACATTTCTCTTCATACCTTAGGCTTTCCATTGGTATGTCTACGTTTTCTGTAGGGTCATCCGTTACGCAGTTACGCCAATATTTGTTCGTTGTTTTTTTAAATAATATTTATTACACTTCCAATCATATTTGTTTGTGATCATGTACATATGTGTATATAATAATATGTGTGAAATGTGTATGTATATACTTGCGTAGGTCTTGCAATAATTGTGTGGACACACACCACTCTATAACCATACTTATGTGGCCTTCGCTAATTGTGTGGCCATACACATGGCCACACAATTTAAAACCTATTTTTACAGCATCTACGTGGTCTCCCCACTCTATATCTGTCATTTTCTGGAAATGGCCACACAAGTATAGTAAAAATTTGGTGTGTATAATCTCAAAAATTTCACCAAATTGTGTGGCCTTGTACAGTGCTGCCCCCAGCGGAAATACTATTGCTATTATTTCCATTTCTTCGTGTGTATTCAAGATGTGTGTTAAATGTCTTTTATGTGGCCCTAACAGTTTTATGAAATTTGTAGGTAAGTATTTAGTAGGTCGTACTATTATTAATAGAACAGTATTATAAATGAAATAAGATCATGTTTTATTTGTATAAACGGACCTTTTTTAAATCAAATATTATCAATATTATTTATTTATTCTTTTATTTACTGCATTTCATCTTGGCAAGCGCTTTCTTTTTTTATAATAATTTGAAGAAAAAAAGGAATATATCAAATTAAATTTGAATACACAGTATGTTCATGATTTGTGTAACGGAGAGGGAAAATTGTCATATTACGTTTTAGAAATAAACTTTATTAGAGGGAGACCAACTAGAGGAATAGAAATTTGCTTATAGAAAAAATAAGATTCACATAATAAAAAGCAAAATTTAAAGTACATAATTCCAAAAATTCCAAAAATATAAGAAATGTTACATAAACTCAACTTCCTTTGTAGATAAGTCAAATTTTGTAAAGATGATCGAAATTTTTATTTAAATATATTTTAAAACAATAAAAGATCTTGGACAAAAAATGAAAGTATTCGGGAGAATACGATGCTGGAAAGTCGCTTTTGAGAACATATATCTTAGTCTTAGAGAATCGAGCTCTCTAAACCCACATCCCGAAAGCATCAGTACGCCGTATGTCTACGTCCATAACGGTTTATGTCTCAGAGACGTGAAAAAAGATGGAGAAAATTAGGGCGTTTGGTAATCTGGTCTTAGTACTTTTCATGATATTTCTGTTATACCAAATTTTGCTCAACTGATACGTTACCGATTTTTCCATCTATATTCCTCGCCGAATCTCATACTCGCAGTTTCCAGTATTGTCGACAAGGGTTCAAAGTATATCATCTTATTTATTACCACAGAGTAATACGTAAAATGTCTGTGGTTATCATTTGCTTGGTCTAGAATCATAATATTCGTTTTGTTGTTATTTACCTACACTTAAAACATAATCAGAGCTTGTGTTTGAGCCTCGTCAGCAGGTGTATGAGCTAATCCTTGCTTGATGCAACTAAATTGTGTCATCTATAGTTCTTAAGCTAGAAATCTTGGTTCCACCTAGAGCCACACCACTTTGTTACCAACATCCGTCCCATCACATGTTCACTATAGAGGATTTGTGACTGAACGCAGCCCTGGGTGACGCCTTCGTCAACTTTACATTTGTTTTTTTTCATACATATCATGAACTAAATATACATGTAATTCTCTGTACGAGGTATTAAATTGAAGAACATAAAAATTTCTAAACGAAACATTTTAGCCATTAAATAATGTGTTTCATTTTTAGTGAGCTATATGCCGGAGAAATCAAATTTGAAATATAGGACCAACGCAGATTTCGAAAATTAAAGTCTTTCAATTCCGTCAGTCTGTCCGTCGGATGTTTGTCTGCTTGTTGGCGATGTAACTAAAAGACTATTTGATTTAGAAAATTAGTATTTCGCGGATAGTTGACACCATTGCCAAAAGAGAAGCCTGCTTTACTTTTAATGAACAAAAGGTAAACGCCTTAAAAAAGTAATTAATGGAAAATGTTGCACAGGACAATACATGGCATACAATTGCCTAGGCACAAACCTGCTATAGTTTTAATAAAAATTATACAGGGTGATTGATGATTACCCAAAAGGGAAAATTAATTGATAAATAAAAGTTGCCAAACAAGGAAGGAAATTTTGTATAAATACTTTTAAAGAATTATATTTTAATTAGATAATATTAGAAAATTTACCCGTTCTCGATTGATTTTTCTCTACCCTCTTGAGCTATAAGAACCAAAAAAGCCCTTACGATACGTCCTACCAATTTTTTCTATTGAGTTTTACTGTTATTACCCGCCATCTTAAGTAAAATATGTTGAAAAATTAATAATAATATCTATTATTAATATGAAAAGACATGTACCTGAAATAAATCATCAGAACTTTTTTTTGTAATGAATTACAGAGTGTGTATTATTGTCCACACAATATACACAAAATTGTGGGGCTTGGCCACACAATTATATTTTTGCAAAAAGTAACATTAATTTTGAGTGTAAGAAAATTTTGAAAACAGAGTTAGAAAGCCCTTGAAATGGTGAGTATTGATTATGCAATAACTCGAAAGACCCCATTTTTTGGCGAAATGTTTAGTGTCCACACAATTATTGCCGCACCTGTATGTGTGTGTATGTATATGTATGTGTACATATTATTATTATTTTTCATAATAAAATTTTCTTATACTGTATACATATATACATTTTCATACATTTTTTTTACATTGTAATATTGACTTGTGTAAATACTTTTTTGTATAATGCATCAATAAATACTACTACTACTACTACTACTACTACTACTACTACTACTACTACTACTACAAGTGGCTGCACGGCGACACTCGGACAGTTGAGTGCGTTCATTGTTGCGTCTATCACGTCTAGTCTAAACAATCAAGCAGGCGCACGGCGAGCTATGCCTTCTTAGTTCAATAGCTGTGAGTGACAGTCTTCAGAGTGTGTCCATCGGTTCATTGGGGCGAGAAAATCGAGTGATTGTAGTTAAGTCGTGGTGGACACAGGCGTTTGTATTTTTTGTAAGTTTTATCTTGAAAATGGAAACGTTGTGGTGGTTCAGGGTTGGCTATCAACTTTACTTCGGGCTAGTGTGGAAAGAGGAGACACTGAAAATGAGGAGAGTTGATCTCGTGAAGAAAAATTCATCTATCACCATACATGTGACATGCAGGTAAGTCCTACGATACTCGCTAGTCCTAGAGAAATGTTCTAAGCAGCCCAAGATGCTGGTGTCTCAGTCACATACGTAGTATTGCAGTGCCATTTTTCCTTGCAGGAAAAATTACTCTAGACCTTCCACTATAAGGCAGGACACTGCCATGGCCAAAACTGCACAGCCTGGAAGTGAGAAGACTGAGCCGCTCAGTCGTTTCGATATAAAAAGGAACTGCTTGTTCTGTGGATAGGAGGCGTGCATGAGGAAGGAGAAGAAGAAGCAGGGCAAGTACAGGAGGGTTTTTCTCGAAGTAGAAACTGTTCCATTCAAGGATCGGATTATCGATCGAGCTTTGCAGAGGAATGACAAGTGGGGTGAGGTTGTACAAGCTCATGTGTATCGAGTGCAGTTGATCTGGTCGCGGCTGAAGCCAAATATCACCATAAGTGCAACTTGCTGTTTTTCTCTTCAGCTTCGTACCGATTCTTGCGTGTCTTTAATATACAAAGCACAAGCTGTAGATAAAATTCTCACAACTTAACCTTGGAAGACCTGAAGACACGGTGAGGTCTGTGGCGTTCCTCAAAATGTGTTCGTACATAGAAGATTCTGACGACTGCCAGTTTTCTTTGAATGAGCTGATTGATATGAAAACTGATGAACATGAAGATGTATCATATACCTCGGAGTACAGGAGCTGTAGAGAATCCAGCTGCACAAACATCCAGTCAGTGGATATGGATGATGAATCGGACGACCCAGTAGATCAATGTCAATTGTATTGCCGAATAGTCATTTTTTGAGTGTGACAAGTTAAATTTCATTCAATAAATCTTATAAAACACCAATAATATATAAACAGGAATTCGCAACAAGTCGCAGTTCCACCGGGCGCATGACAGGCGCGGCCGATGCGCGGCGACACTTGGAGTGGCGTAGCTCCGTAACGGGTGACGCTACAGAGGAAGTAGACATACCAATGGAAAGCCCAAAGTATAAAGAGAAATGTTTATTCGAGTACGTTTCCCCTCCGAGTCTTCGTTTATCCGCAATGTCGCCATTTCGGAATTTTCTCAATTTTTGAAATTTTGACAGCACTAGAACGGAAAATTATGAACAAAACATGCATGGAACATGTGAAATACAAGTGGATACGCTGCATGTTTCTCTGAAGCTTTTATGATAACTTAGCCCCAAATCGGACCAGTAACAACCTTTCTGCTGCACTTTATAGCCAGCTCTGCAATTTCTGCGACCTAGGCCCTTCTTGCTCCGCAAAAACAGGGAAGCTGACGGGGGAGAGTAGGGGACTTTTTGGTACGTGTTATTCTGGACCAATACTACAATCTTGCAAATTTTCAGTTTTACAATAATTAATTCCGGGTCAAAAACTAAAATTCCTGGGCTATAAGTCTGGCTAATCCTAGCCATGATCTGGTAGGGGATAAACTGTCGGTACAGTTTTATTTACATGACTGTAAAACGTCAGTTATTTATCAAGGTGTACTCCTAAGTTCTTCACATAGTCTCTTGTTGGAATTTGTTCCCCCAGACTAAAATTGGCGTTATTATTATGTATATTATGTATACTACTTAAATATCCACTCATATTAAATAGTTATTAAGGTACCAAGGGTGTAATAAGGATAATAACGCACCGAGGTCGGTAGTGTACAATCCCGAGGGCCTCTGCTATCATAATTTGCTAATTTTGGGTTGTATTATAATTTTATAATGCCCTAGGGCGTTATAGATATTCATAACGCCCTAGGGCGTTATTTCTCATTTAATGTATCTCAAAATAGGGTGGTTATTGTAAAATAACAGACTTGTAGGACATTAATATTATTAACATGTCCTTACTAAAGTTTCCGTCAGCTGGACCATTTCCATTTAATTGGAGTATTAGAATATTTCCATTAATATTGTAAGTTGACTTAATACGTAACCTAGGAAAACGTAGAGCTAGTTCAATATGGAATTGTTCTACGTCAAATTGAAGGAATTCCACTTGAAATTCATCAGCGTGATAAATTTGTATGTTCTTAAATGATGCTCTAAAATTATCTCCAGCCTGTAAACTGGCCTCTGGTATAGTAAGTGGATTAAAAGAAGGTATTTGTAGTTCTGGAATGCCTTTCAGAAGTTTTGGTCTTATAATCTCCACATTTTCAAGTAAACATTCTGCAATGTTTGGATTTTTCTTTGAACAAACATGAATGTATGAAGCTGAAAAAAAAATGAATTATTAATATTTATTTACAATAACTGAAAGAAAAATATATATTCTGTATATAGAAATCGATGGTCCCACACTTTTTTCAACAGATTTGGCTGCATATTGTGGTTTAACCAACATAAATTTCAATGGCTCCGCAAATTATAGTTTAGTGGAATCGTGTAATTTATACCTACGTAATAAGCGTTTATGAGTTGATAAATACAATAAAATATAATAATAGATATTTTTACACAATTTTTGCTTTAATTTATTGACTGTGCCACGCAAAGAAAGATAATGTATTTAACATTCTATGCATGTGGGTGAGTACGTTCTTTCATTCCTTGCTACAGCATAAATGGCTGAACCAATTTTCATGAAACAAATGTCACACAATTCCTCTTAATTCGAGTAGTGTCGCTGAGTATAAGGAAAAAGTCTCAAGGCGGACAATAGGCATGAAATAAAAAATCCAAATTTGTCGAAACCCATCCCCAATGGTATCAAATGAAAGGGCTTGAAAAGAAAATTCTCAATATACAGTCCAAAAATACCGATTACAAACTTGTAATGCAAATTCTACATGCAAAAATATGTAAAGAAGTTCATATAAACATAATGTCAGCCAATGCTTCCAAAGGGAGCTAGGGTCCTTTGAAGGTGGAGCTCTAGAATAGGTTTTTATGTAATATTTCAGAAGTACTTTGTGCTACGTTATTAAGTATCAACAAAGGCTATTATGTCGCAAAATTGAATTTCATCCAGGGGCGTAGGAAAGGGGGGCAGCTTCCTTTATAAACAAATTTTCTTTTGCTCCGTTCTTGTTTTTTAAATGTTAGTACTGGAATATGGTTTCCTGATGAAATTTACATAAAAAAGGTCCTCCTTGTTAAGCACCGTAGAACCAAACTTTTTTATAAGAACTGGTTTAAAATAGTTGTTGCAGGGTCTTTTTGTGACCCGATTTCAATTAATAATCTAAATGCTGGCTTAATTTAAACTCGAATGTCATAATTTGACAACAGAAACAGTTCAAGCGTACAAAGAAGAGTTTTAGTTCTGAACTGTTTTTAAAAAATTGAAAAAATTATTGAAATTAATTGAAATGAAATTGACTCCGCAACAACTATTTTAAACCAGTTTTTGTAATAAACGGTAGGTTCTACGATGTCTTATAAAGAAGAACGCTTTTTTATATAAAATTCAGGGGACCATATTCCGATACCAACATTAAAATACCAAAATCGGAACAAAAAAAATTGGATCATAAAGGAGGCCTCCTCTTCCTCTTTCCTATGCGCCTGGATAAATTTCAATTAAGTTTGTTAATATCAGGAAATAATAGCTCTTATTGATACTTAATAACGTCGCGAATCTTATCACTGTAGCACAAAGGGTTTCTGAAATATTAAATAAAAACATATAATCCAAGAGGTAGCTCCCATTTGATATAACCGGAAAGATCTAATACAGTTACGTATACTACTCAAGTCTGGAGCTAGCATAAAATAGAAATCTGGCGGTCTGGCAATCCAAAGCGGCCGGACCTTAAACTGGCGGCGTTTCTAATTTCTAAAAAAAATTACTTCAATTTAACCGGGAAGATCTATTTTTATTTCAGAGTTTACTTGTTAGATTACTACCTCCTGAATAAATTCGAGCTGGTCTGCCATTCGAAATCGATCGCAAAATTGCCGCCAGACCAATCCAAAGTTAAACAAAATTGAAATCAATTTAACCGAAAGTATCTAATGTTTATTTTTGAACCAAATTACAGCTCACTGAATGGCTTTCATGAATTGTTAAGTATAGCAATCAAAAGCAGCCGGATACTGGGTGCCAGATCAAATTTCTTGCAACGCTGCATTTCACTGAACGACGAATAACGTACGACTCTCTGGCTACGTACAAAACAATGTAGGGGAGGGAGGGTTGTAGAAAAATGTAATATTGTTTGTCACTTACCCAAACCTATGCAAGCTGGTGGAACAACCCGAACTCAAAATATGTTCTCATTTAACATAAATGTATCAAACTTTAATGTGGGCTAAGGTCGAATATTTTTGTAAACATAATTTTGTACCTGCTCAGTAAAATAACAAAACCTACCATACAACTTTCATTTGTTTTATTTATCGAAGCAGTGACCAGTGAACCCCACTAATGTGGCCAGTGTACCCCGACTGCGGGGCACACTGGTCATATTTTCTAAGAAATGTTATTTTGTTGTCATATGTAAAACGTTTGATTCTGTAAAGTGGTATTATAGGAAATTCCTGTAAATACATGGTGCTTTAGGCTTGCACAAAAAAAGTTGCAGAAATGTTAACAGTGCCTTAAAAAAAGTAATCAAGTGCAAAAGAGTGACCACTGTGCCTCGCTCTCCCCTATCTGTTGCTCTGGACCGATCCGGCATTTTAACAACGTGTGTTACGAGGTTATGTTTCATTCGTTTGCATTCTGTCCTATTATTACAATTAAATTAGGTACTGATAAATACGGAAATGGCTTCGGTTTGTTTTGTTTGTAATATTTTCAAACATTCTACCAATATCCGGAACCAGATTCTGTTCCCATAACTACGGCGGAGAAATTTGTTTGCTTCATGTACAATCTCCCTAGGTGTCCAACAGTTAATGAGGCAAGATACAGAAAATTTGAGATGGCTTAGAAGCCCAGAAAAACGAATGAGCCTCTTAAGAACTTCGCCACATTTGATTCCCTATCAATTCCCCCGTGCCAATCATCACTGCTGCTGCATGTGAAAAGAAGTATATTTCAAACATATATATGGATGAACGCCGAAAAACAGGACCCGATGCAGCCATTAAATCCCGAAGACTATGGCTGGAAGATAGGTCCTTCTGGGATATACGAACCTGTGTGGTTTGATGGAGACGTTGCTCCACCTGTTGTTATCGACCCAATTGCGGAGGCTTCAGGTATGTTGAACACAATATAGAAATAATTACTTAATTTTTAACTCTTTTTAGACGACGAAGATACCGATTCTGATGTCCCTTCGGAAGATGACGGGGACGAAGACGATTTTATAGCGTCACTGACAAATCTATGAGTGTGAAATTCAAGCTATCTTTTATTTAATTAAATGTCAAAACTAATGTTGACGAAAAACTTATAATTCTTTTCATACAATAAAATTACATTTCTATCAATTTTTTAATATACCATCAACCGAAACATAATGTAGCTCACTCGTACTCGACGATTAACAAGCTTTGCTACCTTACAAAAACCGATCTGGCATCTTGGATCCGGCTGTTTTTTACTGCCAGACCGAGCAATTCGCAAAAGCCAAGCACTGACCAGTAATTTGGTTGAAAAATTAATACTAGATACATTCGGTTAAATTGACATCAATTTTTTTAAAGTGTAAGTTGATCTGGCCGCCATTTTACGACCGATTTCGAGTGGCAGACCAGTTAAAATTAATTTAGGAGGTAGTAATCTAACAAGTAAACTCTAAGACAAAAATAGATCTTCCCGGTTAAATTGCAGTATTTTTTTCAAAATCCCATTTTAATGTCCGACCGTTTTGGAGTGCCAGACCGCCGGATTTCCATTTCATGCGGGCAATACTCGAAACTGTAATATTAAACAGAATTAGATCTCTCTGGTTTGATCATATGGGAGCCAGCTCTCAGTCTACTATTTTAAGGCCCCACTTTCGAAGGCCCTAGCTCCCTTAGGAAGCATTTGCGGACGTATGTTTATATGAACTTTTTTTCATACATTTACACGTAAAATATGCCCAAGAACCAGTATTTCCAGACACCCTGTATGATATATAGGGTTATTCAATACAATACAATACAATGAGGGATCCGTATTGTTTTGTTTTGTCAAAACCTAATTTTACTTCCACATCCAGTGGAAGTATAGTAACGACAAAAAAATTTTAAAAAATTTTTATTGTTCAAATAGGCTTAGAATGTCACGAATCGTCAAGATTTTAAGTTTGAGCGAAAAAAAAATTTCTGTCTGTCGGTCTGTCGGTCTGTCGGTCTGTCGGTCTGTCTGTAACTTTTTTTGTGCGCACGTTTACTCTGGAACCGTTTGAGATATTGAAATTTGGTACACATATGTACTTTAACGAGATCTAGAACTAGATTATATTTTCATCTTGTTCCGTCGAAGGGTTGGGGTAAATTTGGGGAAACAGGTAAATCAAGCAGGTAAGAGTCCATAAAATTGGTATTCAGTATATACAAGAGAAGCTGAGGTCTCAAAAAAAAAATTTGGCATTAGCCACCCCCATTACCACCCCCACCCTATTATTAAAGGGGATGAAAAAAATTGTGATTTAGGGTGTGTACAATAACCAGAAACCTCGAAATGTTTTTTTACTTCATCCACCCCCACTACCACCCCCTATCACTACCCCCACCCCGCTACCGATGTGGGGTATCATTTTATGGGTTTTTGGAGTAGAGGATTTCAAATATCATATTATTAATGTTCCATAAACAATTATTTCCATATACAAAATTTTTTCGTTGTGAGTGACTTAGATAAAAAATCTGGATGTGGAAGTAGTGATTCCTTGGGCAGCGGTTTTTTGAGGGTCATGTATGGATTTATGATTGTGGCATATGCTTTTTTCTCAAAAAGTACCGAACCAATTCGGGTAAAATTGTATAGCATCAAAATAATGTATAAAATCTTTTTGCCTTATCAATATTGCAATTTTTGATGAGGGTCGTTAGCTGTACTCATACCCAATTTAATTTTCCAACGCATCTTTTTTCCTGGTGTATGAGGACTTTTTTAATATACTGTTATCCAGAACTCATTTCTACAAAAGAAAGCCCCTTACTTTATTTCGCTAGTAATTTAATACCTAAAATAAATACGAACATATAAGTATATCGCAAATAAAAATCTCTGAACTAATTATTATATTGATTAAAATAATGCTTGTAACATACAAAAGGAAGAAGGCTACCCTTGTGTTCGAAGGAATGCTATTCTTTCAATTTAAATTAAATTAATGCTTTTTTTCCGTATACGAAGCATATAAAGTATTTTAATCGTGAAAAGAATCGATTTTGTGTTTTAGGTGGATTTACATCCTCAAAAAAATGGAAAACAATGAGAAAACTAAGAAAGATGCAGAGAATAACGAGTCTAGGGATAACGGGAGCAGTGTTAACATCTACAGCAGCCAACGAAGCACCGCTTTGCCTACCTTCACTACACTTAGTCGTGGAGAGTGAGGCACTGCTAGCAATACATACCGAAATATATCAACAAGTAGAAGAGTACTTCAACTTAAACTTTTTATTTGACCACTTTACATAGTTCTTTACATTTGTACTCGCATTTGTGCAAGTCAAAATTTCAATTTGTAATATAAAAATATTACAGTGGCGGCTGGTGAAATTTCAATATTTTTTTCTCGTCTGTGGCGCATGGGACCCATACAAAATTTGGAAAATAACATCTAGAGATGGAACAAGGGGATAAAGAACCAACAGATCTTTTTGTAAATTCTGCTCGTGCTCTTTTAGCTCACTTACCGAAAACTCCAGAATTGCACGCAACCCATCAGCTGGACATGATTTACGAACTTTTAAACAAAAGAATTCGATCTAGGTTACCTAGAGAACAAGTGACCTCTTTCTCTGAACTAATTGAGAAGGCCAGATCTATCGAGGATAGTTTTACCGAGAACAAGTCAACGCCACCTACTACATTTAAACAGAGTAGTCCAAATGATGACAAAACGGTACGTCTTAGCCCCGAATGCCAATTCTTCAAGAATTTTGGCCATCTTCAGGCAGAATGCCGCAAGTATGCTGCTAATCAAGGAAAAGTTAGTCAGCCGAGTGTCAGTCAGAACTCCCCTACCACTTCCGCTGGTATTAGTTGCTTTGGATGTGGAACGCCAGGTTACATACGTTCCCAGTGCCCCAATTGTCGTACTCAGAGTACTTCCAGCACGAAACCAACAGTATTGGCTCTGCTACGACACATGCCTCAAGTATTGATATTTTTCTCACTGAAATTAACCCAGTTTCTACGATGTCTAGACCATTGGTACATGTTTAAATTGTAGGAAGACAGGGACTTGCCTACATTGATTCCGGTGCTAGAAACAGCATCGCAGGACACGTTCTTTACACACATTTCTGTGAATCAAATTTACCTTACAAAGAAGAGCTCCTACAGATGGTCCTAGCGGATGGACAACTACGTCGAGTAGTGGCGCGAATTTTCGAAACTCAAGTAATCTTGCAAGGAAAAAATATACCAACTACATTCTTAGCAATTCCTGAGCATTTAGACAGCAAAACCCTCCTAGGAATCGATTTCATTACGAATGGACAAATGGTTTTGAACATACCCAAGGGTCAATGGTGGTTTTTCGACGGAAACCCTTCGGTTGCTTTTGAATTTTTCAAGGAGCCTACTACTACAGCCCCACCTTGTCCTGTAGTTAGTGCTTATCAAACCGAATTTCAGCTCACAGAAAATGATGGCAAAAACCTAACTATAAGTTAGAAGGCCCAGTTAGAACAACTACTACAGTTACATAAAACAGTTTTTGAGAAAAGCAAAGAGCTCTTACTCCTTATGCTGAGCATACAATCAAGTTAACAGATGAAACTCCCATTTTTCAACCTCCGTATCGACTTGCCCCTGCGCAGAAAGAAATTCTTCGTCAGGAACTTGACAAATTACTCGAAGATGGAATCGTCGAAAAATGTGAAAGAGCCTATGCTGCTCCTATCGTTCTAGTGCCAAAGGCGGATGGCACTCCGCGTCTTTGCGTAGATTACAGACGTCTTAATGCTGTAACGGTTCCCGTGCGGTATCCATTGCCTAGAGTGGATGATTTACTTCATTCTACGTCCAATTCTGCTTACATAACTACTCTGGATCTAAAAAGTGGTTATCATCAGATCCCAGTTGCCAAGGAGGATCAGGATAAAACTTCGTTTATCACTCCTTTCGGTACCTACCGGTACAAAGCAATGCCCTTCGGACTGCGAACAGCGCCGGCGACCTTTCAACGTCTCCCTGACCGTTTCCGCTCTGGATTATCACACATATCCATGTTGGCTTACTTGGATGATTTAATTATCATGTCGCCCAATTTTGAAACTCATCTTAATGACTTAAATGACGTGTTCAATAGACTGAAGATGTTTAAACTTCGAGTTAACCGCAAAAAGTGTACCTTTTCCACAGACCGAGTGAAGTATCTCGGACACGTTATCAGCAAGGAAGGATTCCAACCTTGTCCAGACAAAATATCTGCAATAGTGGACATGCGCGCACCACAAAATGTAAAACAAGTTCTTAGCTTTCTGCAGACCTGTTCATGGTTCAGGAGGTTTGTCCCGAATTTTGCAGAGGTGGCTAGACTTTGACAAACCTAACCAGAAAAACTACCAAATGGGAATGGGGACTTTCCCAGGAAATGGCTTTCAATGAACTGAAAAGGCTATTGACTTCTACGCCTATCTTGCGTCAAGCCGACCCCTCCAAACCGTTTTTTATACGCACTGATGCTAGCGCATATGCTTTAGGAGCAGCTTTACTCCAGAGGGAGGGAGCACACGAGAAACCTATCGAATACGCAAGTTGTTTACTGACGCCTGCGCAGAGAAACTACCACACAACGGAACGTGAGGCCTTGGCCTTGATATGGGCTTTTTCCAAGTTTCGTGGATACATTGAATCATCGAACGTTACTGTGAAAAGCAATCACCAACCCCTTCGATGGCTGATGTCCTTGAAATCCCCGACAGGTCGACTCGCTCGGTGGGCATTTTCTCTACAGCCATACAACCTGAACATAGAATATGTTCCTGCACGTCAGAATGTTATAGCCGACACCTTGTCGCGCCCTATCTGCCATGACAGCAGCCATGCCGAAACATGCGATGTCTGCTTTGTTACCATCAACCTTCCCGTTAATGGTGCTAGAGCTGTGAGACAGGAACAACTAACCGACCCAGAAATAGCTCGAATAATCAACTGTATTGGGTCTCCAGACCATAACACGGTAGACACTCACAGATGGAGTGACCGCGATTACCTGATGATGAACGGTATTTTATACCGTTATTCCCCAGATCATGATGAAGAAGAAGCGCAGCAAGTTGTGCCAAAGAGTCAGATTGAAAAGGTACTCAAGGAAACTCACGATTCTCCACTTGCTGGTCACTATGGTGTGGAACTCACCCTACAAAGAATCATTCCTCGTTATTATTGGACAGGCATGCGAGGAGACGTTACCGCACATGTTTCTCAGTGTATAGACTGCCAACGGTATAAATCTTCTAACATGAAACCATCTGGCTTACTTCAGACCCCCGTGCAAGCACAAAGATTTGAAGTCATTGCAATTTACCTTTTTGGACCTCTTCCAGAGACTCCTACTGGAAAGCGATGGATTTTTATCATCGAAGATACATCTACTCGCTGGACAGAAATGTTTCCAATTAAAGTAGCCACAACCGAAGCCTGTGCCAAATGCCTAATTGATGAAATCATACTTCGTTACGGAACTCCCCGAAAAGTTATCAGCGATAACGGAAGCCAGTTTGTTAACGGAGTCATGCAGCATGTAGCCCATGCTCTGGGAGTTCACCAAAAGTCTTATCCCTGCTTACCATCCTGCCGCCAATCCGGTGGAACGTAAGAACCGAGATCAGAAAACGCAACTTGCCATCCTCACGGCAGATGACCACACCAGCTGGAAGGACAAAATTTCCTCGGTGCGATTTGCTATGAACACATCCATGTGCCAATCTACAGGATTCACTCCAGCATACCTAACTTTCGGTAGAGAGTTACGCACCCCGATGATACGCGAAGAAACTTCAGAGCCATCATCGAAAGCGACAATTTTGTACCTCAGATTACTCCTTATCTGCATACCATGGAGAACACTCTCAGTCAAGCCCGAGAGACTCACGAACGCCAACAAGACAGCCGAAAAAGAACTGCTGACAGCAAACGCCGTGATGTGACCTACAAAGTATCAGACCTCGTACTTGTCAATACTCATGTGCTAAGCAAAGCCAAAGCTGGAATCACTTCCAAATTCGTACCACGTAGAGATGGCCCCTACCAGGTCTCTAGAATTGTGAACCCTACCTCCTACGAAATAAAGGATCCAACAAATCCCACAGTACCTCTCGGTACCTATCATGTGTCGGCATTGACCAAATATGTGCCGCCTACCCAGGACACCCCGAATCCGGTTCCAGTTCACCCCATACGACGTAGAGGACGCCCTCGACGTCAGTTGCCCCAGCAACTTGCTTCAGCAACGCCTATTCCAGGCCCACCTCCGGATCCAGGTTCCAGGACCTCAAGTACGCCTAGTCAACGCTCCAGGCCTTTACCGGCAGCTCCTCGTTCGCAGTGCAACAGTGACGTGCCGCGCCGTCCTTCGCGAGTGCGCCGCGCCAAAAGTGTCGTGGACGTTTGACCCCCTTCCTTCGTTTTGTATCACACCCGGGACGGTAGTGTGATCCTGTAGAAGAACGCACTACCGGGCGTCAAAATGACGCGACACCAATTTATTTCTCAGGGGGCGCCAGTCGCGTATTACCCCGTTCTTCTACCTCCCAGGCGGGTTCGAGATAAGATGACTTCGGTAGCCGAAAAGCGGGACCAAGGCTGCACTACCACAGATCGGAAACTACGCTCTCTCTGGACCCGAATTCCCTCGTTAGGGGTTTAGGCACCTCTTAATTTCCTGAATTTTTGCATAAAAAAATCCCAACCGAAGAATTTCTCTGCGGAGGGATTAGTTTTGGTACGCGAAAATCGCGTTTTGGTCCATTAATAACGGAATATATTTCTCAAAAAACGCATAAAAAAATCCCTATCAAACCTCCGTAAAGCAACCAGAAGGTCGAACGTTAATGCGAATTAACTCGACACATCCGGTTTTCTATACGAAAGTTCCAGGGATTATAGACCGTCAACAGGCCTCAAGATCAATTAAGAAATATTAGTTCAAAGAATCCGTTTATTTAACAGAATTGGTTATACAAAATTCTCAAGATAAGAATCGTGCCTTCCCCAATCAAGGTAGTGACTTTCAGACCATACAAGCGAGAGCGCTCACGCTAACGATCGATTACGTAGAAAAGATTCATACATACCTTCTCAGAATCAAAATGTGAGCTTTTAGAATCATTTCAGACTCTGGGTAAATGAATAATTAAGGCTGACTGAAATTAACTTAAAAAAGTTTTACTAAATGAATTTAGTTTCGCTAGAGACTACCTAGCTTTAAAGTTCTTGTATCGTGGAAATTCACGTACTCAAACACATTCTGAGGACTTATTACTGCATAAGTTGAGTGGCGTTCGATCAGTCCACGACTTACTAACCCTTATCACAGTCGATTAATAATATCGATTTGGCAGCGTCTCACCTTCGAGCGACTATTAGGCAAAATTGAATTTTTGGATTTTTATGCACAAGGCGTTTTCCTCTATAACTTTGTCATTTGAAAAGCCCCGTTATTGGCTTTTCTACCATCGCTTTGTCTGGACTACTCAACGCGCTCGACCAAATTGCGAGCCGCTGGGTCAATCCAAACTCTTTCCATGCGAGAAACCGGCCTTGTACATGTGCATTGATTTTTATCAATTTTTGCTTATCGGCACTACGCCGGCTTTGACAAAATCTTCTATTTTGCCTTTTGGATGCAGTGCATCGTTAAAATTTTATGCTCATACTTTAGAATTGGGCTTTCAATGATCGTACCTCAAAGGTCAATGTCTTTGGTTGAGGAATAAAAAATAAAAAATAATTTAAAGTATATTTTCGTGGTACTTTTTAAACTGACTTCGTGGTACTTTTGAAAAATCCAGTTTAAGACCAATTTTAGCGTACTTTTGAAAAATCGATTTTCAAGCCAAATTTCAAGGTACTTTTGAAAAGTTAATCCGCGGGTGAAATTTTGGCGTACTTTCGAAAAATTGATTTTCAAGCCAAATTTCAAGGTACTTTTGAAAAGTTAATCCGCGGGTGAAATTTTGGCGTACTTTTGAAAAATTGATTTTCAAGCCAAATTTCAAGGTACTTTTGAAAAGTTAATCTGCGGGTGAAATTTTGGCGTACTTTTGAAAAATCGATCTTCAAGCCAAATTTCAACGCAGTTTTGAAAAATTAGTCTGCAAGTGAAACTTTGGCGTACTTTCGATAAATCGATTCTTGGGCCAAATTTTGACGCCCTTCCAAAAATATTATTTTTCAAAGTCCAATTTATGGTACCTTTGAAAAAGTATATTATTCATAAATCTTTGTCATTATATACTTCTACTCTGATTTTCTGAACCAAAAACATTTTTCCTAAGTGAAAATTCGGTGTTTCTTCGAATTTTCGCCTGGTCATTTCCAACGCCTTATAGAACCCAAAACGGTCCTTGTGGACTGATCTGCGCCTCTGCAGACTCCCAAAAATGTCTTTAAATGAAATTTTTGCCTAAGTCGAATTTTGATTATGTCTTCAACTTAGGACGATTTTGGAGAGTTCTACAACACTCCCCTCCTTTGGTTGAATCTTTTCTACTCATCGATTGCCTTTAATTTCCATATTCACTTGTATGTCTGTATGCCTTCATTTGACGGTCTGACCTATGGTACAGATGTTTTAAAAATAACGGCCTTAATTGGGGCAGACGGCTGATTCGCCTATCTAACTTAAAATAAATACATTTTTTAAACAATACGACAAGTTGATACAACATTTTCATCAACTTAATTACACCCGCGTCGAGGTGCGAAGCGAAGCGAAGCGTAGCACAATTTTGATTAGCGTCCACTCTCACTAACTCGTTGCACTCGCTTTTTTGCCTTGGTCTCGCTCTTGCTTAACTTCGGTCCTTTCTAGAAGAGGCTGTCTATATCTCCATGCCGCAGCTTGGACGGTCCTCGCCTTTGAGTTCCAGACTTCACCATGCCGCGCCCTTGCGACAGGCTGGGTCATCTTTCCATTTCTGCACATGGAAAATGCAGTTCTGCAACTAGATTGACTTTTTAGCAAGTCGTCGACTGGGACGCGTCGACTAACAAACACAATGTGTTGTTTTTTTAATGAAATATTTTTCTAACATGAATTTTGTTAACTTATAATGGTTAGAAATTGGTTCTTCGTAAGGTAGATTAAATCGGCTTACGATACTCGTGCGGTCATCACGACTTGTGAAAAAAGTATAAAAAAAAAAATTGAAGCGTCTTCTTGAGCGAAGAACGGCTTCTGAAACTCGTAGTTTCCATTTGGGGTATACGTTAATTTTGTTGACTTAAAATGATTAAAATAGAAGTTGTCTTCTTGCATAAGAAAAACAGCTTCCGAAACTCGTACTGATTCGTACTTATGCCTACGTCCATTACTCGAACTTGGCGGCTCTCGCTCTTGAGAAGCTAGGCTTACCGGATCGCGCTCTTGCGTCGGGTTCGCCGTCTTTCCATGTCTGCTCATGGAGTAGACTTTAAATTTTCGATTCGACCGCATATAGGTCAAAATCGCTACTTAGAATTTTGAGAAAAAATATAAAAAAAAGCGAAAACGGCTATTAGCCGTGGTCGACCTCAGAAATATCTAGAGGTGACTCTTCTATATCTGGCTCATCTCGAGCATCTTCGGGATCTCGACTTATTACATCCGGCTCATCTTGAGCACTTGCGGGAACATTGATTTGAACTAGTGTGGTATCGCTACGTCGCTCTGACCTGGGCGCGATCTCATTGTCTGATGAGGAAGCGTCGTCACTAAGATGAGTTTCATCCGGACTATCTTCTGATTCTTCAGACAATTCCAATTCAACATCGGGGTCTCCCTTAGGTGCCGGCCTGATGGCATCGACATGTAACCTCGTCGAAGTTACCCCCTTGTGAATGAGGTAAACTTCATTAGACAATCTCTTTAAAACCTTGTGTGGCCCACTCCACGACGGTGTGAAGGTATGATCCTTCCTGATCCTTTTAGTCATTACCATATCTCCCACTTTATATACGACCGGCGTTACCGCCACTTTGGGCGCGTAACGCCATTGGTAATTTGTTTGATTTTTACGAATCTCCTTGACTCTTTCAAGGCGGGGAACGTCCGCTTGATTACGACGCTCTTGTCTATAAGCGAACATATTCCAATCACCAATCTGCGGTAATTCATAGCCGAGTACTACGAAACTGGGCGTATGCCCCGTAGCGGCGTTTTTTCTTGTTCTCAAGATATATGCCATCTGACTAACATGTCGATCCCACTCGTCGTTGGGTGAACCATATAATAAGGTTTTTAAGATCTTCTTAGCTTCTTGCACCCTCCTTTCTATTGGATTGGCCTGTTGGTGGTAAGCTGCTGTGAAGAATCTTTCAATATTGTTACGTGTACAGAACGTATCGTAAAAGCCGGAATTGAAGTGGCCTCCCTGGTCGGAAATGATGACCCTCGGAACGCCATATCTCGCCACTAGTTCCTCTTCGATAAATTGTGCTATTGTTTTTCCACTGACTTGGGTGAACGCCTTGGCTTCGACCCACTTACTAAATACATCCTCTACCATTAATATATATCGGTTATCTGCATCTTTGGTTCGCTGAAGCGGTCCTATTACATCGACGCTTAGAACTTCGAACGGATGCGATGGAGCATGGCTTCTGAGAGGAGCCTTCGGTTGTGACTGTCTGCTTTTTACGGAATTACAAATAATGCACTCATTTAAATATTTGTTAACTAGTCTCGACAAATTATTAAAATAATAGCGGCCCGAGATGATTCTAACAGTTTCATCGCGGCCGGGGTGACCTACTTCCGGTCGGTCGTGAAAATGAGATATTACTCTCATGACCATACGTTTTGGTACGTATAATTTTTCTTTGACATTTTCGCCGCTCGTCCAAAGTGTGCCGCCTATCACTTGTCGTGTATTGACGAATTTCACCTCTGCCTCGGTTTTATCTGCTTGTCGCACTAGAGTATTCCATCGTTCAATTTGGTCTTGGATATCTCTGGAGTGCGTTTGCGCTTCTCTGACCTGATCGTTTAATTCCAATGTGGTAATCACTGATATTCGTTCCTTGTACGAGAATTTTGGTGGATACATTCTCTCCTCTTCGTCGTCTGCTTCGACGTTTGGGCCTTGAGGATTCCTGCTAAGATAGTCAGCCAATATATTTTCCTTGCCGGGACAATGTTCTATGGTGAAGCTGTATTCCTGAAGTAATAATGACCAACGAGTAAATTTCGTTTTCTCGTCCTTATGCTTATTTAACCATAGTAAAGCTCGATTGTCGGTTTTGACTATAAATGGACGGTCTGCCAAATATATTTTGTATTTCCTTATATAATTAACGACGCTCAAACATTCCAATTCATTAATATGGTATTTTCTCTCCGTCGGAGATAACGTATTACTAGCATAAGAGACGATGTGCTTCTGGTCATTATCCCCCAATTGATATAATACTGCAGATAATCCTATTAAGGATGCGTCCGTCTGCAGTATGAACATTTTATTGAAATCTGGCCGGTGCAGTCCTAGAGGTTTATTCAATACTTCTTTTAGTAAAATAAAGGCTTCTTGGGCTTCCGGATTCCACTTGAAGCGCCAGTCTTTCGAGAGTAGTCGGGTCAAGGGCTTTGTAATTATTGCAACATTAGGGATATATTCACGTACCCAATTACACAGACCAAGGAAACTCTGAAGCTGGCGCCTTGTCGTAGGGGCCGGATAATTTTGTATCTGTAATATGTGTTTTTCTAATGGTTGAGTGGTGTTGGCATTTATTTGATGCCCGAGATAGGTTATGCTTGACGTGGCTACCACACATTTTTCCGGTGACACCTTTAAATTATGCAAACGCAGGCGTTCAAAGACGGCTCTCAGATGGTTTACATGCTGTTCTATATTTTCGCTGTAGATGATAATATCATCGAGATATACTTTGCAGAAATGATGCAAGTAGCCGGTCAATACGTCTCTTGCCATAAATTTTTGGAATGTACATGGAGCGGTCTTCAATCCGAAAGGCATCACGTTAAATCGGTAAGATGCTCCATCTAATGTTGTAAACGTAGAATAGTTTTTTGACGACTCCTCAAGAGGGATTTGCCAATATCCACTCTTGAGGTCCAACACCGTAAATAAGTTGGCGTTTCCTAGATCCTTTATACTCTCGTATATCTTTGGTAAGACGGATGCTTCGTCTTCCGTTACTTCATTTAAGTGACGATAATCAATGCAAAAGCGAGGCTTCTTGCCGGGCCTTTCAATTATTATAGGAGGCGAACTGTACTGAGCGGTACTCGGTTCTATTACCCCGGCTTTCAGCATCTCTTCAATTTGATCGTACATAACTTTTTTCTTAGAAGGAGACATGGGGTAGGGTTTGATATTGAACGGGCGGTCATCTTTAATTTTTATTTTATGTTTCGTTGTCACCGTGGTAGCTTGGGTAGGCACCGCGGTGAACAATTCAGCGAATTCCTCGAATAGAGGTTTTAAATTATCGTTTCCGATGATCAGTTCTTCGGGAAGCCGGCATTGCTTCCTTGCTTGATGTGCTGCTTGATTCCAGAAGACGGTTATTCGCTCTTCAGTGCCGACGTAGACACATTTACGTTGATAATCGAATACGACATTGTGAGCATATAAAAACGGGGCTCCCAGAATGAGCTCTTCATTTAAATTTTGAATGACCTGAAACGTGGTCTGAAAGGGTACATCTAGTACATTAACGTTTATGGTCGTAGTCCCGAGGGATTCTACTAAACCATCGCCACAAGCCATAACAAAAGTTTGGGGAGCTGTAAGTTGATCAATGTCGTTCAAAAATTTCGGTTGGATAATATTCCTTGTCGAACCTGTATCCAATAAAGCGTTAACCGCTCGATTATTAATTATAATCTTAATGCGAGGCAGAGGGAAAGCGTCGTTAGTTTGATTGATAGATTCTAATGGAGTGAATCGGTGGGGAGATAGGTTGACTTCTTGATCCTTAAACAGGTAATTAAGGTCAGGAAGGTCATCGAAGTTTTTTAATTTAAACTTCTTGCTTCGGAGCTTCCTCGAGGGTCGCTTCGAGCCTGCTGGGGCCTGGTAGGCGGGGCTGGTACAGTTCGGCCTGGGCCATCGCCTCTGACCCCCGCTTGGTTTCCCGTATTCATATTACGATAGGGATTGTTTGGGCATTCTGCATGAAAATGCCACTGCTCCGTTGGGCAATATCTGCAAGGGCGATACGGGACTCGGGAGTTCCTTACGTCTCCAGTACCCCTTCTCGGTATATCCCCTCTAGGCAGCGAGGAAATATTATTTGCAAAATGCACCCTTGGTGCTGGCGGATTATCTCTTCTTTGAGATCCATTGAATGGTGTCCTAGATGCACCAAAGGAACTGGAGGACGGCTTCGCTAATGCGGAGGGTTCCGTTCTCCAGTTACTGCTCGATTGCTGATTCCCTTGAGCTGAAGCGGTAGAGGTGGACGCTTCTCGGTCTTTGCTTTTCTTTGCATTTTGCAGAATCTCGAATTCTTTATTCTCATCCATGATTTTGGCCATTTGTTCGGTCATCGTCACTAGTGTATTTGTATCTAGTATGACGGCACTCTTTAGGAGCATTTTCATATCAGGTCTCAACTGATTGAAGATGGTAGCCGCCTTCATCGCCTCCGGCTTAAACGGATCGATCCTCTTGAAGAGACATACCTTCCTTGAAATAAATACTGACGTATTTTCCTCGGCATCTTGTTTCTTGCCATATAAATTAGCTACTGCTTCGGTGAGTACTTCACCTGAATCATAACGGCTTCTGAACCGCTCGAGGAATAGAGGATACGTGGTAATTAGGGTTCGATATTGTTCGAACCATTTCTTAGCATCATCTTTGAGCTGTTCTGATATTTTATATAGTCGGTCGTTATCCTGCGTAATTCGTACTCGGACGAAAAATTCCTCCATTTGATAAATGAAGGTTTCAGGGTCTTCGTGTTCGAAGCCATGAAATTCCGCATTTGGATGCTTCGACCGATACTTATGCTCGTGCGTGGCTTCGCTTAGAGCTTTGGCAAGACCTGCTGCCATTTGGGCGAACACTTGTTCTGAGGAGGGCTGTATGACTCCTTCAGTGGTACTCGGGCCAACCCCCGAACTACCCAGTACATCCTCCGCGCACGGCCTCTCTAACCCTCTAGAGACGTTGTCCATCACAGATGTCGGCTCGTCGTAAAACTGGAAAGGCGTTGATTCATCCATATCCTTTCCAGAAAGCCCTGCTGACTAACAACGCCCCACGTTGGGCGCCATGTAGAAGAACGCACTACCGGGCGTCAAAATGACGCGACACCAATTTATTTCTCAGGGGGCGCCAGTCGCGTATTACCCCGTTCTTCTACCTCCCAGGCGGGTTCGAGATAAGATGACTTCGGTAGCCGAAAAGCGGGACCAAGGCTGCACTACCACAGATCGGAAACTACGCTCTCTCTGGACCCGAATTCCCTCGTTAGGGGTTTAGGCACCTCTTAATTTCCTGAATTTTTGCATAAAAAAATCCCAACCGAAGAATTTCTCTGCGGAGGGATTAGTTTTGGTACGCGAAAATCGCGTTTTGGTCCATTAATAACGGAATATATTTCTCAAAAAACGCATAAAAAAATCCCTATCAAACCTCCGTAAAGCAACCAGAAGGTCGAACGTTAATGCGAATTAACTCGACACATCCGGTTTTCTATACGAAAGTTCCAGGGATTATAGACCGTCAACAGGCCTCAAGATCAATTAAGAAATATTAGTTCAAAGAATCCGTTTATTTAACAGAATTGGTTATACAAAATTCTCAAGATAAGAATCGTGCCTTCCCCAATCAAGGTAGTGACTTTCAGACCATACAAGCGAGAGCGCTCACGCTAACGATCGATTACGTAGAAAAGATTCATACATACCTTCTCAGAATCAAAATGTGAGCTTTTAGAATCATTTCAGACTCTGGGTAAATGAATAATTAAGGCTGACTGAAATTAACTTAAAAAAGTTTTACTAAATGAATTTAGTTTCGCTAGAGACTACCTAGCTTTAAAGTTCTTGTATCGTGGAAATTCACGTACTCAAACACATTCTGAGGACTTATTACTGCATAAGTTGAGTGGCGTTCGATCAGTCCACGACTTACTAACCCTTATCACAGTCGATTAATAATATCGATTTGGCAGCGTCTCACCTTCGAGCGACTATTAGGCAAAATTGAATTTTTGGATTTTTATGCACAAGGCGTTTTCCTCTATAACTTTGTCATTTGAAAAGCCCCGTTATTGGCTTTTCTACCATCGCTTTGTCTGGACTACTCAACGCGCTCGACCAAATTGCGAGCCGCTGGGTCAATCCAAACTCTTTCCATGCGAGAAACCGGCCTTGTACATGTGCATTGATTTTTATCAATTTTTGCTTATCGGCACTACGCCGGCTTTGACAAAATCTTCTATTTTGCCTTTTGGATGCAGTGCATCGTTAAAATTTTATGCTCATACTTTAGAATTGGGCTTTCAATGATCGTACCTCAAAGGTCAATGTCTTTGGTTGAGGAATAAAAAATAAAAAATAATTTAAAGTATATTTTCGTGGTACTTTTTAAACTGACTTCGTGGTACTTTTGAAAAATCCAGTTTAAGACCAATTTTAGCGTACTTTTGAAAAATCGATTTTCAAGCCAAATTTCAAGGTACTTTTGAAAAGTTAATCCGCGGGTGAAATTTTGGCGTACTTTCGAAAAATTGATTTTCAAGCCAAATTTCAAGGTACTTTTGAAAAGTTAATCCGCGGGTGAAATTTTGGCGTACTTTTGAAAAATTGATTTTCAAGCCAAATTTCAAGGTACTTTTGAAAAGTTAATCTGCGGGTGAAATTTTGGCGTACTTTTGAAAAATCGATCTTCAAGCCAAATTTCAACGCAGTTTTGAAAAATTAGTCTGCAAGTGAAACTTTGGCGTACTTTCGATAAATCGATTCTTGGGCCAAATTTTGACGCCCTTCCAAAAATATTATTTTTCAAAGTCCAATTTATGGTACCTTTGAAAAAGTATATTATTCATAAATCTTTGTCATTATATACTTCTACTCTGATTTTCTGAACCAAAAACATTTTTCCTAAGTGAAAATTCGGTGTTTCTTCGAATTTTCGCCTGGTCATTTCCAACGCCTTATAGAACCCAAAACGGTCCTTGTGGACTGATCTGCGCCTCTGCAGACTCCCAAAAATGTCTTTAAATGAAATTTTTGCCTAAGTCGAATTTTGATTATGTCTTCAACTTAGGACGATTTTGGAGAGTTCTACAACAATCCAAAGGGGGGGGGGTGTAGCATTTAATTCCCCTATGTGAAGCGGACTTAACGCTTGAACAGTGTGCGCGTAACCGATCAGCTGTCAATGGCAGAAGAAGAAGTATGACGCGCGGGACAATGATATACGTGCTTGAGATTCTTTCCTAATTTTCACCTATGTTTTTCTTGTGTTCATTTCACTAATTGATTAAAGTATGTTTGGGTGTAATTAGTGTTTTATTAATTATGCTCCTACACTGTTACTTAGTTCAACATTATTTTCTAAAACTAAAAATACTGTTTTTTTGCCCCTTTTGTAAAATACAGAGGTGGTATCGCATCCGGAGATGGCATGTGTAAATAGAATATTTTTTACATTTTCACTTAGTTCTGAACGTAACGTACAAATATTCGTTATTTTATCAATTTACCTCCATCACCGGGTGTCTCATCATGTACACATTTATTTGACGCTGATGCTAAAAATTCGTTTTGAGATAAGTCTAACCATGTTTAATTATTAGTATTACCAACAAAAGTTTTTGTTGAGTATTGTTACATTTTTATGGTGTTAAAGTACAAAAAAAATACCATTTTTTTATAAGAATCTGTCATGTTGACAACCATACCTTTGTTAATATTTAACCGATTTATGCCATACTGAAGCTTAAACTTTTTTTTTACCATTTATTATTTTTATTTATTTGCTTTTATCATGATTAGAGAATATTATTTAGGTATTATGCAAATCGCAACTTACACACTTTTTTATTTATTATTAAAATACCTACTTTCTGTATATTGTTGCCCTAATCTGGGCACGCTAATATACTAGTTAGGTAAATACTTTAAAACACTCACTATTGAAGAACCAATCAAAACAACTACTCTTCTAGCTAATACTCACGAAATATTGAATTACATGGTAGGATTCTTAGCATTTTAAAGAAAAAAAATATATTGAAATTTCTTAAATCATTCATTTACATTTAGTCATTCACACCTTTTTTATTTAATATGAAAATATCTACTTTCTGTATATTGGTACCTTAATCGGGTCACGCTAATATACTACTTAGGAAAACACTTTAAAACACTCATTATTGGAAAACCAATCAAAACAACTACTCTTCTGGCTAATACTGACGAAGTATTGAATTACATGATAGGATTCCTGTCATTTTAAGGCAAAAAAAAATATATTGAAGATACTAAAATTATTTATTGAAATTCAGTCATTCACAAGAATTATTGCACCTTACATTCTATTTCAACTCTAGAAAAGTTGTACAAGTGTTTTCGAACTCGTTAGTTCTCATCAGTAAAGTATAGAAACATTCATTCATTATTTACAAGCCTATTCTTGATATATTTTGTACCATTTATTATTTTTATTTATTTACTTTTATCATGATTAGAGAATATTATTTAGGCATTATGCAAATCACAACTTACACACTTTTTTATTTATTATGAAAATACCTACTTTCTGTATATTGTTGCCCTAATCTGGGCAGGCAAATATACTAGTTAGGTAAATACTTTAAAACACTTATTATTGGAGAACCAATCAAAACAACTACTCTTCTAGCTAATACTGACGAAGTATTGAATTACATGATAGGATTCTTAGCATTTTAAAGAAAAAAAAATATATTGAAAATACTTAAATAATTCATTTACATTTAGTCATTCACATTTTTTTATTTAATATGAAATTATCTACTTTCTGTATATTGGTACCTTAATCGGGTCACGCTAATATACTACTTAGGAAAACACTTTAAAACACTCATTATTGGAAAACCAATCAAAACAACTACTCTTCTAGCTAATACCGACGAAGTATTGGATTACATGATAGGATTCCTGGTATTTTAAGGCAAAAAAAAAAAGTATATTGAAGATACTGAAATTATTTATTGAAATTCAGTCATTCACAAGAATTATTGAACCTTACATTCTATTTCAACTCTAGAAAAGTTGTACAAGTTTTTTCGAACTCGTTAATTCTCATCAGTAGAGTATAGAAACATTCATTCATTATTTACAAGCCTATTCTTGATTTATTTTTTACCATTTATTATTTTTATTTATTTGCTTTTATCATGATTAGAGAATATTATTTAGGTATTATGCAAATCACAACTTACACACTTTTTTATTTATAATGAAAATACCTACTTCTGTATATTGTTGCCCTAACCTGGACACGCTAATATACTAGTTAGGTAAATACTTTAAAACACTCATTATTGGAGAACTAATCAAAACAACTACTCTTCTAGCTAATACTGACGAAATATTGAATTACATGATAGGATTCTTAGCATTTTAAAGAAAAAAGATATATTGAAAATACTTAAATCATTCATTTACATTTAGTCATTCACACATTTTTTATTTAATATGAAATTATCTACTTTCTGTATATTGGTACCTTAATCGGATCACGCTAATATACTACTTAGGAAAACACTTTAAAACACTCATTATTGGAAAACCAATCAAAACGACTACTCTTCTGGCTAATACTGACGAGGTATTGGATTGGTTTTCCAATAATGAGTGTTTTAAAGTGTTTTCCTATGTAGTATATTAGCGTGACCCGATTAAGGTACCAATATACAGAAAGTAGATAATTTCATATTAAATAAAAAAGGTGTGAATGACTAATGTAAATGAATGATTTAAGTATTTTCAATATATTTTTTTTCTTTAAAATGCTAAGAATCCTATCATGTAATTCAATACTTCGTCAGTATTAGCTAGAAGAGTAGTTGTTTTGATTGGTTCTCCAATAATGAGTGTTTTAAAGTATTTACCTAACTAGTATATTAGCGTGCCCAGATTAGGGCAACAATATACAGAAAGTAGGTATTTTCATAATAAATAAAAAAGTGTGTAAGTTGTGAATTGCATAATACCTAAATAATATTCTCTAATCATGATAAAAGCAAATAAATAAAAATAATAAATAGTAAAAAATAAATCAAGAATAGGCTTGTAAATAATGAATGAATGTTTCTATACTCTACTGATGAGAACTAACGAGTTCGAAAAAACTTGTACAACTTTTCTAGAGTTGAAATAGAATGTAAGGTTCAATAATTCTTGTGAATGACTGAATTTCAAGAAATAATTTCAGTATCTTCAATATATTTTTTTTTGCCTTAAAATGCCAGGAATCCTATCATGTAATCCAATACTTCGTCAGTATTAGCTAGAAGAGTAGTTGTTTTGATTGGTTTTCCAATAATGAGTGTTTTAAAGTGTTTTCCTAAGTAGTATATTAGCGTGACTAACGATTTCGACACCCAAAAGTCTCTTTTTAAAAAATTATTAAATTCAAAAATTTATTTTTTATAAAAATGTTTTAAGTACAATGTATGTATTTAATCTAAGAAAGCTAGTTACAGACTGAATCTAAAACAATGCAAAATAGGAAAGAAGGCACAGCGCCTTATCTTCTAAGTATCAGGTTACAACTGCTGATGCTGGGAAACATAGTCGTCCCCTTATAATTTAAATGGGGGGTCGATACATAATTCGTGGCCCGATTAAGGTATCAATATACAGAAAGTAGATAATTTCATATTAAATAAAAAAGGTGTGAATGATTAAATGTAAATGAATGATTTAAGTATTTTCAATATATCTTTTTTCTTTAAAATGCTAAGAATCCTATCATGTAATTCAATACTTCGTCAGTATTAGCTAGAAGAGTAGTTGATTTGATTGGTTCTCCAATAACGAGTGTTTTAAAGTATTTACCTAACTAGTATATTAGCGTGCCCAGATTAGGGCAACAATATACAGAAATTAGGTATTTTCATAATAAATAAAAAAGTGTGTAAGTTGTGATTTGCATAATACCTAAATAATATTCTCTAATTAAACTTTTTCTCTCAAAACTTTGCCTCTTTAGTTTTTTTCATAAAGTTTCATCGTGTGAGCTATTACCGATTAAAGGAAAAAAGGAAAGGAGAAAAAATTTCAACATGGCGGTGCATTTTTTCTTCATTTCTGCATGGCGGATTTTTTGGGATTTTCATTCAGAGACTCCTGGATAGCCATAGAATACAATCCCGAAGAAATTAGCTTGTTACAAATTTGTTCCGGGTTTGGTCAAAATTTAATTCAATTTTACTGAAGTATTAATGAGGTTAGCACATCTAGTAACTTTTTATAATTATGTGAATCTAAATTTGCATAATGCCCAGTTCTTTAAATAAGGGTTTACAATGGGCTCTGGATCCTGCACCTGATATTATCCTTATATCTTGTTTTCGCAATCTAAATATTTTTATAGCATAGGTCGAGTTACTCCATAAAATTAAACCATAAATGATATGTGACTGAAAAAGTGTGAAATACAGAATTTAAAACTTTGTTTAATTGCCTTAGCAAAAAGTTTGCGCTAGCTAATTTCTGACATATGGTTTACGTGACCTGACCAATTTAAATTGCCGTCAAGAATAACCCCCAGCAGCCCCACATCTGCATTCCCCTCATTTTAGTGGATGTGTCTTGGAAGTATTTAAATTTTAAAAAAATGCATAGAACCATTTCTCAGCATTAGTTTCGCTGTTTAATGTTAAAAGTATTTAGGTTGTTTAAATCTCTATCGCTACAAATTAAGGTTGCATCAGAGCTGCCTAGTAGTTAACTACAATTGTAGTTAAACCACATTTTAACTACTAACTATGAGTACTTATAGGTAGTTGTGAATACATTGGTATTGTATTGAGTATTCACTACTCAAACTACGTTTTAAAAGTAATGAAAACTACTAATGTAATTTTAACTACTAAAGTAGTTGCAACTACTGTTCATGTGTTTTCATAGAATCTGTTTTTATATGTTTTTCTCATAAATGTACTTAATAAATATCCAGCCCAGTTGCTCAGTGACAAAAACAGTTTCAGATATATCCCCAATAATAAACTTTAATAATATTAATTATTTATTAAAGAAATTAAAATGGTTGCAAGTGGCAACAATGGAACAACATGTAAGTAAATTGTAGGGTAGGTTGTCGGGGCGTTACGTAGGTATACTTTGCTTGCACACAGACGTAGAAAAGCATTTTGTGACTTTTTGTCGCATATTGGCATAATCATTTTACAAATTATATCCGGTTATGACATATGTGACAAAGAAAGGTTTCAGTGTCTTAAGTACACAGTTTAGTGACCTAATTTCTTTCATCATGAAAAAAATTTCGTGCTGTGTAAGTCTAAAGGGGCCATCCATAAATGACGTCACGCTCCGTTCGTAATTACGTGACTAAGTGTGATATGTGATAAGGGGGAGGGGAGGGGGGGGGTTTGACTCAGTGTAACGTAACGAATGGTGAACGAATCAAGAAAAGAAAAATATTGCAATTTTGATTTTTAGTAGCACCCCCCCCCCCCATGAGGCGAAAAATATCGTGAATAATAAATAACGGAATCGAAAAAACATAAGTGTTTCGTAATTTTTTGGGGAGGTCTAACTCAGTGTGACAAAACGTGACAATGAGGAGGAGGGGGTCTAAAATCTCAAAAATTGGCGTGACATCATTTATGGATGGCCCCAAAGTGTACCTACAAAAGTAATTACAAATGTAATTGAAGACGCGTAGTTAAACTACTCTTTCAAAATAAAAGTACTCGAGTACTTTTCAACTACAATGCATTTTTAATAAGTACTCTGTAGTTAGTAGTTAACTACTTTTTCAAAAGTAGTTTGGCAGCTCTGGGTTGCATCATCCGCGAATAATACACAAGGGTCAGAGAAAAGGTATGTGAATATACTCCATGTCTGACAAGAAGAGTATTTGAAATTTGGCCATTTAAAGAGACATGCTGTGTCCTGTTAATATAATAACTATTTAGAAGATCGTGGATCGGACTCCTTATTCCATAGCGACTTAACTTCTTCAATAACAGCTTTGTGGTTGACACAGTCGAAGGCCTTGGCAAAGTCGTACAACGTTCTAGACGTATGTATGCCCAGCTCAAAGTCCCGGACTGTATCAACCACAATTTTGAATACTGCTTGAATTGTCGATTTATTTTCTCGGAAAATAACTCGTTAAGCTGTCAATGGCAGAAGAAGAAGTATGACGCGCTTCATTTAGTAATGAAGAAGGAAGAAGGAAAGGAAGGAAATCAGACATGTTTTAATGATTTCGAAAACTTTTCCAAGAAAGGGGATAACAGAGATAGAGATGGGACGGTAGTTGTCGACCAGGTTTAAGTCACCCGTTTTACTACTAATCATGCAGTCAGACAGAATCGGCACAAGCCATAGCTTCACAAAAACCGTTAAGGTGTTCATACCTCGCGGCGGAAAGGAGGGAATAAGGCAACTGCGAAAACATTTCAATGATACCATGTGGTATATTGACGAATCAAAAACGTTAAAAGAATTACTGCATTAGTTAGTCTGAACATAGGTAGCACCTCAACAGTGTTCCAAGTAGAAGTCACAGGTACAGAAAATTGTGCACGGGAATTTATACGGAGGTCATACACTTATAAAAGAATTCTTATCAGTGACATCAATGACAGCCAATCAGCTCTCAAAGCTCTGGATGCAGTAGAGATACATTCCAAGATGGTGAAAGACTGCTTTAATTCTCTGGCAAAGCTTTCGGAACACGACAACGTACTACTGGAGTGTACGCGAGGACATCAGCGCCATGAAAGTAATGAGAAAGCAGATAAACTGGCCAGAGAAGGTACAAAAAAACCTTGATAGTCACGTATGTTCATTGCTGGCGGGCCATCCAAAACTAAGATCAACAGCAAATTGCCGAAGCTGAGCAGAAGACATCTGAGATGTACGGTGGGCACCCTAACATTACATTGCACACTGAATAAACACCTAACCAATAGTAATATAATATTATAAAGACGCGACACTCGGAGCAATCCCATTCATAAATCTCCCTTGAGAAATTTGACCTCGGGCATTTAAATTGGCAACCGTTGCTGTGAGGAACATCAAAATCAGTGTTGGCTCTAAGTGATGTGTAATCGAGTAAAAATTTTCATGCATGTAACAAATATATACAAAAACACTTTGCGTATTGTACAAGGAAACATGGACAAGATGACGCAAGGCGATGAAACGTTAATAACATTTCATAATTTCGTGGTTTTATTGTTTTATATTGTTTGGGGATGTCTCATTCGGTTTTTGCAATATAAGACATCTACGTAAAAGCTGTCTCTATCTGACACAGATTCGGGAAAGCTAACCTGCTGACGCATGTGTAAAGAAACTATGAAAGGTCTAATTTGGCATCTTGTCTGTCTCTCTCAAGAAACGAGCTACTTTTTTCGAGTGTTGCGTCTTTATAATATCATATTATTTAGTCTTTGATACGGATGAAGGTCAAGTGTGGTCACATATTATGTGAATCCGTACACTCGCCTTTATAGGAGGAATGGCAGTAATGGGTAACGACTAACGAGACTGTGGGGAACAATGGTATATGAAAGAAACGAATTTTTTCTTTGAAAGTTATCTGCTGAATACCCAAAATAATATTTTTTTAACAATGATGTAAGCAGAAATAACAGGTATTTATTTTTTAAAATAAGCCTAAGTTTCACTACTGCGGATTTCTGGCACTGCACGTAAGGAAGGGAACCCAAAAAGTGTTTTTAAAACGTATCTGTTTCCTGTCTGTCTATGATCGCACCTGCAGACCAAACTACTGGATAGCTTAAATTAAAAAAATACGACACTCTAAAAAACGGTAAGAAAGTGAAAAATGTTTCTTCCTTTAAAAGTGCTCCAATGATTTAGATTAAATTTAACACGCTTTCTTAGTATCAGTATGAGATGGGTTGAGTAGTTTCCGATAAAAAATGCAGTGGGGGGGGGGGCAAGGATTAGAGAATTAATTAAACTGGAAATACTCCAGGCAATAGATACTAAATAAAAGGCACACCTGGAACAAATAGGAGGATTAGGTTTTATAAACTTACCTTATGTTTTTTTGGGTCGCTGATTCCGAATTTTTTACTTCCCACCGGAACCCCCTCAAATTTAGAAAAAAAACCAAAAAAATAGTTTTATTTTCTTTATCTTTTTTTTTTCATTTTAGATAAAAAATACCCAGATATTCAGAAAACAAACAAAGTTTACAACAAAAAAGGTCCTTTGGCATTTTGACGTACTACGAACGGGAGGGGAGCGAGTGGGTCCCGAAACATGCGCCAAGGCGTGCTAGCGCTTCCCCGTTCGTTCAACGTTAAAATGTCAAAGGATCTTTTTTGTTGTAAATTTTGTTTGCTTTCTGAATATCTGGGTATTCTTTACCTAAATCGAAAAAAAAAATAAACAATTTTTTGTTTCCCGTTTTTTTTTTTTTTTGGCTAGCTGAATCCAAATTTTCAACTTTCCTTTGACATTTTAACGTCGAACGAACCAGGAAGCGCTAGCACGCTTCGAAACATGAGCCTCGGCGCATGTTTCGGAACCCACTCGCTCCCCTCCCGTTCGTCGTACGTCAAAATGTCAAACAACTTTTTTTGTTGTAAATTTTGTTTGCTTTCTGAATATCTGGGTATTTTCTATCTAAGACGAAAAAAAAACATGAAAAAAAAATAAAAAACGACTTTTTTGTTTTTTTTTTCTAAATTTGAGGGGGTTCCGGTGGGAATTTTTGGTGGGAAGTGAAAAATTCGGAATCAGCGACCTAAAAAACATAAGGTAAACTTTTAAAACAACTAAATCCTTCTATTTTTTCCAGGTAATATCTCTGTTGCCTGGAGTAAAACAATAAAAACTAGTGCATAATAGTAGGTATATTGTGTATTTAGGTGTGAAAGCAATACATTCGATGCTTGTTGGCCTTGGCTAGCGCCTCGGCCAACAATTTGCATCATGGTCCGAGAATGTGCTTTCACATCGAAGTACACATACTATTTTTTCTGAAATCACAATCAATGTTATTATAAATTAAGGAATTTGTATTAATGCATAACATTTCTTCATTACAATCTAACGGCTGACTAATAAATGCAATTTTAATGCGAGTTGGTTTGTCTGCGTGTATTTATTTACTGTCTAAAATATACATAAAAAACCGTACGGAAATATTACTTTCCCGGCCTAGGCCGGGAATAGTATATTGTGTATTTAGGTGTGAAAGCAATACATTCCCGGACGACGATGCAACAAGCATCGAAGTCCGGGAATGTGCTTTAACACCGAAGTACACATACTATTTATTCTGAAATCACAATCAATATTATTATAAATTAAGGAATTTGTATTAATGCATAATATTTTTTCATTAAAATCTAACTGCTTACTAATAAATGCAATTTTAATGTGAGTTGGTTTGTCTGCGTGTATTTATTTACTGTCTAAAATACACATAAAAAACCGTACGGGAATGTTACTTTCCCGGCCTAGGCCGGGAAAGTAACATTCCCGTACGGTTTTGTTGATCGTTACTTGGCAACGGATCTTTTCCGGTCTGTTTTCTGATAGTTTCTTAGCAACGGACTAAAATACTGGAATTGTGCATTTTTCGATCTGAAATCGCGCCGAAAATGTAGACATTGCCGATCGATTTCAGAAAAAATAACATTCCCGTACGGTTTTGTTGATCGTTGCTTGGCAACGGATCTCTTCCGGTCTGTTTTCCGATAGTTTCTTAGCAACGGACCAAAATACTGGAATTGTGCATTTTTCGATCTGAAATCGCGCCGAAAATGTAGACATTGCCGATCGATTTCAGAAAAATGAAATTACGTGCCTCTGAAAATTAAAGATTTTATATGTCGTCAAGATCGGTTAAGAATAAGCAACGAAGATTGGACGATGTATAGATGGATATGGAGAACAGGGTAAATTAGATATATTACCTGGAAAATTCAGCCTACACTGTATTCTAGATGCCTTATAGATCAGGCGGAGACTACAGAATGACTACCTCATCTAATTACGATTATTTAATTATTTAATTATTCAATAACATTATTATCTAATAGGCAAGATAAATGATGTATACAGCAATATAAAATAAAATATTATGTTAGAGACATTCATTAGTGCAGAATGACTCAAACTTTTTTCAATTATAAATTTTGTTGGACTGACAAAACTACAAGGTTACGAGCTGGTCCACTAAAAGATTTAAAAAGTATAAGTAGTCTCAAGAGATACAGTGAGGCCATCAAAGGCATGCCGATAAAGCAGTTAAAGCCGACAAAGCGACCGAAAAAGGACACCGCCGCTCTTTTTGCTTCTTCCTGTCACTATACGTATTTTTAATTGCATTGTTTTAGCTTTAATTTGGCGTAAAGTTAAGCCTGAAACTCGATGACGTAGAAGTTCACTTATAATCGTAACCACTTTTTTTGGCCGGACTGCGTTATCCTCTAAGATATTACGTGGTCGACTACATTATTTGGGTTCTACTAAGCAAAAGCTACAAAATAACAGAAAAATCATGACGTAACTCAATCAATGTAAAAGTGCAGCCACAATGAGCGACGGAAAGTCACTCATGCTCATAAACTGCCAAGTTGCGCCGTAGCCAACCCACATCTCTTTTAGATACTGTTGATAAACTGTTTCCACGTAATTAAATCATCTCTTAATTTGATAACTTGATAACGTCATTTTTATCGTCTTGCCCGGACTATTACTCCTAGTTGGGAAACTTTGTTCCAGTTTTTTGGATCGTTTAGTATTTAACAGTCAATGCTGAATATAAATGTTATTTATTATTTAGTAATACAACAAACTACTAGTATTCATTTATTCAAAATATTGTCGTTATTAAATTAAATAAAATGTTAAAGTAAACCTTAAGTTGACAATTTTAATACGAGTTTAGAAAAATTTCATACATATTCTGACAATTACTTCAATCTGATTAAAAATGATTACCTTTCTGAAGAGGAATTATTGTTATCTAATTTACATTAGTTTGAATTCAAATCAGTAATAGTATTGAGAAATGTATTTTCCTGTGCAGAATGCACTGATTTATTTCTGAATAACGGATGCCTTGGCCTCAAAATATAATTTCAAAATATCTAGTTTGGTGGCTTTTATTAAGATCATGTATTTATTATCCTCCAAAAATTCCACACTAAATTCGTACAACTCTTTTAAATAGTAGTGAAAGTTGCATTTAGCTTCGCTGACTATTAATACTAATTGGAATGACATTTTACATATTTACTTACAAGGGTGGGTCGAAAAAAATAAATATTTTTTTTTTTTTTTTTCGGAAACCTTTAGAGCGGAAAAGTTGCCTATTGTAATAAAAAGAAAAACGGCATCGAGAAAATTAAAAGGTGGGCGGTTTCGTGAACGTAATTCGAGGATTTCTCCTGCATCCCTGAACCGATTGAAAAATTTTTTTGATATTCTTTTAGAGACAGCTTTATAGAACGGCTATTTAAAACTAAAAAAAGAAAAAATTTTTTACTTGTGCGAAAATCAAAAAAAAAATTTTTTTTGACTTTTCAATAGTCTGGTACCATTATATAATGTTGTATCTAAAGGCCTATCAAAAAATTTTTTGAATCGGTTCAGGGATGTAAGAGAAATCCTCGAACTACGAAATCATTTTCTTAAGCACGGCACCGGCACCCTTAACATCTTCCGTTCGCGCATCGTACTTAAAGTTTATGAAAAATTGCAAAAATCAAGATATTTTTGTAATTTTTTTCTGTTAGTTAAAGCTTTTAAAATAAACACGCTTTAGTTTTTTATGCTTGTTTTATAATTTAAATAACCTAAATAAATTAAATTCTGATCAATAATCTAATTTTTTCCGTTCGCGCAACGTCTTAGAAAAAACAGAAATTTACCAATTCTTCTCAATTTTCACTGTGCAACTCTTCGGTCGTGTTGCTAGAACAAAACAACCCAGAACTCACCACATGGAGGTGGTTGCACGTCGAGTTCCACCACCACCCTACCCAACCAACCGCAACCAAATATTTTCCATAGGTAACACAGTAAGCCAAAGATTTGAGTACTATGAGTAGGAAGGATTCTTTGGCCTACTTTTTCTTTTTTATATCTACTACTCATTTAAAGTCTTGAGAAATGAGGCATAACCGATCTAGACTTCAGTGTTGCTCGGATATAGCTATCTCTAGCTTCATGTCCACATACTTTATTCGAGGCCTCTGTCACAAGTTTGATGCACCTCTCCACAGCCTGGGTGTGACACGGACACTTTTGTATTTCTCTGATGGGCTTAGTGCCAGTATTGATGAGTGATTTAATATCATCTTCACTTAAGTCCTTCAGTATTGGGGGACCCAATTAATAATTTCAGTGTAATTAGAATCTTGAAAGTTTCTTTGCGCACCCATAGAATGTTCTGTTGGCAACGCTTGTCGATGAAAGAGAACATATTCGGGAGCTTGGTTACAGAAGGATCTTAAAAGCAAGACAAACCGTCCCAAAGAAGAAGACGTACCATCGAAAATAAACTTTCAAGATTCGGATTACACTGAAATTATTAATTGGAATTCTTGTATGTAGGATCCTCCCTCAATGCTTCGGGACCTAAGTGAAGATGGTATTAAATCACTCATCAATTCGGACACTAAGCCCATCAGAGAGATACAAAAGTTTCCCTGTCACACCCAGGCTGTGGAGAGGTGCGTCAAACTTGTGACAGAGACCTCGAATAATGTATGTGAACATGAAGCCAGAGATGCTATATCCGAGCAACACTGAAGTCTAGATCGGTTATGCCTCATTTCTCCAAAAAATCAGACTTTAAATGTGTAGTAGATATAAAAAAGAAAAAGTAAAAACACAGCAAGCCAAAAAATCCTACTCATAGTATTCATATCTTTGGCTTACTGTGTTACCTATAGAAAATGTTTGTAAATAGTTGTAAATATAATATAAATACCACACCCAACAATTGGATGGTTGGTTGGGTAATGTGTGGGTGGAATTCGATGTGCAACCATCTCCACGTTGTGAGTTCTAGGTCGTTTTGTTCTAGCAACACGAGCGAAGAGTTGCACAGTGAAAATTGCGCAAAATTGGTAAATTTCTGTTTTTTTAAGACGTTGCGCGAACGAAAAAAAAATAGATTATTGATCAGATTTTGCCCGATTTTAATTTTCTTTATGCCGCTTTTCTTTTTATTACAATAGGCAACTTTTCCGCTCTAAAGCGTTCTGAAAAAAAAAAATTACTTTTTTCGACCCACCCTACTTATACTTACATCACAAGAGTTTGCCAATAATAAGAACCCTTTGTATTTTTCGGTATTACAAATGTGGCAAAGTGTGTGCCGTTAAACTTAATTTCAATAATACTAGAGTAAAATCTGGAAGTAAAGTCGCTTAGTTTTCGAGAAAAAAAACCGGCGTAGAACCAAACCAGACTTAGTGGGATTCTTTAGTAAGATAATCGTGTACACGAAATCATTTTTTACGACATTTTTTGGTGGTCGAGAACTTTTTTATTTCGGAAAAACTCAAAAAACAGATTTTTAATGAAATATGTTTTTTAACGTCTCCACCGCTATATCTCTGAAAATATTTGTGCTATCAAGCTATTTTTTTTTTTTTTAGATTAAAGTAGACACAATAGCGCTTCGAACAACGTCCCACGTGAACCCGATTTATTTTTTTTAAGTTGGTAAAATAATAGGAAACTTAAACTTGTTATTTTCAGTAGCGTAATTTTAGGCACAATGGAGAAGAAAATTTATTTATGAAAATTTGTATATACATACGTACAAATTGAAGCCAAGAATTGAAAAAAGTTTTTAGGATACAAATTTTTCATGTCCCGTTCATAGTATTGAGTCAGCGATTTTTTTTAACGGGCCAAAGTCATATTCTTGCGCGCTCGGCTGTTACCTTTATGACTGTGAAAAGCATATGAACAAACTATATACAATTTACCGGCAAATTTCGTACTAGCAAATTTTCATCATGCAATTACATATTAAGAATATGAAATAACTGACAAAAAGATATGAATCTAAAAGTATGTACTATGTACCCCCTTTAATTTTTCTTTTATGTACAAACAAAAAAGGATAAAATATTCACATACACATATTTATATACTTTCATAACTATCAAAAGCATATGAGAAATACCTAACTCTACCAACAAATGACACCGCACGTTTTATAAGAAAATTGGTGGCCTGTCAAATTTGATGAATTTTTGGTATGTTGTAGTTCAACTAATTCTGAACAATAAGTTCCTTTGGCAAAACTTCAAATTAAGGACAGTTTCTCGGTTTCTTCGATAGATGGCTCCAAAAACTAGACCTACCCCGCGATACTGTATTAACGATTTCTCAAAACGTACTGTAGATATTGAAATGATAACTGCTGAAAATGAATAGCCAGACTATTTATCATTATTTGGTCTTATATTGATGTGTCTGAACTTCCGGTTTTGCCGGAAGTGACGTCAAATCACGTTTTTCGAATGCACAACACCCGTTTACTTCAATTTAATACATCATATACATAAGTAGCTTTATCAAAATTCACTGTCTTAGTAAATAAATAAGTACGTGCATTGATTGATAGAACATTGATGTTAGCTTGATACAGGGTACATCATAAATCTTGGTACAAAACAAAGTTGATTTTATTTTTCAAGATATAAAATTGTAGTTGTGTCTCGTCAATGAAAACTAAATTTTTGTGAGACCTTCAGCATAATAGGCAGTTTTTGTTTATTTATAAGACATTAAACTTTAATATTTTTAGCAAAAATTGCGTAGCTGATTATGATTATTTTTTTAATATTTACTTATTTTAATCATATCATATAAATCAAACAAAAAAAAAAACTTAATTTCAAATTAATTAACAAAGCACAACATTCCTCCCCAATAAGGTTTAATTAATTTGAAATAAAATTTGTTTGGTTTGATTTCAATTAATGAATGTACAATAAGTAAATATTAAAAGAAAATAAAAATAATCAGCTATGCAATTTTTGCTAAAAATAATAAAGTTCAATGTATTATAAATAAACAAAAACTGCCTATTCTACTTAAAAGTCTCACAAATAATTAATTTTCATTGACTAGACACAACTGCAATTTTATATCTTGAAAAATAAAATCAACTTTGTTTTGTACCAAGATTATGATGTACCTACCCGGTATCAAACTGGCATCAATGTTCTATCAATCAATGAACGTACTAGATAGTGAATTTTAATAAAGCTACTTATATAAAGGGTGAGCCACGGTGGGTGGAGTATTAAAAGTATATGGAGAACGAATCAACTGATTGCTTTGAAATTTTGGTTACAAATATAATCGAGTATGGTCTCTCCAATTAAAATATTTTCGAAAGTGCGGTGTTGCCACTTATACGTAAAACTGGCAACATCTTCGTTATTTTAAATGGAATACCCCATATATTTTTGCATTTTCTGGATCGTCGTCTCTTTCTGAGTAACTTTTGTTAATATTTCCCTATACCTATCTCGAGCCGTTTTCGAGATAATAATTCTTTTCTGAATTTATTGCCAAGAATTTGACTTTCAGTAAATCGTGTTTTCGAAAATATTTTAGTTAAAGAGATCATACTCGATTATCTTGGTAACCAAAATTTCAAAGCAATCGGTTGATCCGTTCTCCATAACTTTTAATGCTCCACCCACCGTGGCTCAACCTGTATATGATGTACTAAATTGAAGTAAACGGGTGTTGTGCATTCGTAAAACGTGATTTGACGTCGCTGCCGGCAAAACCGGAAGTTCAGGCACATCAATCTGAGACCAAATAATGGTAAATAGTCTGGTTATTCATTTCCAGCAGTTATTATTTCAATACCTGCAGTACAACGTTCTGAGAAATCGTTGATACAGTATCGAGGAGTAGGTCCAGTCTTTGGAGCCTTCTATCGGAGAAACTGTTCATAATTTGAAGTTTTGCCAAAGGAACTTATTGTTCAGAATCAGTTGAACTACAAGATATCAGAAATTCATCAAATTGGGCCACCAATTTACCTACAAAACGTGCGGTGTCCTTTGGATCGGTATTAATAGTCTAAGATCCGGCATAAGAAGTTATTCAGATAAGAAATAGTTTATATAAGAGTTAACATGTAGGCTAATAAATCGCGACTAGGTTGCCTAGCCATATCTTGACCCGATGTTATTTAATTTGAAAAAAATTATTTTTTTTTGTCAGGCGAAATAGAAATTTTGTCTTTAAACGTATATAGCAGCGAAACCATTAATCCTACAGGAATGTTTAAAGAAAGCAAATTCATCACCATTTTATAATCCTTCTAATAGATCCCAACCAGTTTTTTCCTAGAACCAACATCTATCTAGATATTCGCAAGAGATGAGAAAAAAACACGTTTCCTTGGAAAATGTAAGTTTCCAGTTTAGTGGAGTCAATAGAGGCTGATAATATGCATTATTTCGGAATAATTACGAGAAGCTTCGATATTCCTAAAACCTTTTGATATCACTTTTACATAGCTTGAAATAAAAAGTTATAAACATATAATCGTGAGGAAATTGCTTATTAATTATTTAAACAAAAAGAAACTTTAGTATAAGTTCGAAATTTTTAAAGCAATTTCATTCAAATTGACATAGAAGGGGATTTTCGAGGTCGCTGAAACAGATTATGATATCAAAAAAACGTAATTCAAATTGGCTGATCCAAATAGCACAGGACATCCAATGAATGTCCGATTAAGATCCAGTTACTGTAAAAATGTCCATGGATATTGGATGGACGTCCTGTGGATGCTCATGTACGTACAAGGACGTCCTCTATGGGGTCATTCGTTTACTGTACATGAATGTACAAATACTTTAGGTTCCTGCTTGGACAACTAATGGATGTCCAGCTAAAGCCCATTTATTGTACAAACGTTCATGGATGTTGTGTGGACGTCCGAGGGACGTCCATTTAATATAGCTACATAAAAGAAAGCACGTTTTATCTTCCTATAAATATGCACAGAAGATAAATGGATGTCACCTAATTGTCCATTTTGCGTAAGTAAAACGATATCATCTGTGTATGTTTTATTTGTTCCTCTGTGAACGTGGACCGTATAATGTCCATTATAGACTTTTTATATTTTTTCATTTGGAAGATACTGGCAAATATAAATATTCTTTTAAATATACCCTGTTACGTTTTCACTCCTCCCGGTGTTGTTGGGTGGAGTGAACGCCTGTTTGGAGCCTTCCGGTTCCCTCGTTATTCCCGGGACAAGTCCCAAGAACAACGTGATAACCAGAAGAACCCCGGCTCTCGGCTAGCTTCTTATTTAGAGATTAAACGTGAGTTCTCTTACCTTGGCTCGACCTTGTGGCTCTTATTTAACTTAGGGGAAATTGCACTACACACTTTTTTATTTGACACCTGTCACACAATTCGTGTCTGGTAAAAGGAGGGCTTAAAAATTAATTTAATCCGGGGCGGCACCTGCAGCCTTAATAGTGATTACTGACCCCCTTTTACCAGGACGAAAACTCCTACAGGTAAATTTAGAAAGGAATGATTTTTGATTCAGAAAAAAAATAAAGATTGAAATAAATTGTGAGATAAAATTTATTTTAAAAGTATTCTGGTTGATGTTAAAATTTATGTGAGCAAATTTACATAATCAATAATGTAGAAAAAAAAAAGGATTATAGCAAATTCAAATGTTCATCAAGGTTACGATCTAAAATAATTATAACTAATAAAATGTTCCAAATTTCAACAGAGATGAAATGATAAACTTAATTATATAGCAATGTACAGCAATGAAATAAGAACGAAATTTATGCTAATCAAGGACCTCATGGCCTGCATAAAAATATATGTAACATCAAGTGGATGTTAAAAATTCACCAACAAAATTTAACACTACACAAAACTCTCACCGTGTCCTAAGGTGTGTCGTTAGACCTGGTGGACCACGTCGTCGTCTCGATGCTTATAGCGTGAAGACGTTGGCAAGAAATTTCGACCTGTGCTTGATTGTCGATATAGTTCGGCTTAGTAGTGTAAATTTATTTTTATGAAAATGGATCTCTAGGAAATGAAGTGAAGTTTAATCGGCTTCTTTACGATAGGAAAAGTTTCCCTCCTGACACGTGCTCCGTGTGGAAGAATTTACCAAATGAATCCAAGGATTTCTTTTTAGATAGAAAAACTAAATTCTCATCCCAAATAAAAATTTTAATTACTTTTACTTAGTAATTTTCTTACTACTTCACTATTACTTTTATTACGTAATAGTTTTACTTTTGATTTTTACTTTTGAGTTTTCTTTACTTTAGAGTTTTCTTTACTTTACTTAATTTTTACTTTATTAAGCTGCCAGAACTATAACGCCATCATAAGAAAGAAGGAAACCAAAATTAGATTTTACAAATACTCACATGGTCAATTGAACAAAAAAAATATATAGCACAGAAGGTGCCTATACGCTATAAAAGAATAATAATAAAACTAATTTACCTCAAAATCTATTGATGCACTAGGTAATTGACGATACAACAGAGTTAGACAAAGTCTGGGAGATATCGCAATTGAGTCGCACAACTTTCATTGACAGTTCAGAATAGTAAAATGAATACCAATTAAGTTTCAATTACAAGGAAAGCTAATATGGTTTAAAAAACAACAGTTCTGTCAAGCGCTTTACGCCATCTCGATTTTGGTAGTATTATTAATATTTAAAGTAATAGATTAGTAATGAAAACTAATGTATTGATTGACCTCGAGTAAATGTAGATGCTTAAAGAAATCTATGGTAACCTTGTTTCTTAATTAGTACAGTAAATATTTAAAAAGAGGGTGCTGTATTGTAAAAATATTCAAGTATATAAAATGAGAAGTTTGGTGATGTGTTTTACAGTAGTTCCTATTATTAAATGAACGGTAAAATTTTGTAACCTACTGAGTGATACTCAAAATATGGTCGGAAATAAAATAGGATTTTTGACTACGGCAAAAATTGTAACAGGTATGTTACAATACCTCTCCCCTCGGGAAAAAAAATGGTACATTTTTTTAAATTTTACCGTGAAAAGTAAGTTGTATACTTCATTTTTGCGAAATGTGGTGAAACTACATTACCTAAGTATTTATTTTTATATTTACTCAAAATGAATTTTTGGAAGTAAAATAAAGAATTAAATTTAAAATTTATTAAGATTATGTAATTTAATGAGTTATATGTTCAAAAATGAATTGTGAGGATAAAAAAAAATAAAATAAATAATTATTTTTTGTAAAAAAAAACCTATATAAATTGCACACTTATCTAAAAATTTTATTTTTACCTATTAAATGTAAAAATAAAATAGAGTGTTTTTGATTTATCTCAAAAACTATCAGTTTAGGTGTTAAGTACCGATTTTGTTAGGCCCTAGGCCACCTCCCAACCGCCCACAGAAGACATCTTATACCTCTAACGGATAAGTGTCTCTGTGTTTCATTGTACAAAAATTTTCTAAGTGTTAGAAAATTACTAACCCTAATGGATTTCACCATTTTACTAACTCTAGCTTAAACTATGGATGCATCCTAAAATTAATTAAACCTAAGCCTAATATGATAAAATATTTCTAAGATATTTTATTCTGAAAAAAAAATTTTGTATATTTTTTTTTTCTGTTTTAGCCTACTCGAAAAAAACTAACTAATTAATATCTAAATCATGATTTATTTACAAAATAATTACAAAATCCTACATTTATTATGGTTGTGAAATGTTCCTTGCCAGATTTCTGGAGCTTTGTTTGGAACTTAACCATAGAATAAATTGGATAAAGAAAAGCTTTCGACTTTATTTATATATCGCGCCATGCGAATTTATTCAAAATTTTGAAAATATTTGTGTCTATTTTCACTGTTTAGTACACAAAAAAAATTATTGCAACAGGAATTTTGTTGAGCAATAAATTAATGGATTCATGAATTCCAAAAAATAATACATATGCAAAAAGTGTTTGCCATATGTTTAAAAAAAGTTGCAAATTTGTTGCAATATTCATTCCACAGGAATATGGTGAACTTTCTGTTCCCATTTAAATCTAAAATAATTTTCAGTTTTTTCTTACTGGAAAATCAAACTTTACAACTCAGGGTGTCTTTAGCTCGTAGGTTTTAGGACTTTTTTACTATTATATAGTTACAAAAATTGTAATTAGCGGAATCTATCATTTACTAAAGTAAGTCAGAAAAAAAATTTTTCTACTTAGTTTTCTAAAAGTGACTTATTTACACTTGATCCAGACTGGAAGTTGAACCTAGGTAAGGCTTCAATTTCGAGACATGAAATTTTCCAGCTGGGGTGCCGTCCATATGGGACAATTCGTAAGCTACTTTAGATAAAACTTTACTAATTTTACATAGTACATAACGATTTGCTAATTTTGCACAGAAATCATCTGCTGCATCGCTTAATACAAAATTCTTTTTCCAAACTTTATCACCTAATTTAAATACTTGGTCTCTTTTTCTTAAATTATAATACTTAGTGCTGCGTGTATACGCTTTATCGAGTCTTTCCTGAACTTTCTTGTATAATTCGGGTAGTTTGTTTAACTCCGCGGCATACGATTTCCGGTTTTCCGATAAGTCTGTAATGTCTAAATTTGTGATATCGTCATAATAGTCACCACTTAGCGGTAGCTTTCGCCCGTAATTTAGGAATGCAGGGGTGTACCCTGTGACCTCATGAACTGCTGTATTGAAAGCTGCTTCTATGTTAGGGATATTTTCGTCCCATTTTTTATGAGATTCTTTCAGAAAGCATCTTATTGCAGTGCCAATTGTGCGGTTCATTCGTTCCGTTGCGTTCGTTTGTGGGTTATAATAACAGGTGTACCATATTTTTGATATCTTATATTTTTTTACAAAGTTATCGAAAACCTTGCCCGTGTGCGTACTTGCGTTATCTAGCAGCAGCACTTGTGGACAACCGTGTTTTAAAATCACGCTTTCCAGGAAAGAAACGATTGTTTGTGCATTTGCTTGTCTAGCTGGTTTCATAACCACATATTTGGAAAAATAGTCATAAGCTACTAACAAATATTTGTTGCCTTTCGAGCTACGAGGTAAAGGACCCATTGTGTCGTAAGAAATTAGTTGAAAGGGAAAAGTTGCTTTTTTGTTAGCGCCCATTAGACCAAATCTTTGTGTGTTGGGGGATTTTTCCCTACCACACGTCTCACATTGTCTAACAAATTTTAGGACATCTTTTCTCATTCTTGGCCAATAATAATTTTCGGCAATTCTATGCCATGTTTTGTAATACCCGAAATGTGCACTATTTACATCACAGTGATTATCAGAAATTATTTGTTGTCGTTGGGAACTTGGTACCACTAATTTCCACTAAGAAATATTGGTTTTTAAAATCAACTTATTTTTGGTGTGTTTATAAATAAAATTATCTTTTACCATCCAGTGTGGGTAATTTTCTGGTTTGTTCAAAATTTTATCTCTCATTTTAATATACCAGGGTTCTAGATCTTCTGATAAGTTAACTAACAAACCCTCGTTATTATCAACATTTTTCGGCGGCTCAGTCACCGGACAAATATTAGATTGGTTTATCGTACTAAGTATTTCCCAAGAATTATTAATAAAATTTAACGTTAAGCCAAAAATTTTACAAAAATCACTCCCTAAAATTAAACCACATTTAAGGGAAGGTACTATGCTTACGTTTATCAGCTTATTGATGTTATTTATGCCTAATGGAATTTCACAAGTTCCCTGAATTTGCTGTGGTTTGCCGTCAGCTGTAGTTACCATTTTCTTAAAGCTTTTTTTGTTTTAATTTTATATTTATTTAATAGGTGTGTACCTAGTGAACCTAAACATGTTATGTTTGCACCACTGTCTACTAGTGCAATGATTTCCTCACCGAACAATGTGACTGTAATATATGGTCGATTATCAAATGGTTTTTCAATAAAAACCGGTAAGGTTTGTGCAACACTTTCACTTTTCATGAAATTTTTAACAGTAAATTTCCATTTTTCCCACTCTAACAGATTAAATTTCTGATTTTTGGGTTTTTTTACAATATTTTGTGAGTTAAAAGCATTCTCGGAGCAAGTATAATTACTATTGACGAAAGTACGGCCTTTCAAATTTCTGGTGTGACGTTGGCCTATTACGTCAGACCTGGAAATTAGTTTTTTGGAACCGGCCTACATTTAGAGCAATTTTTGAAAACTAAATTTTGGTTACCGCATTTATAACAGAATTTTTTCTTTGGTTGTCTACAAACATTGAAAACATGACCTTGTTTTCTGCAGTTGAAACATGTAACTATTTTTTTATAGTCTGTGTTCTTTCTACTGTGATAAACTACATTTTTGCCTTGTTGATTGTTGCTTTCTGTAATTTGATATGAATTATTTTTATGAGAACCACTAGGTTTGACATTTTTTTCTCTGAAATTTTTTTGTTTAACAATATTATAATTATTTGACGTAGACGGGCCTGGGTTTTCTACGTAAACCAAATCTGTTTCTAGAGAATTTAACGGTTTGTTGCTAGTAAACATTGATTTAATTTTAGAAGCCTCGTCAATTTTTTTGCAGTATGTTTCCAGTTGTGGAATATTTTCTATATTATACAATGCCAAGTGTTCAATATATTTGCTAAGCATATTACGTCTAATAATTTTTAATTTGTTTTTATCGTCCAAAGGTGTCGATAGACGGCGAAATAAATTTTGCATTACAGCAATAAAAATACTGATATTTTCTGACTTCCCTTGTTTTCGAGATTTTATCTCGTCTAGTAAAATATCGTCGTAATCTTCTGGCAAAAATGTGTTTATCAGCAGAGTTGTTAACTCTTGCCAATTTGAAACTTTGTCCCTGCTTGACCTAAACCATATTAATGCTTGATCAGAAAATAAGTCTATTGCAGAGTTAAATAATTCTGTTTCTGTTACGTTACGTGCAACCATAAGTTCTACAACTCTCTCTAAAAAAGCCTTGACACTACTTGTTCCATCGAATTTAATACCCCACTTGTAAACTGGTACTGTTTTATGCAAACTACTATCTTTTATTGTAGTACACTTGTTACTTTTTATTAGATTTTGCTCGAGTTTGTCTTTGAGCTCCACGCAGAATGCTTGAGCTTCGATTAAGAAATCTGAATAATACTCGTAATCTTTGTCGGTCTCCTCAGGTAAAATAAATCGATCTACTCTACCTGTGAGAGAGGTTAATCGAGTGGCGATTATTTTGTACAAAATATCATCCGTGGTTCCTTTAAATTGATTAATTAAAGTTTCTAAGTCTGAAATAGTATTATTTATAAATTTTTTTTCAGTTTTTAAATTAAAATCTGGATCTGCTAAAGTTGATAAATCTTTATGTTTTTCTAACTGCGATTTTAGGATACTTCGTCTCATATCTAAAGGTTTTTTATGAGCTCTGGCTTTGCGAATGCGAAGCTCGTAATCTAATTCACTTTCAGTTAGATGAATAGGATTTATTTTAAAGGACGACATTTTGATACTCTGTGTAATCTAGTTAATCACTAAAAAAATTATCAGTAACAGTTTACAAGTTTAAGAATTTAATGTTTCACTTATCAAGTAAATTTTTTGCCTATTTATTTTAATGAGCTATCTCAATAAAATGATATTTCTAATAAATATAATTACCCAAGAACGTCTCCAATTTGCACAAATTTTGTACTCTGGCCACTTTTCAACATTTCTTAAAAATTTCCCTTAAATATTCCTATATGCCGAGTAAAATAGTTTCACCTTTTCGTTTCATTTCCTGATTATCAGGTTGATAATGAAATATTCTAAATAAGATTTATTCGCTGTACCTTCTCTGTATGTTACTAAAATTTTTTCGTTCTAGTCAAATACCATATAAAACATTTTATAAAATGTGCTCACTATAACAATTAAAGTTAACTTTTTTTTCCTTTCTGATTGTGTGACGCGTGTGAAATAAGTGTGTTTTCCCATAAATTAAATTTTCAAAGTGTACAGGTTGTACAAAAAGAATTTTCCTCAACGGAATTTTTACTTATAACTATTAGAGCTATAACTTTTATAAAAAATAGTAATTTTTTTAACAATTTTTACCCCAAAATGGTTAGGTAAAAATTCTCACTGTGTCGCCATTTTTACGCCATTGTTAATCCACGTTTTGCGTCATTGTTTCATATTAATCCACGTTGCGGCCTATTGTTACTTTTTAAACCACGTTTGCGGCCTTCGTTTATCCACGTTTGGCGGCCATTGTTTAACCACGTTGCGGCATTGTTAATTCACGTTGCGGCGTCATTGTTTAACCACGTTGCGACATTGTTTAACCACGTTGCGGCGCCAGTGTTACGTTTTCACTCCTCCCGGTGTTGTTGGGTGGAGTGAACGCCTGTTTGGAGCCTTCCGGTTCCCTCGTTATTCCCGGGACAAGTCCCAAGAACAACGTGATAACCAGAAGAACCCCGGCTCTCGGCTAGCTTCTTATTTAGAGATTAAACGTGAGTTCTCTTACCTTGGCTCGACCTTGTGACTCTTATTTAACTTAGGGGAAATTGCACTACACACTTTTTTATTTGACACCTGTCACACAATTCGTGTCTGGTAAAAGGAGGGCTTAAAAATGAATTTAATCCGGGGCGGCACCTGCAGCCTTAATAGTGATTACTGACCCCCTTTTACCAGGACGAAAACTCCTACAGGTAAATTTAGAAAGGAATGATTTTTGATTCAGAAAAAAAAATAAAGATTGAAATAAATTGTGAGATAAAATTTATTTTAAAAGTATTCTGGTTGATGTTAAAATTTATGTGAGCAAATTTACATAATCAATAATGTAGAAAAAAAAAAGGATTATAGCAAATTCAAATGTTCATCAAGGTTACGATCTAAAATAATTATAACTAATAAAATGTTCCAAATTTCAACAGAGATGAAATGATAAACTTAATTATATAGCAATGTACAGCAATGAAATAAGAACGAAATTTATGCTAATCAAGGACCTCATGGCCTGCATAAAAATATATGTAACATCAAGTGGATGTTAAAAATTCACCAACAAAATTTAACACTACACAAAACTCTCACCGTGTCCTAAGGTGTGTCGTTAGACCTGGTGGACCACGTCGTCGTCTCGATGCTTATAGCATGAAGACGTTGGCAAGAAATTTCGACCTGTGCTTGATTGTCGATATAGTTCGGCTTAGTAGTGTAAATTTATTTTTATGAAAATGGATCTCTAGGAAATGAAGTGAAGTTTAATCGGCTTCTTTACGATAGGAAAAGTTTCCCTCCTGACACGTGCTCCGTGTGGAAGAATTTACCAAATGAATCCAAGGATTTCTTTTTAGATAGAAAAACTAAATTCTCCTCATGGATTGAATCCCAAATAAAAATTTTAATTACTTTTACTTAGTAATTTTCTTACTACTTCACTATTACTTTTATTACGTAATAGTTTTACTTTTGATTTTTACTTTTGAGTTTTCTTTACTTTAGAGTTTTCTTTACTTTACTTAATTTTTACTTTATTAAGCTGCCAGAACTATAACGCCATCATAAGAAAGAAGGAAACCAAAATTAGATTTTACAAATACTCACATGGTCAATTGAACAAACAAAATATATAGCACAGAAGGTGCCTATACGCTATAAAAGAATAATAATAAAACTAATTTACCTCAAAATCTATTGATGCACTAGGTAATTGACGATACAACAGAGTTAGACAAAGTCTGGGAGATATCGCAATTGAGTCGCACAACTTTCATTGACAGTTCAGAATAGTAAAATGAATACCAATTAAGTTTCAATTACAAGGAAAGCTAATATGGTTTAAAAAACAACAGTTCTGTCAAGCGCTTTACGCCATCTCGATTTTGGTAGTATTATTAATATTTAAAGTAATAGATTAGTAATGAAAACTAATGTATTGATTGACTTCGAGTAAATGTAGATGCTTAAAGAAATCTATGGTAACCTTGTTTCTTAATTAGTACAGTAAATATTTAAAAAGAGGGTGCTGTATTGTAGAAATATTCAAGTATATAAAATGAGAAGTTTGGTGATGTGTTTTACAGTAGTTCTTATTATTAAATGAACGGTAAAATTTTGTAACCTACTGAGTGATACTCAAAATATGGTCGGAAATAAAATAGGATTTTTGACTACGGCAAAAATTGTAACAGGTATGTTACAACCCACTGATGGACATTGAAACTTGCAAAAGTTTCCTACAATGTTGCATCTTATTTATTTTTATACTTTTAAATTGTTCCTTTGCTGGAAGGTTTCAGCAAACTTGAAAGAAATAGAAATACAGCTGAAACTTTGTGGCAAATTTAATTTTACAAATATATTTGAAAGGTGTGGCTGCAACTTACGATAATTTGCTACGAATTGCCAAAAGTTATATTGCAAGTGAGATAATCAAAGTTAATTTTGCAAATAAAATGAAATTTGACTCTATCTGCAAAATCCAAAGCCCTGTCTATTTTCACTTAAACCATGTTGTGCGCACGCGCTTCTCTTTCGACATTCTTTCATGATCATGGCATAGTAAAGAAAAGAAGGAGATATTTAATAATTTTTAGAGTTGAAGAAAAAAAGTGCGAAGTGAAGTGTAAAATATATATATATACTAAACGTAATTTCTCTCTGAAGCAACCCTCTATAGGGTTGCTTCAGAAAAAAATATTTTTGAACATATATATATATATATATATATATATATATATATATATATATATATATATATATATATATATATATATATATATATATATATATATATATATATATAAAGTGACGGTGAGAGGTAAACTCTCATATGGTCAGATGCTACTATACGTCGGACAAATGTCACTGGCGTATAGCGACTTGCTTTTTTGCAAGTACCAAGAGCGGCGACCTCTAGCCTTAGTGGGCTATACTCACTGTTTATGAAATATGATTTGAAGGAAACAACTACTCAGCGGGAAAATACCCCGACCTGCATTGAATTACACCTTCAAATCGTGATCAGTAACCAACTATCATTTGTCTGTTCCTAACCAGACATAGACCAGTTTCGAACTTATTATGTTCTCCTCAGTATGCCATAGGTCATGGAACAGACAAATGATAGTGGTCAACTTGCTAGTCTTATACAAACTGAATCAAATGAAGTGACGGTGAGAGGTAAATTCTCATATGGTCAGATGCTACTATACGTCGGACAAATGTCACTGGCGTATAGCGACTTGCTTTTTTGCAAGTACCAAGAGCGGCGACCTCTAGCCTTAGTGGGCTATACTCACTGTTTATGAAATAGGATTTGAAGGAAACAACTACTCAGCGGGCAAATACCCCGACCTGCATTGAATTACACCTTCAAATCGTGATCAGTAACCAACTATCATTTGTCTACTAGAAAGTTGACCACTATCATTTGTCTGTTCCATGGCCTATGGCATACTGAGGAGAACATAATAAGTTCGAAACCGGTCTATGTCGATCATTTTGAAGGATTTTCTATGAATTAGTTCCAGTATGCCAAAACCAGGCATATGAGAGGCAAATATTAATTTTTGCTTGAAAAATAGAAGATACCTAATTTCCAAATATTTTTTATTATTAAATAAGTATTTCTAATAACTTAATAAAATAGCCTATTTTATTATTTTTGATAAATAAATATTTTTTAATACATAAAGCGTTCGTATTTTATTTTATAAATTAGATATGCTATATTTACTATACTAAACTTAATATCAATAGGTAAAAATTTAAATATACAGTACTAGGAGTTTGCTATAAAACTGGTTTTTAAAAAAAATGTATAGGTCGATCGCCATTTTTCCATATATACAAATAAGAAACAATACATATATAATACTTTGAAATAGAAAAGGGGACAGCCAATAGAACTAGACGGTAAATACTTTTTTGCACGATCGAGCCTTTTTGTCCTTTTACAATATCCGTTGCCAAGACGGTAGCTTATGTTTACTGATTGCTAGGCCAAACTCGTCGGTAACGAGAGAAACTCTGTTGTTGTTGACTTTATGAAAAATTTTACTTTTGATAAAAGTGAATGCAAAAATTTGTGTTAGTCCGGACGTTTTATGGACGTTTTATGTCGGAAAATTAATTTTTTGGAAATTGGCCCAAGAGTAAACGAGTAAACTACCTTTATTTTTGAAGATATCGAAAAATGATATTTCAAGAAGTTGCTTATAATACGAAGTTATAGCTAAATATCAAATTTGGCTGTTCAGTTATAAAAATAAAAGTTTTCTACTTTTTTACGCATAATTTCTGAACTATATATTTTGATATTTTTTTGTTATCAATAATTCTCTCTCTTAGTTTCAGACTAAGTAATGGAATAAAATCATCTTTAAAGAAATTTTAAGAGTACTTTTTTACCAAATAGATCTTTTGGAAAAAAACGCTGTATTTTCCAATTTTAACTTTTTCAGGAATTAATCATAAAAGAGTGAACAATTTTTATTTTTAAACTAGAAGAATCCAATGTACATTATACTTAAGTAACTTAAAAAATAAAAATTTCCGATATCTTTAAAAATAAGGGTAGTCATCTTGAGTCAATTTCAAAAAATTTAATTTTCCAATTTAAGCACCAGGACTAACACAAATTTTTGCAGTCACTTTTTCGCTTGAGAACACGCACTAACTTTTATTAAAAATAAAAATCTTCAGAAAGTCAATAACAGCAGAGTTTCCTAAACAGACTTTTTGGCAAACACTGTATAAGTTATATTTGCAACTCGAAGATAAGCTTCATTAGAATATTTCAGTAAGTAAATAATTGAACATTACATGAAAATAAACGATTTGTTCCTTCCGATATGTGACATTGCAGTGCAATATTGCCGCGTGGACATTAGGGCCATTGCATCAATGTAACAGCAAACTAAATATTGATTCATAGAATGTCACAGTTTCCAAGATAAGATTATTTATATTAAAATGCTTTATAGATTTTGTGTTTATTCACTAATATATTTTTTTCCAAAATGGCTTGAGACTAGAGACACCCATTATTGATTCAAATAAGGACAATTTTTATTGGTCCAAATAATGTCCATCATGGACCACCATTTAAGGTCCAACACTGGAGGGCATTTGTACAGAAAATATATGTTAGTATTAATAAATATACTTAAATATTATGGTATTTCGGGAACAGTATTAAATTGGCTGGTAGATTATTTAAAAGACAGGAAGCAACGAACAAAAATAAATTATATAGTATCAAATGAAATTGTGAATAACTTTGGTGTTCCTCAAGGGAGTGTACTGGGACCTCTTATTTTTATCATTTACATTAATGATATAAATTATCATATCAATTCTGAGTTTCTTAACCTATTTGCTGATGACTCACTCATTTCGACCAGTAACAAAAATTTAATGGTTGCAATCCAAAAAATGAACAATGAATTAAAAAACGTTGAGAAATACCTCAATACGGCAAAATTGAAGCTCATTATTTAGATCAATTTGTGCATATTTATATCTAGTTGTTAAAATATGACTTTGGTTTTAGTAGTAGTAGTTACTAAAACCAAAGTCATATTTTAACAACTAGATATAAATATGCACAAATTGATCTAAATAATATTAACATATCTTTATACAACAGTAAAATTGACATAGTTAGTGAAATAAAATATCTAGGATTTATAATTGACAATACATTAACATTTAGGAGCCATTTCACTTACATTCTAAATAAGATATCTAAAAAAATGTTTTTTTTTTCTCTTCTCAAAGGTGGCTGTTAATTTATTCATAAATACAAAGATTACCGTATATCAAACTATAATTCAACCACATTTTGATTATTGTGGCTCAATATTGTATTTATTAAACAAAAATAGTAAAGCTTCTCTTCAAGAATTACAAAATAGAGGTATGAGAATCATATTATACTGCATACACCAATAAATATGATGTTGGTGTGTCTTGAGTGGCAATCAGTTGTTATCCGACTTAAATATTTGACTATAATATTTATTTATAAAATTTTAAACAAGCTTTCACCTTCATATCTCTATACAAATATTATTTTCAACAATGAAATTCATAATCATCTAACTAGAGGCAGAGATAATATGCATATTATTAGAACTAATAATAAAAAATCAATGAATTGTCTGTTTTTTAAAGGACTAAATCAGTATAATAATTTACCAATTGAAATAAAAGGCTTAAAACTAAGCTAAGAAAATATTTAGCAAAAGATTTGAATATGTGTATTGTTGTTTTGTTTGTATATCTATTTTTAGCTGTTTGTTTATGTACATTTGTCTATATAATGAGATGTAACTGTATTTGATTAAGTTGTACCTATTTAAATAAAGGTTATTATTATTATTAGTTTAATTTGTCCAAATAATATCCATCATGGACCACCGTTTAAGGTCCAACACTGGACTTCCATAAATGATCCTATGTTGTGAAATTTGGGCGTCCCTGGGACGTCCATAGGACGTCCAACTGTACAAATAATGGATCTCCGTAGGACGTCCCGAATGTCCCGTGGGGACGTCCACTGGACATCCATAGGATATCCATGTGCTATAAGGGATGGCCGCCTTCGATCAAGCAATAAAATAATTCAATACACTATTCAGTTACAAACATAATTTAAATTATCACATAAAAACTTAAAGAAGCTAGCTAGCTAGCTAGCTAGAAGCTGAGAAAACGTGATATTGTTCATAGCATTACAAGATGATCCGTGCTCTCCGGGCACACACACAGCGCAGCGTATGGAGCAGGTGATACGTACCAAGATTTGTAGAGTACGAGGTTCCTTAATACACAGCTTTTAGGCGAGACGATGAGTGCGGAGATGAAACGTCAGACTATCCTTTTTCTTCGAAGGTGCAGTAGCAGTTATCTCACTCTAGAAGAACTATCCGTACTGGCCCGAAATGTGGTCTGAAGTGTACTATGATCTGTAGTGTTACATTCTACAACTTATCCTGATTACCACCATGCAGAACAGTGACTCAAAAGCGAGTAATTGTGAGCCCGTTCCAATTACGAATTCTTTGCTTAATTAACAGTACACAAATTCTTACAATATTTTGAATAAGCCCTGTATCTGGTGTGATTTCACACCAGCTGCTCATTGGCTAATGGCATTTTTTGGTGGGGATCGTGAGTTATTATGCCACCTCATACTCTACCAATCTTGGATACGTACTGCTTACCAAGAAGATACTGTTTTACTTTCAATCTCTTTCTATTATTCAAGCATTATAATTTGACTCATATCCCTGTACTACGTGAATATTCTTAATATGTTTTCGATATTTTAAACAGGATAAAAATTAAAGAAACAATCAACATTAAGTCGATTTACCGAAAAAGCTTGATTTTTTCAATATTTCGTGAAAAGTATGGGTTATATATATTCCAAAATTTTTTCATCATCAGATTTACTTATTTTGAGGTCCCGCTATAACCTATAGCTACATGTTTCTTCATTCATTTAAGCTTTTGTGAGGGCAATTTCATTAATTAGTTCAAAAGTTACAACAAATTTAGTGTAGCGCACCCGAGGCCGGGCGCGGTTCGCGCGACGTACTTACGTGTCTCCGCGTTCCATTTTCGTACGTTAACAAAAACAAAAAAATCTGGAGCCTACATTTTTGATCGTACAAAAAAACTTCATGTACATTTTTGATGTGAAATTTCCGGTACTTTCGAATGGCGCAATTACTTTTTGAAAGAAAAAAAACATTTTAAGATATATTTGACAAAGACTGGTATTTTGCAAGATAGCTCGAGTCTTGTAACGGGTTTTTGAAGTAAAATTCTACTCTGGGCGAAAGATACTCTTATACTCTTCTAACACAAAATCGCGATCGAGAAACGTCAAACGAAAAATGCCAAAAATGTCAATTTTGATTCGTTCGTGTCGGGCCGAATTTTCGAATTTCGTCGTGCGATTTACGATGCGGATCAACTACAAGTCTTCCTCTTTCCGTATCGGCATGGTACGGCCCATAGTGGGGTAAATAGCTCATTTTTTAGACAAACGATAATTCCCAAGCCTGGAATTAATGAAACTTAATTTTTTTTAACTATTCGTTATAAAATTGCCTTTAATTCTATAGAGCCCGAATTTTGAAATTTCAAAATTAAAGATGGCTAATCCAATATCGCGGACATAAATTTTGAAAGTAAATTAAAATTTTATCAAAAGATTGTTTAAAATTATAAAAAATTATTACTTGGGAGGTGTTTTTGGTTTCTAATCTCATTTCTGATCCCCGAATTTTGCGATTCAAAAAACCAAGATAGCGGATCCAATATGGCGGCCATAATATTTTTTTAAATGAAATGTACATGCACAAACTGTTAAAAATTGTTACTTAGGACTTTTAAGGGTTTCTGATCGAGAATCTGAAATCTAAATTACGTAATATCGTAATCCAAAATGACGGCCATAATATTTTTTAATTGACATGTAAATGCGCAAATTGTTAAAAATTGTTACTTCGGGGTTTTAGAGATTGCTGATCATAAATCTGAAGTCCAAATTTCGTAATATCGAAATCCAAGATGTCGGACCCAATACGGCGGCCATAATATTTTTTTAAATGAGATGTACATGCGCAAATTGATAAAAATTTGTACTTGGTGGTTTTAGAGATTGCTGATCATGAATCTGAAGTCCAAATTACGTAATATCGAAATCCAAGATGTCGGATCCAATATGGCGGCCATAATATTTTTTTAAATGAGATGTACATGCGCAAATTGATAAAAATCGTTACTTAGGGCTTTCAAGGGTTTCTGACCGTGAATATGAAGTCTAAATTATGTAATATCGTAATCCAAGATGGCGGATTCAATATGGCGGATCCAATATGGCGGCCATAATATTTTTTTAAATGAGATGTACATACGCAAATTATTAAAAATTAGGTTTAAAGGTGTCAACATTTTTGATTGGTTATCTCATTTTTTTTATAAGATGGCATATTCGAACCTGCCATCTTAGAATTCGAAATTACGAATGCGTACTCAGCAATCGCAAAAACCTGCAAGTAATAATTTTGCTATTTTCGCATGTACATCATAATTTTTAAAAAAGTTATGGCAGTCATATTGAATTTAATTTTCTGGTTTGCAAAATATCGAAATTTTAATATCCGAAACGAGATTGGCAAACTGCGAAACCCCTGAAAAACAAATTTTAACAGTTTCCTTCTTGATTTGTCATTCTTTTTTAACTTACGGACACCATATTGGATCCGCCATCTTGGATTTCGATATTACGTAATTTGGACTTCATATTCATGATCGGCAATATCTAAAACCTCTAAGTAACAATTTTTAACAATTTGCGCGTTTACATGTCAATTAAAAAAATATTATGGCCGCCATATTGGATTCGCCTTTTTGGATTACGATATTACGTAATTTAGATTTCAGATTCTCGATCAGAAACCCTTAAAAGTCCTAACTAACAATTTTAACAGTTTGTGCATATACATTTCATTTAAAAAAATATTATGGCCGCCATAGAAATGAGATTAGAAACCAAAAAAAACCCCCCAAGTAACAATTTTTTATAATTTCAAACAATCTTTTGATAAAATTTTAATTGTCTTTCAAAATTTATGTCCGCGATATTGGATTAGCCATCTTTAATTTTGAAATTTCAAAATTAGAGCTCGATAAAATTAAAGGCAATTTTATAACGAATAGTTTAAAAAAAAATTTAAGTTTTATTAATTCCAGGCTTGGGAATTATCATTTGTCCAAAAAATGAGCTATTTGCCCCACTGTGCGGCGGTCGCGGTGTCGTATTTTTTAAAATGTGAGTATATTTAGATGTCGGGTTTTCGACGAAAATTTACCTTCGGATGATGCATCTCTAAAAATGGTTTTTCGCCCGTAACTCGAAATCCGTGAGAGATAGCTCAAAAATAAAAACACCCGCAGGAAATCTACATAATGTGAAGAACGTTTTGCCGTCTTCCAAATTTTACTGTGACTGTTGGTTTGGGTCCGGCGCGGCGGCCGTTTTAAGATGGCGGTGTCTTGCACTTTTTTGCTTAAAACGTCCCTAACTCCTAAACGGTGGCCCCTATGACAAAAACTACAACTTAACATATTTGTAGTAAATTTAATAAGCCACAAGTCTCTTTTTTATTTTTTGCCCTACGACAAAAAATAAGGACGCTAGGAGCGAGTGAACTGGAAATTTACATTTTCCAAGGAAACGTGTTTTTTTCTCATCGCTTGCGAATATCTAGATAAACGTTGGTTCTAGAAACAAACTGATAGAGATCTATTAGAAAAATTATAAAATGATGATGAATTTGCTTCCTTGAAAAATTCCTGTAGGATTAATGGTTTCGCTGCCATATAAGTTTAAAGACAAAATTTCGATTTCGCCTGACAAAAAAAAAATTTTTTTCAAATTAAATATCATGGGGTCAAGATATGGCCAGGCAACCTAGTAGCGATCTATTAGCCTACATGTTATCTTTTATATAAATAATTTCTTATATGAATAACAGATGAGGGTATTAACTTCTTATGCCAGATCTTGTACTATAAGGACATTTACCATTGGCGTGCATTTTTATTAAGAAAACATATTAGGCATTCTTTATAAAAAAAAACTAATGCAGTGCCACATGCTTTAGAACCTCTTCATCCAAAATTTAACCACATTTTTATTTATGGTTTTCAAATTACGGCCACCAAAAATTACATTTTTTAAATATTAAGTAATTAATAGCTTGGAAACAAATCGTATTTCGAAAAAAAAAATCATTTTCTACAATTAATTATTTTTTATTTATTTGCCTTTATCATGATTAGAGAATATTATTTAGGTATTATGCAAATCACAACTTACACACTTTTTTATTTATTATGAAAATACCCACTTTCTGTATATTGTTGCCCTAATCTGGACACGCTAATATACTAGTTAGGTAAATACTTTAAAACAATTATTATTGGAGAACCAATCAAAACAACTACTCTCCTAGCTAATACTGACGAAGTATTGAATTACATGATAGGATTCTTAGCATTTTAAAGAAAAAAAAAATATATTGAAAATACTTAAATCATTTATTTACATTTAGTCATTCACACTTTTTTTTATTTAATATGAAATTATCTACTTTCTGTATATTGGTACCTTAACCGAGTCACGCTAATATACTATTTAGGAAAAAACTTTAAAACACTCATTATTGGAAAACTAATCAAAACAACTACTCTTCTAGCTAATACTGACGAAGTATTGAATTACATGATAGGATTCCTGGCATTTTAAGGCAAAAAAATATATTGAAAATACTTAAATTATTTATTGGAATTCAGTCATTCACAACAATTATTATTGAACCTTACATTCTATTTCAACTCTAGAAAAGTTGTACTTTCTGTATATTGTTGCCCTAATCTAATCAGTATTAGCTAGGAGAGTAGTTGTTTTGATTGATTCTCCAATAATAAGTGTTTTATAGTATTTACCTAACTAGTATATTATCGTGCCCAGATTAGGGCAACAATATACAGAAAGTGGGTATTTTCATAATAAATAAAAAAGTGTGTAAGTTGTGATTTGCATAATACCTAAATAATATTCTCTAATCATGATAAAAGCAAATAAATAAAAAATAATTAATTGTAAAAAATACATCAAGAATAGGCTTGTAAATAATGAATGAATGTCTCTATACTCTACTGATGAGAACTAACGAGTTCGAAAAAACTTGTACAACTTTTCTAGAGTTGAAATAGAATGTAAGGTTCAATAATAATTGTTGTGAATGACTGAATTTCAATAAATAATTTAAGTATTTTCAATATATTTTTTTGCCTTAAAATGCCAGGAATCCTATCATGTAATTCAATACTTCGTCAGTATTAGCTAGAAGAGTAGTTGTTTTGATTAGTTTTCCAATAATGAGTGTTTTAAAATGTTTTCCTAAGTAGTATATTAGCGTGACCCGGTTAAGGTACCAATATACAGAAAGTAGATAATTTCATATTAAATAAAAAAAAGTGTGAATGACTAAATGTAAATAAATGATTTAAGTATTTTCAATATATTTTTTTTTCTTTAAAATGCTAAGAATCCTATCATGTAATTCAATACTTCGTCAGTATTAGCTAGGAGAGTAGTTGTTTTGATTGGTTCTCCAATAATAAGTGTTTTAAAGTATTTACCTAACTAGTATATTAGCGTGCCCAGATCAGGGCAACAATATACAGAAAGTGGGTATTTTCATAATAAATAAAAAAGTGTGTAAGTTGTGATTTGCATAATACCTAAATAATATTCTCTAATCATGATAAAAGCAAATAAATAAAAAATAATTAATTGTAAAAAATACATCAAGAATAGGCTTGTAAATAGTGAATGAATGTTTCTATACTCTACTGATGAGAACTAACGAGTTCGAAAAAACTTGTACAACTTTTCTAGAGTTGAAATAGAATGTAAGGTTCAATAATAATTGTTGTGAATGACTGAATTTCAATAAATAATTTAAGTATTTTCAATATATTTTTTTGCCTTAAAATGCCAGGAATCCTATCATGTAATTCAATACTTCGTCAGTATTAGCTAGAAGAGTAGTTGTTTTGATTAGTTTTCCAATAATGAGTGTTTTAAAGTGTTTTCCTAAGTAGTATATTAGCGTGACCCGGTTAAGGTACCAATATACAGAAAGTAGATAATTTCATATTAAATAAAAAAAAGTGTGAATGACTAAATGTAAATAAATGATTTAAGTATTTTCAATATATATATTTTTTTTTCTTTAAAATGGTAAGAATCCTATCATGTAATTCAATACTTCGTCAGTATTAGCTAGGAGAGTAGTTGTTTTGATTGGTTCTCCAATAATAAGTGTTTTAAAGTATTTACCTAACTAGTATATTAGCGTGCCCAGATTAGGGCAACAATATACAGAAAGTGGGTATTTTCATAATAAATAAAAAAGTGTGTAAGTTGTGATTTGCATAATACCTAAATAATATTCTCTAAAATCATTTTCTATTTAGAATTCACTTTTTCTACCGCCATGTATCGTCGATACTTGCAAATTCCATAGTCAAGAATTTTTATTAAAAAAATACCAAGTAATTGATAACTTGGAAACAAATTGCTTTTCAAATAAAGTAATTCCTCATTTTCTATTTAACATCACTTTTTTTATCACCCACTACCATCCATACTTTCAAATTAGGCAATTCTTAATGGACGAATAATTTGCAGAGCTGTTGGTTCAACATTATTGGTAACTTTTCAATGAAAATTCTTGGCATATGAAATTTGAAAGTATCGATGACACTATGTGGTAGAAACTGAATTTAAATAGAAAATGAAGAATGACATTTTTTCGAAATATAATTCATTTCCAAGTTATTAATTATTATTAAATACTTACTTGAAAAATTTAATTTTGAGGCGACCATAATTCGAAAATCACAAATCAAAATGTTTAATTTTGAAAATATGGGTTCTAAAGCATGCTGATCAATAATATTGCATTAGTTTTTCAGTAAAGAAATACCTAATATGACTTTCAGAAAAATCGACCTTTCTTTTTCTTAATAAAGATACACGCCAACAACTGAAGTAAGTTTTCTTTTACTTAAAAAAGATCTAGTAAAGGCTCTTGATACTGATCTAAATTTGGTTTAAATTGGTTAACTAATAACTGAGCTACGAATATGTTATCGTGAAAAGAGGGACACACTAAATATAAATACAGAAAAATACTTTTGTGGAATATTTAATATTTTAAGACTTGTTTTCGTGAATGAAATACCTTTTATAACAAGCGTTTTTTTTATTATAAATAACGTTGACTAAGTTCATTAATTCAATACTTCTTAATGGAAGAAAGAACAAATTGTACGTGTAGTACTAAATATATAAAACACAAATAAGTAATGTAACATATAACGCATATTTGAGCCTGAATCAGGACACTGTTCTCTAAACAAGTACCTGTATACAATATACAATGAGGTTAAAAGTCGATTCTATTTGTCGAATTTGTGGAGTATAGGATGAAAGCATCACTTTTATTCTATGCAGTTGAGCACCAATAGGAACATCAAGATATAGGTATCTCAAAAGGCAACTTTTACCATCGGAAAAACTACGGAATCTAGCCTGGAATAGACTGCTGTCCTTTTTGGAGAGTACCGGTCTTTTTCAGGAAGTCTGACATGTTGCGAGTGTACAACGTGCCGACAAGCCTGAGTACTACAGATCTTCAGATCTGCATATGTACTTAATACGAATAACACCTGTATAGTGTATATACCAAATGATAATAAGTCCTGTTTTGACGTACGTACGGGGGAGGGGGTAAGGGGCAGGACAGGTTTTTGACTAGGCCTCATAGGGCCGGGCCTAGGAGCGCCACTCTGCGGGGGTGCCTTTGCTTTTCATCTTAGTGGTTAGTGCCCATAAACTGATAGAAAGCAAAGAGATTATAATACAAGACATTTAACTTGTTCCGAGGGGGCGCAAAATTGACCTAGGCCTAGGGGCAATTTATATCTAAAATCGGCACCTGTAAGGGGTGATTCCCTCGGGCACGGGCTGCTCAAAATGTCTTTCCCACTGGGCTAATATTTTCTCTCCACGGCTCTGGAAGGAAATGAGCAATGAGTTCCCGATAGAAGAATACTAAGGAAAATCTCCGCTGGGGCGATAATTGAAAATGGAACTTATGGAAGGAGTTAAATTTTAATTTATAGAGATTATGGTCAACAAGACATCGTTTAGTTTATTAGAATACAGCGGTTGGCATGGGCAGATATGTTATTCACATAGGACACACGGACCCGGTCAAACGGATCTTCAAGGCCGGTCGTTCATATATGCGGCATGTCTGCAACATTTTTAATAGGATATGTAGTAGACACATCTCAATTAGACTCACGTCGTAAAGAAATAACAGAGTTCGCCCATTGGCGTGAATCATTTCGTGGGATGAGGATGCATGGCTACCACTGGTATTGGTACAAAAAAGAGGAGTGAGTATTAGCCAAGATTTTGGATATATCCATATTCAGCTAAACATATACATCGCTGTATATTTAGAAGCCTAAATTGGGTAGATGGAGTGAACGAGAATGCAAACACTATGAATCCGAAATTGAATGACAGCAATAAGAGATCGTATTGTACGGACGAATGGAATTGCACGATATACATGCTGGGTTTCGAAATGGGTTGTAGTACCATGATGATGATGATAAGTCAAGGGTCGATTTCAAACAAGATATCAGAGAGTTCGTAAAGAGCCTTAAATATTGTCAACAGATGGTGTAGTAAGGAAGGACTTTTCATAAATCCGCACAAATCTACAGTCGACACCTTTACTCGAAATAGAGCCAAGAGGTGAGTCTCAATGGAGTGGAAATTCCATTTGCCAGCAAACTTAAATACTTGTGACCAAAAGCTAGCATGGAATCTCCACATCCAAAAAGTTACGCTAAAATCAACGAATGCCCTGCGAGGGTACAGGCGTGGATACAGGCAGATAACCATAGGGTCACCCAAGATGACCCTATGGTTATACACGGGGGTCATAGGACCTATGATTACCTACGGATCGGTGGTATGGTGGACAAGACATTGCAGCTGGAAGCAATAGGGCTTGCTTGCCTGTATGCAACTGGAGTCATAAAAACTGCTGCCACGGCTGTATTGCAGGTCCACTTAGACCTACCACCACTGCAAGGGCAAGCTTATTCAGTGGTGCACAGACATAACGACCATAAGGCAACAACACGAAACAGAACGCCAAAATTTATACTTAGTGCTAATGGCAGATTCCATTCTGGGAATGATCACTGATATTATGGTCCCAAAGTATACTTTGTATTATTATATTACTTTAACCAAAATTCAACTTTAACAAAAATTTTT